>JBAMCF010000858.1:600000-910993 GCA_037075285.1 Drosophila lutescens
TCACTACAAATAAAGACTGTGAAAATAAAAAACATTTCTTTTTTAAGTGTTAAAAAATGTTTAATATTTAAAGTGGCGTGTTGGTCTCAAAATTCAAGGAATTCAACGATAAAAATATATATTTCAAATGGCATAAACTACAGTCAAAATTCAATAATTTAAATATCCATCTGCCAGAAAATTTAATTATAGAATTTCAATTTAAATTACAGTTTTATAATGAAAAGTTTTTGTTTAACTCAAAAAATAAAACATTATTATTTACTTATTTCAAAGACACTTTATATTTTTAAAAATTCAGTATTTTCTAAATTGTCAAATTGAAAATTAGCAAAGTAGTATAGCTTCAAAAAGTATCTCTTAGGCAATGAATACTGTACGCCTTGCTGATTTCCGGTAAAACTTAAATTTCGAATAGGAAGCGGATGATAAGAAGCCACAGACGTACTTTGGCTAATCTAATACGGTTCATAAAACTGGTATGACATATCAAAGAATCAAATGTCAATTAATTTTACAGCCTTATGAACTGGGATTTATGATATTATATAACCGCAGCTGAAGAGATCTACGGATTTACGATTGAAGTGTAACACGACACCTTATAATATAGGGCTTCTTTTGTTGCTCATTTGACAAAGATTACTCCAATAGATTCGGCGGTCTTTTATGTGTATAAAAGCAGAGTATAAAAACTCATTAATGTGAGGCATTTTACGCCGGATCGAGAGACTTTTGTTAAACACTTGAGTGGATTATCATGAAATGTAGTTCCATGGGGCAGGGGAACATCGCCAGGCGCGTGCATTTGACATTTCAAACTGTGATAATTCAATTGTGAATCGTGAACCTTTAGTACCCGACTGACTATATGGATTAGCCACCCATCTCCATCCACCGCCCGCACCCGCCATAAAAATTCTACAAATAATAAACAAAACAAGTGTAGCGCCTCCACACATTTTAGTAGCTCAGCTCGCGGGATCGGATCATTTTGGGTCCGTGGAGCTCCTCTGGTAATCTAATTGTAAAAGACACACACAGGGCGCTGGTGGTTTGCCGGTGTGGTGGTGTCTCCATAGCCGCAATTACAGTGGTTTCGGTGGATCAGTTCGGGCCCCCGTTCGCGGTTGATTAACTGTGATTCCGTGTGACTTTTATTGTCGCCTCGTAGCTGCGGGATATCAGCTTTAATACCATTTCGGAGGGTATTACAGTTTTAGGATCAAGTTTGTAATTTGTTTCTCTACGTTTACTAAAGGGGAGTTGGCGATATCCTGTGTTATATTCAGAAAAGATGGTTTTTTGGTAGCTACAATTTTAATCACGATTAATTTGTATTTTAGTTATTATTTATTTAGTCACCTCAGACCTATTCATTTCTAGGAAATAGGGTTCTATAAGTTGCAGACAACATTTTTAAGTAATACATAGATCCCCAAATACCAAGACCTTTGTGCTAGGGTATTCCATACTTCGAACTCAGAGTTAACCCTTCCTTTTTTGTTATTTTTAACTTTGCCGCGCCGCACATAATGTATTCGCTTTAGAAGGAGAAATATGATGGATCACTTCCATATGCAATTTTCGTTAATATTTCGGTGTCGCTTCCATCACATCATGCCACGAGTCATGAGTTTTCATGATCACCATTCATAGAGTAATGTAAATGTACTTAAAATTGCGTATGAGAATTGTACATTTTTATTTTTAGATGCGGAAAAACGAGGAACTTATAGATGGGATATATTTAATTCACTGCTTGCTTTTTAGATTTCTTTTTCATGTTTGCACGTACTATGTATTCCGAGGATATTATGTTTTAACACGTTTTAACTTTGTGTCCTTTGGAGGGAGAACCGTAACCCATTCGCACTGATAACCCGAAACAGACTGAGTGCGAGATATCCATCAGCGGGTCGCTCTTCCGAAAAAGCTTTAATAAAATAATACGGCAAAAAGATAAATAAATATGTAAATCCGAAAAATGGTTTTCTTTTTTGAACACAATTGTTTGATATTGTGTGTGTGGGTGTCGGAGGTGAACGACAACCGACAAACAAAAACATAAACAAGTGTTTGTCTCTTTGAAAATGCTCCCAGTACGCATGGTCCACAATTTCTAAGAGAGCTAGGGCTAAAAGAGAGTTAGCTGCAGTTGCATTCATAGTGCACTCAGTTCTCTCATACACAAGCGGTCAAAATAATAACACTAGTTTCCTTATAAAAAATATCCTATCCAAATTGATACTTTTCTAAAGTATAGTTAAAAACATCAGGAATATAATCCATCTTTGGAATTAAAAAAATAGCAAATACTAATTTATATATAACATTTACCAATGATATAAAGATAGCAACTAAATAAAAAGTAAATATGTGTGGTATCCTTGCAGTTGACTAGATATTATAATATTTTAAACAAATTTGCATGTTCTCATCTTATGGCAAGCGCCACTTTAAATTTCGCCACAAACATCCAACTTATCTTGATGTGCTATTAAGATATCCCGAACTGTACTCGGCTTTGTTTGTTCTATCTTTAGTCAGCTTTTGCCTCTCTCCATTATTTTCTATATATATAGGACAAGTGAAACAGGACCGCCCATGGGTTCATTGCTCCTGGCTGCCGAGATGAACAAATAAACGTAATTTTTTATATGTATTTACTATTTACATATACAGCACGGTACAACATTTCTAAATTCTAACTAATCGCACAGCGCCGGCACCTTGAATATCTTGGCCGTATTGTCCTCGGAAACAGTCAGCAGTAGGTTTTCCTGCGCCCTATAGACAAACTCGTAGATGTGATAGAAGTGTCCCGTCAGCGTGAATTTTAGCGATCCCGTGCGAGCGTCAAATGCATTTAGATTGCCCTGCGAAGTGGCCGCCAATATTGTGTTTTCGTTCAGCCACTTTATCCTGTAATAATAGAGCAAAATTAGTAAACTGTCCAAGAACATAATCTCTAGGAAGAAGCATGAATATCATTTTTTGATTTACACTATTTGATATTTGCGAAGTAGTACTAGTCTGTAAAATCTTTTTCGCAATTTCACATCTAGCTATAGTATGGGATCTTTCTTAAGTACTTAATATACCACATAGACTTCAAGTTATTTTAAGCGGTTCTTACCTTATGACACCATCGTTGGGCACAGGGTTCTCGCATATCGTTCGCAGCGAGGATTTGGCATAGTCCCAGATGGAGATTCGGCCGTCCAGTGAGGCGCAGGCAAACAGCTTGAGATCCGCCGAAGCAGGAGCAAAGGCCAGGCACTCAATGCCGTGTTCCGACTGAATCGTGCTAACCGGTCCGTTGTTGGTGCAAAACAGCATTTTGCCTACGAGGAAAGAGATTTGTTAGCATGGCTTAAGTCCAAAATCCTATATAAGGACCTCTCACCTGACGCCTCAGCGCAGACGTAGAAGGGCGACTCTCTCTCGCAGGCCACCACTGCGTGTGTGATCTCGCCGAATCCCATGGGATGCTGTTCGTTGACCTCCATGAGCACCTGGCAGCTCTTCAGATCCCACAGCTTCACCGATCCGTTCATGTAGGCGGTGAACAGCTTCTTCCCATCGCCACTGAGCTCTCCGGACTCGCAGCGCGACGACTGACCCGGCAGGATCTTGCAATCTCCGCTGGGAATGCGCCACACAAAGACCTCTCCGCTATCGCTGCCCGCCAGCAGGATGTGGGCGGCGCGGTGCCAGAAGAGCCAGGACATGTCGCTCATGGAGTACTCCCAGATCTTGGCCAGGATCGGTCGCTCCTCGCGCTGTTCGCTGACCTTGAAGGCGAATAGTTCGCCGGACAGGTCGCCGGTGGCCAAGTAGACACCATCGTGACTGAAATGCGTTTCCGTGACGGTGTCCTTGTGGTCGGTGATCTCGTAGAGGACCTCCGCCGTGGTGGTGTCCCAAACGTAGGCGCGGTCGTCCTCGCTGCCCGTCACTGCCCAATTGTAGGCGGGATGCAGGCTGCAGGCGAAGACGGGAGCCGAATGCTCCTTGAAGGTGACCTCCGCCTCATCCCTGATGTTGGCTATCCTCTCCCGGTCGCGCAGCTCCTCCTCATCCTCCTCGTCGTCGTCGTCATCGTCGCCACCGGCCATGGCCAGTCGCGCCTCCAGCTGCTCCAAAGTCACCTCCTCCAAGTCGTCGTCATCCTCGTCGAGCGGCTGCTCCTCCAGCTCAATTATCTCCTGCAGCTCGTCCTCGCCATCGTCGAAATCCGGCCGGTGCGGCGGCGTGTTGTCCCGCATCCTTGCTCCTTTGTAGTTTTGTAGTCCTAAAAAATTGGCTAAAAACAACAATTCACAGCGTCACACGTGCTACTAGCAGTGCTGCCAACTCTTGGGGTCAAAAAATAGCTAAAATAGCCCATGAAAGCAGCTAGAAATAGCTAGACGATGTCTCCGCTCGGTTAGGTGGGTGTATTGGCTAACATTCGCTAACGTACCGAAAAAACATATAACGTAACGTAAAAAAATAAATAATTTTAAAGTTGGCATTAAAAATAAGTTTTTATATTACGTTAATTTTTAATTTAATGTCAAAATTGCGTAGTCTCATTTTAAAATTGTAATCATTTTTAAAACTATTGCTTATAATAATGTGTAATAAGATGTTCCACAGCTGCCTGTTAAAGTTAAAATTCTTTAATTTAAGTTATATTTTTTATTAATATTTTCAAGATATCTTCAGCCTGCTTTTTTAGACTTTTTCCTTTTAGGTTTGACATTCTTAGCACTTAAAGTGCGTTTATCCTTGACTGTCAGTTTAGACTTGACCGCCTTTACCCTTCCAATCAGTTTGTCCACGGAATCGAGATCCCCAAAGTCGCATTCAGCATCGCAAATGTCGGCCCTGTGCTCAGTATTGTCCGCCGCCTCGTCCAGGTCCTTTAATTGCTGTTGCAAGGAATCGATGCGTTGCAAAAGTTCCTTCTCGTAACTCTCAATTTGTTTAGGATACTCCAGGGCTTCATCCTGAAGTTTTCTCAGTTTTTCGTCGTATTCCCTTGGAGTTGCCATCGTTGCAGCTAATTTGGCCAGAAGATCGTCAATCAGATCCTGTTCCTTTTTCATCTCTTCCCTGAAAAGATCTATATTCTTTAGTTGTTCCTCAACTTTTCTATCGAGCTTTTCCTTTTCAATTTCGAATTTTAATTGGGTGTATTGCAGTTGCCGGTCCAATTTGTTGATGCCATTTTCTGTTAAGTTATCTAAATCCCTTTCTAGTTGGTTGATTTCCAGTTGAAGAGAACTTGGATTAGTGTTGCGATAGAAAATACCGCTTTTCAAAACTGGTTTGGGTTCATAGTTTTCCAGAACCTTTTGCTTATCTTGCATTTCTTTAAAGCGCTCTTTGTCAATATTATCTTGTAACTCATGATAGGCGATAGTATCCTTTCTATCCCTATCAATTTTTTCCAAACTCGTACTTATTCTTATAGAATCATTTGTACAAAATCTTACCGAACTGGAATTTTTAAATTCCAAATCTTCGCTTGTCTGGGCTCTACCACGAGTTCTTTTATCTGTCGTTTTAGTAATTGTAATATTATATAACACCGACGGGCTATTCTTGACCATTTCGTTGACTGCCTCTACCGATTGTTTAAGTTTTGGCCAATTAACGGAATTTATCGAACTCAAATTATTGATTTTATGTTCCAAATTGGTCACATTAGATTTTAGATTCTTAATAAGTGTGTCCTTGTGACGACATTCTTTTCCGTATATAGAATTCAGTTTCCGGAGACTTTCGTTTTCCAGGTTTCGAAGACTTTCCGCTTCTGAAAGTGTTTTATTGGTATCAGCTAGACTTTCTTTTAAGGGTTCTATTAGTTTTGTTAATTCTTTCAGCGGATCTTTGACCTCTAGGTCTGTCAGTATTGTTTCAATATTGTTAATCTTTTCTTTATCGTCATTACAACAAGTATTCTTAATGTTCTTATTGCCAAGAGAACTTTCTAGGTGACCAATAGTCTTTAGTTGACTTAAAAGAATATCTTGCAAGTTTTTCGCCTTTTCCAGTAAAGGCTGATAGTCAAAGTTTGGTTTCTGTGAGCTTACATTTGCGAGATTACCCACAAAATTATTTTTATAATTGGTCAGCTCAATTAAAATGTTAGGGCAACATTTGTCCGTCGAGTAATTGGCACCACTTCCTTGGAATATTTTCCCATTGAAGTCCTCTAATCTAGTTTTGAGCCTGGAAAGATCTGAATTTAAATCAGTGTAATTTGGTTTTTCAGCAGATTCCTTGCCCAGCAGTTCCTGGAGAATATCAATGCCATCGTTTATGATCTCCAAGCGATCTCTAATGGAATCATAGGGACAGCAATTTTTCCTGGCTTGCTTTTCAAGCTGTATTAAAATTTCCGAAATCCTGTTGATATTTTTATCTAACCTCCGAGTGCCGTCAACCTCGCTAAAAATAAATTTGCCAAATGTGCCATTTTCATTGCAGTATTTTAATTCTAGCTCCCTTATATTTGAATTCGATTCATTGCTGTCTTCTTCGGTTTCAGTTGGCTCTGTCGATTCGCTAGAAACATCGCTTCTATTGCACCAACCTTGCCACTTTCCAAATGCCATCTTGGTATTCCGACCCTTGTTGGTCGTCTCGATCACCATAAAAAGGTTTTGGATTAGGAACCTGTCGTCAATATACCTCTGCCATTTGGCGGCAATTTCCCAAAACTGTTGTTCGCCGTACGCCGAGAGTCCCTTTGGCACGCAATGCCCTTTCCTATATTCATCTTTGTCCTCATCTTGTACCTCGTTTTCATCGGGCAATGGCTCGTTGCCATCGTCGTAGTCGGGCTCCTTGTCCCAGACGTTGCGACAAACCCTTATTAGCTTTACACAAAGCTCGTACTTCTCGATATCTCTGCGAAAGATTTGAAAGGCTGTATCGGATTTCTTCTGAGCTGTCACCACAACCAGGTAAAGGAGCACAAGTCCTAAGCGAATCTGCATTGGAAATAAGTCAGCTATTAATATTACAGCTATAAGTTGATAGGAATTCGAGGAAACATGGAGCGATTTATTTTAGAATAGCATAGGACAGAAAATAATCATTTTTTAGCAATCGATTTATTTACATTTTTATCCGAATAATAATATTTATATTTTTATTTTTAGGGTATTAAATATTTAACAATTATTCAACGAACACGAAATATTTGGTTTTTCAATTTTTCCTCGCTTCAGAAGTCAAATTACTCAGACCTTAGTAGGTGCTTTCTCAGAAACATTTCTTTAGTAAGATTTCTATGTACAATGTATACAATTATAATGGTTAAACCTTTTCGGTTATATTTCGTGAATGCCTTGGGGATGATTGCTTTTCAGTATTCCTTCTTTTTTCGAGGGGTTGGCTATTTACCATGACTTGACTGCTAACTTGGCTGCTTGATTTACATCTGATTGCTTTCATTCTTTGGGACCCATTGAAGTCTACCCCCAACTCCACCTGGGCAACCTTTTCTAATTCAATTCGAAATGGCCCGGGTGCGGGGGACCTGTCTATTGTTACCCTCTTCTAGGGTCCGGTGCATTTATTTTTGTTTAGGTGCATTTCGGTTTCGATTCCCACGGTTTCTTCCGTACGTGTCCTGCGCGTGAGGAGCGCACGCATAACGTACGTTCCCAAGATTTTATAAGGAGATCTCAAAAGGAGTCACAGAAAAAAGGAAATGATTAGGGGAAGCAATTCTAGCGATCCTCCTACCTGCGTCGTAATTGTAGAGGTTTATATTGATAAGGCCAAGAGTAAACATTAACAGGAAAAAGATTTATGCCAAATGGGGTAGATAGGATACTCTTTCGGGTTTCTCTATTTTATATTGTCTATAGACATCACTTGTCTATATTTTCTTTCCCTTTTTAATTATATTTTTGAGACAGTTAAAATGTATATTAATTTAAATAAAATGTATACTAAAAATAATAAAAAAATAATTTTAAAAAAACCAATTACCTATGGGGATTTGTTTTTTAAATGTTAAAAGCATTATATTTGGTAATGTACTGTTTTTAGACTTACGATTTGTAATTATTTTTTGTACCTTATAATAATACTTAAAAATGGTTTCATAACTTTCATTTTCACATTTACTTTTTTGGAATTACACAGGTCGACAAAAAAAAGCCCAAGACTAAACGCTACAAAACCGAAAATGATTTTAGCTGTATCTTATTACTTTCAAATGTAATCCTTTAATATAAATAATGTTTATTTTATTTCTATCTTCAATACTGTTTACATAATAATAATATAATGTTGATTAGCAGTCTTAAGGGACCTATGAAATCTAATTTCTTTAATGACAAATCGCGTTTATGCTCACAGGCATATCAAATTAACCAGCATAAATCTATAACGCTGATACTTGTATTTTGTGATATATTATAATTGTTTTTGAAATACCCTGGTTACCTTCTATATATTATCAAATTTGCTTTGAAGGGTCCCCCATTGCAGGGTGTCTATAGATACGATAATCGTCGGAGAACCGTATTCCCTGATTTTGCTATGCGTAAATAGTCCCGCATCTGATTGACTTGGTCATGAACGGTCATTAAACTGCATTTCCAGAGGGGCGTAAAGTGTTCTTGTATGCATAGCTACATATGTACATGCATGCGCTATGTGTATCTGTATCTGCATCCACATGTGAGTGCCTGTGTTTTATACGCGGAATGCACATAGGCCCCACTGGCGAGGGACGATTCTTGTTTTGGGGTCCGCGAGATCGTTAAAAACGAGTCAAAATCAAAGGAAAGGAAAGGAAAGGGACGGTCTGGAGTTGGAGTGAGAGGTGCGGCGGACCCTAGAGATGCTGCCGAACGTGCGTGTGGAAGAAGATTAAACGAAAACAAATCACACCAACAACACCAAAAGAGTTTCCAACGTACAGTATGGTACAGTTAAAAAAACAACTGGTAATTAACTTTATGGAAAAGTACAAAAAATCAAGATAAAATACAATCTGTTTAGCTATTTAATGATAAATACAAAAATAAATAAGGGTAAATAAGTATATTTTTTATACTTTCATTCATGGTTTTTATATTCAAAAAGGCTGTACTTATTTTTAAAAAGAATAAAACAGTTAGAATCAGATCTATCAGTTTGTTTGAAGGTGTCAATTTATTTTGTAACTATAAAATCATCTGTTCCTGGAATTCGATCTCCATTTGTAACTCCATAGAATCGAAAACTATATAAATATGTTCAATACTCAACTATTTATTTATGTATATTGAAGCAAAATATATATTTTCCAGTATCGTAATTCTTATGATTTTTAAAATAAGAATTAGAAAATAATAATTATTTTTTGATTTTTATAATAAAAATTGAAAAAAAAGGTTTATCTTTTTTTCCCGTTTGCCGAGCCAAACTAAGTAAGTGGTATTTTTCCCATATTTTTTGGACGCTGTTTTGGCTTTTAATTTTTTTAAACTCATAACACTTATTTGCAGTCCTGATATTTCCAGCAGAAAATCGATGCTTTGTTTTTGAGAAGTATTTTGAATTCTTGCTAGAAAGCGCCGTGAAGTAGGCAAAACATTTTGAATGCATAGACTAATGACGTGTTGGTAAATTTCGATACTTTTTCTTAGGAACTGTGGTTTTTTCTTTGTAAATTTCCGTTTACCTGATAAGTCCCTCTGCCTCATGTAAGGAACTGATGATAAAGAAACCATTTCTCCCAGTGTAGACGATACGAATGACCTGAAGTAAACAGAAGATCGTACAAGGGGAGGGCAGAAAAAGTAAAGAGTGATAAACATAAAAATGGGTAGTCGCCCGTCGACTGTAGATAACCGAAAAGGGCCCACAATAAATGGTTGATAACGAAGGGCAAACACACAGACACAACCAAAGAGAAGGAGAGTGCGTTGGTGTGAGTGCGAGTGCGAGTGCGCTTTGTTTATCTCTATTTACGCGGCAGCGGCGTCAACGTCGTCGGACGCCGCGAGTTGTATAAAATCCGGCGATCCGCCGATCGGAGAGTCAGTGCATAATGTAAACCGTTAACGATCACATCTCCTCATCTCGAGAAGAAGAAGAACACACCCACTCCCTCTCCCGAAACCCAGAAAATGGGGGAGGGCGGCGAGGGAGGATTTCTGAAGCTTTAAGCGCGCTCCAAGCGCAACCCCTACGTAATCCTACGTAATCTTGGATGGTACAGAAGCTTTAAAGACCGCTTGGCTCCCCCACAACTCCCAGCACCACCGCCATCAGTCCATCAGTCCACCCACTGGAGAAGGGAGGACAAGGACATGCACATGGTGATCGAGGACAAGGAGGACCCAACAGGACCGGGCTGGAGGAAAGTGCAATGGTGACTTGGCGGGACTCTAAACTTCGAACAGAAGACTCCGTTTCGACTGCGTTTCCCGCTGGGTCAACACCCCCACAATATCATGTGCAATATTGGTTGATTTTCTATTGACTAATTTGTTATTAACTAATTTGTTGTTGGTTTCACGTTCCTGGAACGTTAGCTGTGATTGTTACAATTTATTTGTTACAAAATTTGTTATGTTTGAAAAATGTAGGTTTTATTATTGTAAAATCTTTAGACTGCGTTACGTTTAAGATAGCAACACGTCGCTCACGTCTTCCATTACCGTTAAGTGCAATCTAGCTTGTAAGAAAATTAGTTTTTCCTTTGTTGAAATAAAACAGCTCTTCATGGGAAAGCTAACCAAAACAATTACGTGTTCTTCTTATTTACCAATTTTTTTAAACTTTAGCAATGGATTCTGATCTTAATAGGCTTCGCAGAGACAACTGTAAATGTTGTAGTAGTAGTGTCTCATTTTTTACTGATGGTGATGAAATTAAACAGATTTGTTGAAAAACGTATGGATGGATAAAAAAAATATTTTTAAATCCCAGAAAAAAAAACATTCTTGGGCGTTTATGAAATAATCACGTACTTACAATACCCAAGAAAAATATATATATAAAATTAATTATAATTTTATAAAAAAAAAATTCCTTGTGGCAAAACAAACAAACAATTTGTTAATTATTCATTAAATCTAGAACAACAGATTTGTGGAATAAATACCCGTAATTTGAGTAATACTGTCTTGGACTTGTTACTTTCTTATAAACAGTGGAATCCAGGAATTGGTTGTGGAGGGATTGCAAAACAAATTTGTTGTTGCATACTTTTTGAATATCACATCCTTGTACTTTTTACCCGGGTGGTAAACCCATATCCGCATGCTTATCAACACAATAAGCACTTTGTTTTATAAATACCCTTTTTAGACTATAGCTAATCTTACCAATATTCCGTTAAATGGTAGGAAATTAAACCAAAACGAATAAAATAATACGACTTTCTTTTGCTGCTGCTATCTGTAGCTAACCGTTTCTTTGAATATGTCTAAAAAAATGCCCTGAACAGAGACCATTGTTATCTAAACTCTCGTATGTTATGCTGATGGTAGTTTTCCTCACCCCTCTTCACACATTTTCTGAAATCTCAGCCAGATCTTTGGGTAAACCGTAAACAGAAACCCAACACATGTTTGATACCTTGGGAATGTCCCACATCTTTAAAGGATCTGCAGACAGGACCTTTCGTCTGTTTTCCCCAGGCAGGATCATATGTTGTAAATGCCGTGTAAATAAACGATTTTGCCCATTGTAAATAATACGAAATTTAAATATGTTTTCAATGTTTATTTTAGTTTTTGTTTACAAATTTGTTTCCAAAGTCCAAACAATTGGAACCCTTTTTTGCCCAGCAAAAAATGGGATAATTGTTGGAATACCTCCCGCCACGAATTTACGTGGTTACCCATCCGCTTTAGAGGAATTTTCAGTGCGTTCGAAAATCCAAAAAGCGGAGCTATAGACCGATGAACCCAGAGTCGAAGTGCCCAAACTCTGGAGTACCCATCCCGCTGGAGAGCCGAGCTCCAGTCCAGTTGAAGTTATCCCAATTGAAAGTTGAAAAACCCCATTGTTGATCAAGATGAAGTTGCAGCTCCAGGCGACCAGGTTCAAGCCTGAGCCCAGCGGTCCAGGAAGTTCCATTCGATGGCATAGGGCTCGCTGGCTTTGGGCTGCACCGAGGTCCAGAAGAAAGTGCCGGCATTGGTGCGTGCGAAGTGGACGGGAACGTAGTAGTCCTCCTGGTCGATGGTCTGCAGCTCCCCGGAACCGTTTTCATTATAAACGATGACCGCATCTTCCTTGGCGCACTGGCGAATCTCCTCGATGAGGCGATGCTCCAGATGCTCGTTGGCCATGTTGTCCATGTCGTTGTTGAGCCACTCGAACTCGGCCTCCTTCTCCTCGGAGGCGATGTAGGAGCTCCTCTTGGGCTGCTCCTTCTTGGTGTTGAAGAACTGACCCAGAAGGGGCTTGAGCAGATTCTTCAGGCGACGGGACGGCGACACTTTCGACTTGTACATGGTGTTGATGTTCTTCTGCTTGCTGATGGCCGACATTAGATATTTTCGTAGATATTTTTCGTTTGGTGGTGAGTGCGTAGAATGCGTGCTGAGATGTTCTCGCTTCGACGGTCGAATGCTGTGTGATGCTGTCTCTAAGATCAGAGGCGCTATTTATACCTTCTCGGGACCCAGGACAAATCCTACAGCATCTCAGCCAATCGCATCGCTCGAAGGGCAGGCAGGTGCAAGCATCCGAAATTTCACACGTTAGTCGGTGGCAGCAGGTAGGTCCTGCAGGACCTGAGACCCGAGATCCGAGATCTTGTGCGAAGCGTGGGAATCTCGGGCCCATTTCTCCTTCCAAGACAATTATCCCCCCCGAGGAATCCTTGGCGTGGGAACAGCACATTTCTAGCCTTCACTCGGAGGCCCATTTATTGTTTTGGATTTCGGCCGGGTTTGTTTTGCCAGTTCGTCAGAAATATGTCGATCCTGTAACCGAAAACCAGCTACATTCAAAGCCAAATTTATACAGATCGTGCACTTTCATTCTTGGTTATTGTTTGGCTGATTAGTGATGGCATCGCAAAAAGTCCTTTGAGGCACGATCTTGAGAAATCTCACGTTCGGCTGGGGAGCACTTCGTATTTCGATTATTTGAGTTATGGACCTCAAAACTATTTTCGTGTCACGACAGGGGTTCCAAATTCTGATCATCTCTAGTCCTCACTTTTTTGGTCCATACCCCTCAATTAATTGAACGGGGGTTTACTTTTTTGTGAATGTATCGTATTATTACTCGTTTATTGTGGTATGAAATAATTGTTCATCTCACATTTATGTTTTCAGATTGTGGGAATCTATAACTCGAGTTCTAATAGCACTCGATGATACAAAAATATTTACAGCTTGTGAGAATCTATAACTCGAGTTCTGATGGCACTCGGTTATAATTATAAGGAAATATAATTTTGTTGATGCGTGTTATAATAATGGGGTGCAGTTTGAAAATGCTTATTTAAATCTTTAAGTTTTCAAATAAATATTTATTTAAAATATGGCCGATATATAATTATAGTTTTAATTACATTTAAATTTAACGGACTTAATCATATATCTAATAAATAAAGCAAATGAAGATTGATCTTAAAATTTTCAAAGATATTACAAATAATAAAAACCAGCTCCTCGAAGATACATATTTTAAATATATTTATTGCATATATTTTATGCACAAATCATTTTCGCAAATTACATTCGAGATTATTATATTGAAATTTCTATTATTGTTTTTTTCAAACATCTCTTTTTTTTTATATTTACTAAAAATGAAAATGAGTAAATCATTAAAAATGTATCTTATTTACATTCAAATATTCTCACGAATATTCTTACTCTTATTGTATGATTTAGATATTCTTGAATTTGTTATTTCGACTAATTTTTATAAATATTCTTCATGCATTCTTAATTTCATTCAGTTATGTTATTCCAAACTGTACCTAGATGTATGCTTTCAATAAGGAATCTGCACAGGCTGTATGTAAAACCTATTTACATAACGCACACACAACCTTATGTACGAATATTCCCCCTTTGGAAATACCTGAAAGATCGAACTGATCCGTGCGGCCTTTTCGCATTTATTATTGAGATAGGATTGGCTTTGTTGCTGCTCGCAGGGCCCTTGTTTTTGTTTATCATCGCAGGGACCCTCTCTACCTGTTCCGATGCAATTCGAGATTTATTCTGTCCAGGGCCCAACCCTAAGAAGGAGCGCTGAAAACGAAAATCAGAAATCGCCTCGAGGTAACAGGTTTCCCCAGACCGCTCCGCTTGATTTTTCGAGTTTTTCGAATCCACAACAGGTTTTGATCAAAAGGGAACAGGTAAAGGTTTATTTTTGTTCGAGTTAAGGTTCTTAGGGTCTTGCTGTCTTTCATGAATGGGGGAGGGAGGGGTGAAGAACGGTTTTTGGCTTACAAATTCTTGGAAAACCTTCAAGGAAATTACAATGACAAAGGGGAAAGTTCGAATAAGAAATCAGAAATGCTGTTTGTTTCAATATTAATATTATGTATTTATTCATACACTTAAACATAGATGGAAGACAATGATTAAAGCTGGTTATTTATGCATTTTAAGATGACCACTTGCTGAGTGTGGAGTTAAAGCTGATGCGGATGTTTAGAGACCGATTCCGAGGGAGTCTTTAAAGCTGTTTAGGAAGTTGGATTTTCGTGATTTTCCATTTTCCCCGATCACAGTTGGACGAGCTCGGCTTCCAGTTTCTCGTTCTGAGAGTTCTGGAACTCCTCTTCGGACATTGGCAGGGGGAGTTCCTTCGGGATGGTCTGGTTCTTGAGCTGCTGGTGACCCGAAGCCTTGAAGATTTTGCAGGCCACCTTGAAGATCTTCTTCATGGCCTTGGCGGGGGTGTAGGTCTTCTTTTGGCAGGCCGGACTGTAGGTGGTGTTCATCAGAGTTTCGTAGGCCATTTTTGCAGTTTTGGTTTATTTTCGATTTGCGGTATACTGAATGTTGTTGACTGTTCAACGCTGGGATTGAAATTGATGTTCTATTCGGAATGCCGCTCCGTTTTTATACCCGATCCTGGCGAAATCAACCCCTAAGCGACGACCAATCAGGACGAGTCCTGGCGCAGGTGTTTTTCGGTTTCTCCAGATATGAGAGTCACGCATTCCTCAGCTCTCTGCAGGTAGTTTGGGATCGGATCGGATCGGTTCGGGTCCCTTTTTCGGGCGACCCTTGCACGTGTGCGAAGTAAGGCCACAATTTTCGAAGGCCCTAAATAAATCTCTCCCTCGATTTCTTCGTGGGAGAGTATAATTTCAGTCGAATACTTATCGGACGATGCGGCAAGCATGCACAAATACCAAAAAAAGAAAGAAAAAAACCATCATCCCTTTTTCATGGGTTCGGGTTAGTAATTTGAGTGGTTTGTTTGCGGAGGACTCGGCTCGAATTTATGCCTTGATTAGTTTTTGGCTATTAATTGTTAATAGGCTGACAGTGGAGGATAAAAGTGACAGACCCTCGTTAAACACATGTTGTCGGCAAACGAAAAATATTTACACGTCAACATTCATTTTTGATCAGTACAGGTAGACCCTGGTCCTCTCGAGTACAGTGAGCAATCAGTTCGAGGAGCTCATGATTTTTCTAGATTTTTCTGGTTGCTGGTTGCTTCACTGTCAGGCTTCACTGTCTTCACACTTGTTCCTTTCGGTTGCCTTTGTTCGTTAGCAAAATTTAAATTTCAATTCATGTTGAAATTCAGATTTCACTGTTTATGGCAAGGAAGGATCCTTCCCTTAAAATTTGACCAAGGCCACAGAGATTTTTCTGGATTTCTTTGGTTTCTGGAACCACTTCAGCAATATGTTTTTTTTGGGCCAGGCCTCACTGTCCCCACACTTGTTTCTTTGGGTTGCCTCTCTCTTTTCTTCACCAAGAAAATTAAAATTTCGATTCGTGTCGAAATTCAGATTTCGTCTCCTATTGAAATACTCGACACTTGTAATTTTGGATTCATTCTTATTCCAGTCGGGTAGGTTCGAGTCGTATTGGGTGGAGTGAGATAGGATCCTGTCCTATCCACTTGGGGGGTTAACAACCAGGAACCTCACATGTCTGTGGCTCTTTTAACTATTCCTCAGGCATAATTCCTGATAAACACTTACAAATTTTATTTTGGTGGCGTTTCAAGTTTAGTTGTTAGTGTCAGGTTTCCTGAAATTCAAGCGCCTGAATGAAGCCTGCATAATTAGTCTGTGGCCGAAGTGAAACAAAATATTTCGGTTCGAATTGTGTAACATTGATTTATGTTGCATTTTTAATGTGAAAAAATTAAATATACAAAAATGAATTAATACTTCAGTTCGTTGAAAAATACATTCCATGATGAGCATAAGGAATGCTTATTTCAGAGAAAATATAATATATAGGCAGATGAATTTAATTTTCAAATTTTAAATCTAAGTAAATATTTTATTCCTAGAAAAAAAATTAATATTTCATCATTTTTAAAAATGAAGTTCTAAATAAGTATTCTAATCTCTGACACATTTATTTGTAAAAAAATTGAAAAAATGTAAGTCCAGTGAAATTTGTAGTATACACAAATCTCACACATACATATATTAAAAACAAGAGAGAACGCTATAGTCGGGTGCCCCGACAATCAGATACCCGTTACTCAGGTAAAGGGTGTGCGAGGGAGATGGAGATAGAAACTTTGAACACGCATAACTTTTTAACGAATGGTCCGATTTGAAAAATTTCTTCTACATTTCGATAGGTATTGATAAACACAATAAAACTGCATTTTTACTTTTCCGAAATATTGAAATTTTTAAAATCGTATATAAGCGATTGTGGGCGTTAGAGGGGGCGTGGCACCTTTTTGAAACAAACTTGCGCTGCGTAGGAACTCCTAGAATCTGCATGCAAAACGCCAATCTTCTAGCTTTTATAGTTTCCGAAATCTCAGCGTTCATACAGACAGACAGACGGACAGACGGACAGACGGACAGACGGACAGACAGACAGACGGACAGACAGACGGACAGACGGACATGGCCAGATCGACTCGGCTAGTGATCCTGATCAAGAATATATATACTTTATGGGGTCGGAAACGCTTCCTTCTAGCTGTTACATACTTTTGCACGAATACAATATACCCTTTTACTCTACGAGTAACGGGTATAAAAACGGTTATGTAAAAAACGTTAATGTTTTAGTAACTAAAATTTCTAGGATAAACGATTTCAGTTTATTGTTCTTTTCATTTGCGAGAACTAAATGTTACCAACATTTTCTTCATAGACTCATTTATGAGTAATAAAATGTTCTTGGTTATATACATTTAAAATATAAAATTTAGATAGGCAAAATAATTGTCTTAGCATTTGCCCAAACTTTTGTGTCGAATACATTTTCTATTGCATCCAGCAGCATCGTTAGACTTAAATTGGTATCCGAATAGGACTAAATGAAGGCACTGATTGGAATGCGGTTACCAGCATAGCGATTCCAATTTAAAACTAATTTTTCCAAATCAGAATTGAATGTACATTCATTGAATACTGAATGTGCTCAGAGATTCAGCTTGACTGTCAATGGTCAATCACCTCGGGTTGCTTTCCTTTTCCAACAGTTCAAGTCTGTTTGAGATGATCTAAGGGAAAATGTTACCAATTTGCAAAGTAAAGACACATGAGAAAATTCTTTTTTTAGTTGTTTTGTTTATTTTTTGTATATGATATTTGTAATTTCTTATAGCTAAAATTTTACATGGAAGACAATGATTCTTAGCCTAGTACTTATAAGAAGACCCTAACAAACAAACATGGAAGACAATGATTCGGCTAGGACTAACTTAAGAGGCTAATAAGACACGAGAATCACAATGTGTTTACGATAGTAACGCTTGATTGTGAGAATTGAATATCAATTAGAGTTGTGTTTCCTTTGGGAGGCGCGCCCAAAGAATCCAATCTATGTCTAATATCACCCTGAGATTACGAACATGCGAAGCTGAACCCGCATCCATCCGACGACCAATGGACGGAGACACTTGCACTTAAAGCTGCCAATTGGAGATTTTCCTGGATTGGATTGGATTTCTAGGCCTGAACCCATCGATCGAACTGCTGGCGCAACTGCTGCTCCTGGTGCTGGCGAGCGCCCTCCGCGGAGGTCCAGAAGAAGGTACCGCTGCTGGTGCGGGCGAAGTGCACCGGGATGAAGGTCTGCTCCGGATGGACGGGCACGATGTTCTGCTGCTGACCCTGCTGCACGATCATGGCCACGTTGGTGGGGCACTGGCGAAGATCGCTGTAGAGGCGCTGCTCGAGCTCCTCGTTGGCCATGTTATCACAACTGGCCGCCGGATCTTTGCGCATGTCCTCCAGCGAGGCGTTGACTGCATTTTGGTTCTGGATCTCGGCCAGAGTCTTCCGGAGCAGCTGCTTCTTCTTCACCAGCCACAGAAGGGGTTTGACCAGTTTCCTCAGACTCCGCATGGCCGTCGTGTGCTGATCTGATTTCTGCTGCATCACTGTGCTGCTCTCAAACTTGTATTCCCGTGTGATGAACGACATTGTTATGGGATTCTTCGAGATTGTAGTAAAACTTGGGATCTTGAGATAGTTGCACTCGGTTGAGAGTTGGTAGTGTTCTGGTTTCCCTGCTCTCGAGCGGCTCCTTATATACGATCCGCTCTCCGGTTTCTCTCGGTGGAGGAGAATTCTCCCAAAGAGCAGTGATTCTCTCGATCGGTGGGTTCGACCAATGGGAAGGCAGACTGCGGGCAGGTGGTTGCACAAGCCGAGAGAGCGAGAGACAAGAGAGAGGAAAGAGAAAGTTGTACTGGGATCAGGAGAAGATCCTTACCCCTGAGACGGCAGGGTATGCTGGATATTTTTAAGTAATGCACAAAAAATGGATTTAATAGGTATTGAGGAGCCTTTATTTAATCAATATAAATAATAACAAATCCTTAGCATTAAGGATTCAGTATGTATATAAATAATATATCAGTGGTATATTTCATATATATGTCATTTAATTAGGCGTGATTCTTTTTTAAACATATAGAAAATTATTAAAATATAAATACAAATGTAAAAGAAACATCTACAAAATTTAATAAAAGGCGTGAGATTCTTTTTAAAGAATAAAATACAATTTTTAAATTTGAACACAAAAGTAAATAAAAAAAAAACAATTGCTTCGAATAATATATTGTAATTGGTAACAATATATTGTAAGCGTAATATAAGGTAATGTATATTTTTAAATGTTAAGACAAATTATGTTTTATCTATAAATATTTGATTCAGTAATTAAGTAAATTAATTAGTAAATATTTAAAAAATGTGTGGGAAAAATAAATATATAAGAGAATTCTATATTCTTATTTATTAAGCATTTTGTGTTAAAAAAACCAAAAAAATATATTTAAAAATCATATGTATCCCACATGACTGAAATACTGGGTATTACCCACTCGAGTTGCTCATTCACTGCAGGTTTTTAACGGATTTTTCAAATCTGGCTCTGCTCTCGACCTTTCTCCCCCTCTGAGATCGTTCCTCCCTCACAGCCGCTCTCTACCTGCTCGACTCTGGTGCAAAAAAGTAGAAATCCCAAAATCCCAAACGTAAAATTCCTAGGGAGAACCGAGCGGACAAGTCGTAACTTGTTGGAAAAATTCCGAACCCGAGTGTGAGGGGAGAGAGATTTTAAAATTCGACACACTATCCCGAAAAAAGACGGAGGATATGGACAAACAATGGATTGGCATATCTGGGAGATACAATCTCGCCGCTGGAAATACCCGAGCGGCCAAGGGACTTGTCCGTTATTTCATTGAGACAGCCCAGAAAGTGCCTTTACGTCCTTCCGTCCGATCGTCCCTTTCCCATTTTCCCAACCTGTAGGTAGTTGGTAGTTGGGCAAAGTAACGTATTTTTCGGGTACTTACATTGGGATGGGATAGGACTCTCAAGGTTAGTCAATATGCATTAATGCCGCATTTTGGGAAATCTTGGCAGGTCCTTTTCAGCTCCTTCCGATCGCATTTGTTTGTCATTGTTGTTCTTTCCCCGGTTCGAGGGACCTGCTCTGTTGATGCGTGAAAAATTTACGACGCGGGAGAAGCACGTACAGATACAATCTTTAGAGTTTTGGTTTTTGGCTCGGTTTACGCATTTTACTGGAATTTCGTCGGCACTTCGTTTATGAGTCGCCTTCCTAATTGTTATTTGCCCTGTTCCCTTGCCCCCGAAGGTTACTTTCATAATTTTGTAAAGGCTACGAGGACTCGAGTTTCTTGTAACGGCCGTTTCGTCCCTGGTATATCCTCAAGATCATTAAGAGGGTCCCTAATTGGCCCCCGGTCTGATTATTCTGCTCCTGACTACGCAGAGCTTCTTTGGTTTAGGGTTCTCCCCTTTTAAAGTACGAAACCAGTTTATTTTTTGTGAAATTTTTTGGGGGACTGTTGTATTTTATATATATCAATTTCGTTTGCAGTGAAGCAAAGTCAAGGGGGTTAATCTGGGGCCAATACTTTTATGGCTATCGGTGGCAAAAAGACGTGACCTGATTTGACCCTCTCAACACGTTACACGTATCGTTTACCCTTTGGTCTCCGTTTTCGGATTATTAATGAAGGGCGTATCAGGTTGATTATATGTAAATTTTATTACGGTTCAGCATATAAAGATGACATTTCTCAGGTGCACTAATTAATTATGCGGGAAAACATCTGCATACATATATACGAAATATTGAAATTAGGAACGTTATTTATTGAAATGTATAGGATTTTCCAGATTATTGAAAGTGGGCCGGTCAAATCAGCGCTAAAAATGCCTTATGTATATGCCATCATAAAATGCCTCATGTATAATTAAATGTTATAATTGAATTCGATTTTTCACTAGTCAAGCGAAATTAAAAGTTGTCTTTATAATAGACAATATACGAAATCCCAAAAATGTATTTGAAAGCAAAATTGTATTGAATAGAAATATTGTGTTCTTTTAATAATGACTTTTTTTATAAATGAAGTAGATTATAAATCTTAAGACTCTTATGTGATAGCATTTTATGATCTGCTGAGAAGAAAATCTCGCCCCAATAAACTTAATATTCAAAGAAACAATTTCTAAGAAAATCCAGAAATATTATTTATATAATCAAAGAAGTTTTTTTCCCAAAAGTTCTCAGTTTCCTGCATTTTTTTTTTAATTCGAAATCTGTAGATTAATAAATTTATTTTGTAGCCTAAATAAAGAATTTAATTTTAAATTTCTTCTGTAGAAAGAACTAAATAGCTAAAGTATATTTTTATGTTTTAAAGAGTCGATTGTTTTGGTTACCTTCTTTCTTTATACAGTACTAGGTTTTTGGTCGTTACAAAATAGGAACATTTACAAAAATGTTTTATTGTTCGGAAAGCAAAGAAAAAAGTGGAAAACAAAGAAATAAAGAAAACTCACCGTCGCAGTGTTTACACACGTGCAACAGTTTTCGGTCCTGAAAATATCGAACAAGTCTGGTCATGATCAGTTGGTACAATTTTTGCTCCATTCTATAGAAATTAAGTATCTTACATATTTGCTAAAGAGCTCAGTGCTTTAGGGTTTTTTAGAGTTAGGGTTTTCTAGAATCTTATCTGCAAACATCATCGGCCGATCTCAGCGATCTTCGCGACGATGATTGCTTTTTCATGGCTGCTGATGGCCGGCTAGTAGACCGTTAACACACAACCTCCGTGAGGTGCATTAGTTTTGGGTCATTTTAGGGTTGGCTCGTTTCGTTTTCGTCTCGTTTAATCCTCTTTTATCTTGCATTTCTGATGTGTTTGGGGTTTCTCTTTGTGTTTCCCATTTCTACCTGCCGATGCTGTGCGTTTGACCCTTGCACGTGTGCAGCGATGGACCCTTTTCGAAAATGCAACAATATACAATCCATGGGGGCGGGGGTGGAAGGGTATCTATGGTATGACCGATGAATGCCACTCCAATCCAGCGTAATTGTGACCTTCCGGAAAAAGGGATTAAATGCCGGCATTGTCCAACATACATTTTTTGGCCTGAAATCAGAAACTCTCCTATCCACATAATGGTAAAAGGGTCCTATCAAATGCAAAGAGTTCTTCGGTTTCACGTCAATCCAACAAAAAATGTACCCAAAATGTAAATGTTTTAGAATTGTAAGAAAATCATTCGAAGCGAAAAGAAGTTTCCCCAAAATAATCTTTTGTATAGAATTTGAATTTGAACGTGATGTTTTTGTGAACTCCGTTGATTGATTGATAGTTTGGGTTCGAATTATAAAATCAAATGAGACGAACACTTAAAAGATGGCTTTCGTTGGTTTTATTTACGAGGTGTGGGGTTTTATTTTATGGTTGAGCAATTGAGTTTTCCTGGCGTTTACTTTTTGTATTTTTATACCCTTACAGAGGGTATTATAATTTCAGTTAGAAGTTTGTAACGCAGTGAAGGAGGCGTTTCCGACCACATATATTCTTGATCAGCACCAATAGCCGAGTCCATCTAGCCATGTCCGTCTGTCCATCTGTCCGTTTCTATGCGAAGTAGCCTCTTAGTTTTAAAGCTATCGCGATTAAACTTTCTCAAAAGTCTTCTTTCTATTGCAGGTAGTACATATGTCGGAGCGAGCCGGATCGAACCACTACATCTTAAGGCTCCCATAAGAATAATCAAACAAATATAAGGAAATTCATTGTAACTTTGCTGGAAGTAGGCGTTTTGATTTTTGACAACTTAAAAACAACATTTTAAATAGGTAAACTATAGGTATTTACTTTATCTGCAAGGGTATATAATCCTCGACTGGCCGAAGCTAGCTTCCTTTCTTGTTTTTATTTATTGTTCAGAAGAGTCTTAAAGTATTCATATAATTAAATTTTTTGCCTATGTAAATAGGTGTTTGAATTTCACTTTTGTACGTACATTTTTTAGGGAAGTTGTAGTTCATACGGTAGATTTTGTTTGATTTTTGTAATTTGAATTATAGTTTTTACTGATGAATTGTTCAAACGTGTTATTTTTTTTGCCCACACTATTTGATGTCGAAACTTATACTTATTTATTAGAAATCCAATAACTTAAACTTAATAGTTTAGCGACCGTAATTAGTTATTATCGGGGGTGTATCATAAATCATTGATTTTGGTTGGAAAAAATGTTTATGTCCCCCTTTGTTTTTTAATGCCCACTAAAATACGTTTTTATTTTTTTAAAAATTTTTTCAATTTTTAAATATTTTGCGGACAAGAGTAACATAGTTTTCTTTGCTTGTCAATTTGGGTAATTTTCACACTTGTGGCTAGGAATAAAAATAGTGTTCTTATTGACATTTAATAATAACAATTAATGATTATTTTCGGTCCATGAATTTCATGATATATTTTCTTTTGAATTTTCTTAACCTGAGCACTGGTTCTTAGCCAGTAAATTTTAGGAATAGGTATTCAATTTTTGTTTGAATTAGCTACTTTTAAGGACAATCTCCTGCTGCGAATATGGCAAAATTTATAGGATTGTTGCGACTTTCTCTAAGATGGTTGCCATCAACCTGTTGTGTGCCTTAGTTGTTCCCGTCCTGTCAAGTGTGAAAAATCGCGCTCTTTGGGACAAGAGAAAAATCCATATAAATTCTGAAAAGGTTCTGCTAATTCCAGGAATGTCAAGACGAATGACAAAAATGCCAGACAGTGGATAATTTTCCTGGCGCCGGCGTCCTGTCGTTCATTGTCCTTCTAACGACTCGAGACGCCTTTGCGACGCTTACCTGTACCGTGGCCAAAACCAAAGTGTTACCTGTACCCCTAAAACCTTATCGGCAGAACTGTCGCTAGGAAAAAACCATTTATTTTTTGATAATTTTAAATGGCGTCACTGCTTCAATTACTTTAGAGACAAGGCCAAAGTCATTAGGGTCCAAAGAATATTTAAATTCAAGCGGCGAAAGTGCATTATCTTGTCGACAATTCGGCTTGCCTCAATCCGCAGTTTAGGGATCGTTAGTTATCGTTTACTTTTATGGATGAACCACTCAAGTGGCCCTGGGCCAACCCCCAAGAAAATTAAATTAAAATTTTCCGCACTCGAACACATTTGTTTGGTTGGTTTGGTCATGGTTGAGTTTGATTCACTGCCAGACACAAATATCGTTTTACAGCAGATAACATTCCATTGGGGTAGTTTTCATAGCTGATTAGTAAAGATTATTGTGGCATGGTAAACACTTGCGCCTCCTCGCCCAAGAAGCGGCACTTGAAACGGCTGAGAGAATCTTAAAGGACCTGATTCGGGCGGGTTTTCCATATCGATAGTGGAGTGACGCCCGAAATGCATTTTGGAACACGAGATCGGCTTGCACATCAAGGCATTAAATTTCAGGAGCTGGCCTGGGTTCGTGTCAGAAACTGCACTTGACAATTAAACTCACAGAAAAAACAGATGAAATCCGTGTTGTCAAATATAACAGGGATCAGGACAGGGATTCGGTGCCAGGACCCTCGTTGAAACTCGATCCCTCGTCGCCCGAAAGTCGCTCTGTGGAGTCTCTTATGTTTCGGGGTTGAGGATCATTATTTACGATTCCTGCTCCATTGGGACTAATGGATTTCCATATGCAGCCGACAATTTGTGAAATATTTCAGACACCTATTTGTTAAAATCGAAAACCAATCTAAAGCCACATGGTGTCAAGTAAAGAAAATGTATTAGTTTATATCGACGCGTTGTTAAAAAAAGGGTTTTTATTGCTTTCGATTTATTTCATTCCTTTCTACTTAATTTCTAATATAATTTCAAAAAAAGATTGACTATCGTACCTTTACAACCAAAATATCTAATATCAAATGAAGAAAATTAATTTTTTGGCCATAAACTTTAACCTAATTTGTATCCAAGCAATTCGTCACTATCGGCGGTGTCAAAGAAATCTTTTCCAACCGAAATTTTGTATGGTTCTTACGTACATCAATACTCAAGAACAACCGCCTGTTCGTGATACCTCTTATGTGTATTTATGTCTAAAGTAATAATAATCGTATACGATTTAAATATAATTTGGGAATTCAAAAAGTATGCAACAAAAAAATTGTTCTGATATCAACCCCCACAACAGAATCCTAGATCCGCCGCTGATCTAAATTATTATAATATTTGATAAATATTCTTTAAGCCTTTAAAACCCAAAGAATGTAGTTTCATGCAACATAACTGGCTATACATCGCTAAAGAGTTTTTAGAAAAATACTGTATAAGTACTAATCAAATTAAAAATTGGTAGCCATATTAAAGACAATTTTTATATTCACGGGAATATTTTTCACTTTCACTTTGTTTTTGGAGGAAAATATTTTCAGTGGATTCTATTTAAACTGAAAACATTACCAACATTTTTCTTTTTATTGTTTTTTTTAGTTTTTCCTAATCGCATTGATATTTTTCTTTCCAGTAAATTAGTGTATTAATTTTAAAATTAAAGTAAATGATGCGGAAGGTCCTCCAACGATTACCAATTTGATAGTATTTCTTCGCCCTCGATAAATCCCTTGAGGCAAACGAATTTCTGGGCTTAGAAATATTTTACACACCTATTTGTTAAAATGGATGTCCAACCTAAGGCCAAAAAGCGGTCTAGTATCGTTAAAAAAGGGGATAGAAAAAGATACAAATTTAAACCGAATTTTAGTGGAACGTTTTCGGGCTAATGTCGATCGGTCGTTGTGGCGGTCAGTTTTCCTTTGTGAACACGTGTGCAAGGGTCTCTTTTGTTTCATTTTATTTTCTTTTTTACTTTAGTGCCCTTGGCCCTGCCCTTGCCCCTCGACATGACTTGCCTGTGTCCCCTGTGGCGTTGGATTTTATTGATTTTGGGTTTCCAATCTTTTCTCCTCTAGTCTCTTCGCTTTTTAGGGGCGTTTTTCGAGCATTGTCCATGTAGAAGCTGTACATAGGAAATCCATATACATATGAAGATTAGAAAATTTTTAACGTATTTTTTGGGGGGGCGTTCTGGGAGTGCAGCCCAACAATCAGCTACAAACGATATTGTTAGAAGATTGATGGGAGACTTTCTGGTGTAAATTGTTAACACTGTTTTCCCTTTGACTTTGGAGGTCTTTGCTTGTCGGCCCAGGGCGGTCTGGGCGGGGTTCTCGCCCCTTCCGCCCTCTCTGTGTTCCCCTGAAAAAGTGTTTTCTAGTGAGTCCTAAAACATTATTTGATTGCCTGAGTATGTATACTTAAGATGTTCATGCCTAAGCAGCCTTTTAAGCCCAGCAATTTACTAATGAACCCGGAGATGGCAGATAGGAAGTGAGTCGGGACTTTTGAAATGAAAAGGAGTGGCTGAAGTTGGAGCTGATTAAAGGACCTACCTATGAGATATGAGATCGGGTTGCGACATCATTAATAAGGCTCTCTTTCAGGATTATTTGTAGGAGTCAACCTCATCCGAAGTTCAGCTGGGGTTAAATACAATTCAGATCGATTGGGATAAATGTTTTTATATTTCAAATAAATTATGAAGTAATAAAAAGAGCTATACAAATTCGGTTCAGTATTGCTCTGATAAAAATAAATATTTAATGATCCACATACCTACGACATCTTCCAAAACTCCATCTTGTTAAGAACCAACGAAGGAATCAATCCTTGTTTGGAACCCACCTAAACGCCTAAAGTCTTAGACAAAAGCCCCTGTAAACATCATATGAACATCAAATCAGCTCAAGATTACAGCCGAGCATCTTTCACTTAAGATGCTAGTAAAGAAAATCGTTTTTCAAACAAAAAACTGTACACATATGAGGACAAGGGAAGAGACTTTGCCTGGCAAGCCTCGTATTTTTGGCCAAAAACTAGAGGTGAGACACAAAACACACATCAAACAGAAAACGCTTCAAATTTGCTCATTGTTTTGTCAAAATACCAAATAACATAAGCGACAAGATCTCATTTTCCGATTTCCCAAAAGGGAAGCGAACTAATAGGGCTGTGATCAACAAGAAGAGAGAGCAATAGGTCGAGTCATAGGTAAAATTTGAGCAATTTAAAAGATTATCACGTTAGGGATCTGTCTCGAAAATGGAACAAAAACAGAACGCTCTTTGACTGGTATTGTGTAAACATACACTGAGAAAAATACAGGCGTACCTTTACTTAAAATTATATCATTAAAGCATTATGATTGTGATGCTATAGTAATTAACACTTCATAAAAAAAAACATAAAAAACATTTTAAGAATTTATAAATGTATTTTTCTTTTATATATAATTTACCTTTTTTAAATGGGATTTTAATGCTTTTTAAAAACATCCTAAAAAACTTAAAAATAATGGCTAAAAAAGAAAATGATTTCTTTTTATAATTATCTTTTTAAAAACAAATTCTGCTAGACTTTTTTCTGAGTGTGATTGGCTGCATGTTTAGTCCTGGATTCGCATGTGAATCGGGATTCGGATTCGGTCGAGTAGACAACCGATCATTATTTCTGCTATTCTCTGGAAATAAGTTGCGAAGAATGGAAACCTTTTTTGCTGCCCGATCCCTCCAAGCCCCGTTGTCGTCTATTCGAAATGGTCCAGCACCAAATTAGAGCTCGTTAAAAGGCACACTTTTTGTATGGCCCGGGATCAGAGGAGACGGATTCAGGGCCCGGAGTCGAGACAGGGGATTACCCCCGCCTGAGTGTGAGTCGGGCAGAGATCACGTTTCAACAGATTCTACTGCAGGGGCTGAGCATCCCGGGTCCGTTGTCGGGGCTATTAATAAGCCTGGCGGTTGGTGGCTGGTGACAACACGTGAAACTCCATGACGTCTCACTGTGATGTTGGCCCAACCTACCTCCAACCCTCCTCCGCCGAGACAATGGTTAGCCTTGGCAAACCCGGCAAATTTCCCAAAAACGTGTTTACAAATATTTTCAAAAGCGGCCCAAACAATGCGACATTTTGCATGACTTTTCCTTTAACCATCCCATGCATATCTATCTATTCCCTCCTCGCTGGCTGTTGTTCTTTTTTAAATTGTTGCTTCCTTTCAGATATCTGTTGCTGTACCATATATCCTCATCAAAGCATCTATTTGCTGCTTCGGTTTTCTCGTTTCACTTTTTTCGACGCTCATTATTCTCCATGATTGAGTAGTTGCAATATCTATAAATTGGTATGTTCTTATAGATTTCTCTATTGAAGGTCTCGCATGTGGGTTCTTGGAGCTCTGAACAAATGTCGGTTGGTAAATAAACCGAGATTTATTTTCCTTTATTTGGATATAAAGATCATTGTTCGCAAAAATATCATGAAAATATTGACATGAAAAGAGACGTACCACAAGAAAAAGTTAATTATTTACCAGATCGCTAGGACTATAAGAAATATGGATACAAATAAAATGGAAGACAATCAAAAGAGAGAGATAATTTACTATAAGCAACAAAAAATGGTTTTTTGTTAGCAATATTAATTTTATAAATCTAAATAAGGATATTTTAGTTGTAAATAGTAAACTTAAGGGACCCCGAAGATCAAACCTTTATATTAATTTTGTAAATTTTAATGTGGATCAAAAAGTAATCTTATTACACATAGGTGCCCATGCAGAAATCCAAATGGGTCTTGGGGGATAAATGCCCTCACAACTGGGGTGAAAAGTAAAGATGAGTTGTATTAAAAAAAAAAAGAGACAACCAAATTTGTTTTGAAAAACCCCCACTTCGAAATCCCATGCATTATGTCAATCACTAGGACATTTAAAAAGTATTTTGCTAGTAGCTAGAACTAGAATCTTTTTATTTAAAAATTGTCATCAATTGTCACGTGTATCCTATAAATATTTAGACTGATACTCCATTTCTAAAGTATCTGCATGTAGGAATACAATTTATATAGCGTTTAAAGATTTACTTAATGTAAACAACAATTTTGTTTGTTATCTGCTTAAATTTATAGTTAAAGGAAAAAAGTAATCATTTGTGCTTACTTAAAAAAATATTTTATATAATTACATGGCTCTTGTTATTTATTAATGCAAAAGTATTTAAGTCTGATCATTGTTGGCCATTTTACTTTTGAGAAACGCTTTGCTGCATAATTTTCTAGTCCTCTTATCTTATTCAGGATAAAATATTCGTCTTAAAATCCATATAAGTATCTACATATCCCCTATATGAATGCATAGAATAATAGATTTCATCTTGATCCTCGGCAAATTACTCTTTCCATGTACCTTATCTGGGGATGTTATCGGGAATTTTTTGAATACTCGCATATCGTCTGTGTTATTTGAATTTTGCCTAAAAAAACATCCACATGTAGATGGAGAGCCATTGATAGCAAATTTCATACGTAAAGATTACTTAAAAGGAGCTCAGTGCGTAAAAATGTTATTGTAGGATTATGTTTCCTGTTTCTTTGAAAAATCGCTCGGCACAATAACGCATATATGACAATGGGACGGATCAATAGGAAAAGGAATGGAAATGGAAGTGCATGCGAGGCCATACATGGGACCACAAATATGGTGTGGGTCTTGGGTTTCCATGGTCAACCGCTATGTTGGCTCGCCACGGTAGTCGGATCGAAATGTATGGGATCTACGAGGATCGGTTCGGATTCATTGTGAGGGTGTGCGAGGGAGCGACTTCTTCTTTTCATTTTGTCTCCTTTTTGGCCTCTGGGCGTTCGGAAGGCGACATGTAGGTAAACAAGGACATATATATGTATGTGCAGGGATGATATCTTCTTGAAGGCTTCTTGGCATCGGTGATTAGCTCTTTTGTTGGGATCGTCTTCCTCCTCGCCCTTGATCCTACCTCTTCTGTCTTCGCCGCTTTGTTAATGTCTATATAGAGCTACAAAAATGCACAATGTCCAAACGAGATACTTGCCTTCTCTAGTAGCAATTCAATCCGAACAAGAACTTCTATCTTTCAATCTTCTTGCTGAATTGTGCCCTATGCTCTACCTTTGGAGATATTTGTAACAATTGTAAATATTTAATGCTACTGCAGAGAATAGGAACTTGATTGCTTTCTTAAGAAAATTCTTAAAACATTTGTTTAGTTGCTATCTGGGAATGACCTAAGTTTTCCTTTTAAATTTTTCCGAGATCTCAGCGTTCATACAGACAGACAGACAGACGGACATGGCCAGATCGACTCGGCTAGTGACCCTGATCAAGAATATATATACTTTATGGGGTCGGAAACGCTTCCTTCTCCCTGTTACATACTTTTGCACGAATACAATATACTATAATTAAAACTTTTAATTGGCTTGTGGTCTTAGAAAATTGTTTTAAACGTTTATTGTAATCATATTTTTAATTAATTAGGTATATGATACCAATTTCGAAAGAATTATAAACAAGAACAATTACTATCATGAAATGTTGATATATTATATTCCGTAACCTATGCAAATTTGTGATATGATCATATATCCTACAATTAACAGATTTGCATGGCACACGACGAGCTCATTTTCCTAAACATTCCCTACTGTAATCACATATGAATGAACACTTATCGTGAGGTTCAATTACTACTTCGTAGGGATATCCTCGTTCAACCGAGATCATTTATCACATGTGGAAACAGGATAGTTCCAGATATGACTGTTCCTCGAGAAAGCAATCGCCACGAACTGATTACGGCAATCCTCGATGGCATCAACTAAGACCGAAGTTCACACATGATCCTGGATAGTGGAATCTGGTTAACCAATTCCTGGTTACAATTTCTATCTTGGAGGCTCAATTAGCAGGTTGGCTGGGATCTGGCAGAGATAGCCACTTATACTTGACAGCAGATACTAATCGAAGTGTCTATCTCTAGCTCAGATATCTGTAGCCCAAAAGTGAAGTGTGAGGGCACCCAAAAGTATCTCAATCACTCGCATTCGTTTTGGTCTATTCATTGTTTCATAAGTACATGCATGCGAGGGATTTATGTTTATCTGTGATGTGCAATCTAGAAGTACTGCACTCGCATCCGAGATTATTCTGAGCAGTGATCCCAACTGCAGACGAGATGTAGATAAGGCACTAAACTAGCTGGCATCTATTTTGTTTGGGTACTTGGTTTACAAAATATTTTCTTCTGTTTTCACTGCACTTCAAGATTCATTGCCAGCGATAAGATCAACAATGGAACCCTCCCGTCGGGGACCTAAATTTCATGCATAGGTATTTTTTCAATAAATATTTCCCTGTCTGCCGACGCGTCGTTGCCAATGATTTAAAATGTCTCCGGACAGTGCCGCCAAAAATTATGAAAATATATATACAACTAAGTAGGAACGTCAAATATTGTTCCAATCGACTTGGCGGACCTTCAGACACTTGCTATCGTCCCGAAAATAATGCATTCTGTTTGTCTTCTTCTTCGTTTGCTTAGTCCTTTGTCAATATTTGCCGTACAAGTGCAAAGAAAACTTGTATTTGCCCAGCGAGAAACTCTTGTGTTAATCGACGATAGCAGCTATATTGACATAGAGCTCATTAGATACCTTCTTGAACACTTGATGACCCTGAGTCTGAGGGTATTTTTCAAAGTCACGATGTGTGTAATGGAGGGAGAATACAGTTTTCCATCCGTAAAGTGTTTGTAGCCTTGATCTCAGCATCAGTGGAAGCAGCGATAATGACTGTACGAATATGATCATTATTCTTTGGAGGGCTTACCAAGTTATAAGTTAATGAAAATTGTTATGTTTCAGTATAAATGTAATGTTTACAAATTATAATTTTTAAAACTTAGTTCTCACGAAAAACAAGGAAAATGATGAAATTTATTATAAAATATTTATAGGGAAAATCAATGGACTTAAGTTAGGTCATAGAACATCCGTAATGCTACTATTTCTAGCTATTTAAAAAAACAACAAAATATATTAGGAAACAAAATATCATTTTGGTGCGACTGTAATTGTGATTAATAGGTTCTTCAGAGAACCAACCACATATTCCATGAAATTTTCGTAAATAGTGTAACAATTTTTCTTGATTTTGTTGATTTTCTCAATTTTATTTTGAGTTGATGTGACCTTTTTTGTCACTTCTTATTTTTATACCCGTTACTCGTAGAGTAAAAGGGTATATTGTATTCGTGCAAAAGTATGTAACAGCTAGAAGGAAGCGTTTCCGACCCCATAAAGTATATATATTCTTGATCAGGATCACTAGCCGAGTCGATCTAGCCATGTCCGTCTGTCCGTCTGTCTGTCCGTCTGTCTGTCCGTCTGTCTGTCTGTATGAACGCTGAGATCTCGGAAACTATAAAAGCTAGAAGGTTGAGATTTCACACACATATTCTTGGGCTTCCTACGCAGCGCAAGTTTGTTTCATCGAGGTGCCACGCCCCCCCTAACGCCCACAATCGCCATAAACGATTTTCAAATGTGTCTGGAGGCCACATCTTTTAAGATTTTAAAAATATATAAACGCAATTTTATAGTGTTTATTAATACCTATCGAAATGTAGAAGACATTTTTCAAATCGGACCATTCATTAAAAAGTTATACGCAATCAAAATTGTTTATATATCTATCTCCCTCGCACTCCATTTAGCCCCAATAGATAGTCGGGACACCAACCCGAGTACAGCGTTCGCACTCCCTTTAGCTGAGTGACGGGTATTAGATAGTCGGGACACCAACCCGACTATAGCGTTCTCTCTTGTTAGTTTTTTGTTTATTAAAAAAAAAATTATTTTTCCTATTACCCTTTTCAGTTGAGCTGGAAAAGTTAAAATTCTGTAGATTCCGTTGGGTCATATTTAAGTAAAAATCGGAAGAACACCGTCGTATTTCCTAATTTAACTTCCATTATAGTTTTAGGTTGCAGTGGCAATTGGCACATTTGGAATTTTAATGTTTTTACGGTCAAAGTACAGTCAGTTCAAAAACAAGAGATAGAGGACCTCCATGATATAGCAAGTTGAGCATATCGAAGCAAGTTTCGCTTCGCTTCTTTTGTGCGCTATTAGCACTCCCTTGAGAAATGGTGTTTATACCCGTTACTCGTAGAGTAAAAGGGTATATTGTATTCGTGCAAAAGTATGTAACAGGTAGAAGAAAGCGTTTCCGACCCCATAAAGTATATATATTCTTGATCAGGATCACTAGCCGAGTCGATATAGCCATGTCCGTCTGTCCGTCTGTCCGTCTATCCGTCTGTCCGTATGAACGCTGAGATCTCGGAAACTACAAAAGCTAGAAGGTTGAGATTTCCCACACATATTCTTGGGCTTCCTACGCAGCGCAAGTTTATTTCAAAAAGGTGCCACGCCCCCTTTAACGCCCACAATCGCCCACTAACGATTTTAAAATGTGTCTGGCGCCCACACCTTTAAAGATTTCCGAGAAGTATAAATGCAATTTTGTTGATATATTTTTACCTATCGAAATGTAGAAGACATTTTTCAAATCGGACCATTTATTAAAGAGTTATTCGCAATCAAAAAAATGTTATATATCCATCTCCCTCGCACTCCCTTTAGCTGAGTGACGGGTATTAGATAGTCGGGACACCAACCCGACTATAGCGTTCTCTCTTGTTTTGTTTTCAATTCCAAGTTGAGACTAAATATCGGCTTCCGGTCGCCCTGATACATAACAATTGCATGTAAATTGTATTAGCAACGCATCCTCTTTTTATTGGCCTTGTCCGGCAATTTCAATGCTAAAAGGCTATAAAGGACTCAGAAATTGCTCAAGGCCATGCAGGAACATCCTGGTTGTTCTTTGAGGGGATTCATTGAAATGCATTCTTCTGAATTGAATTGGCATGTAAAATGCACTCGCCGTGTTTGCGTGCAATTGTGACCAATTTTAGTGCGACGATTTTGTAGTGTGGTTCCAAATTCTAATGGTCTGAATGGGCCAGAGATGTCCTGCGGAGCTACGCACGAGTGCCTCTCAATGGACGGGACAATGCGGACATTCTTCGCCTGCAGGACATCTCGCCAGCATTCACACTCGACGGTCGAGTGAGAAAGCATTGTCCTTTGAGAGGCCAACACTCATTCAGCACTCGTTTTCCCGCAGTCAATGCAACATTTATCTGCACATGCGCAACGAATGCTCCGCTGGTCCATTGAACTAAAATCCATTCCCAATTATACGTACATTTATTGTCTACTTATATTGTTTTTTTTTTTCCAAGGGGTCTATAGATCTGGCTAACATGCCTTGAACACGTCCCTACTTGCTGTTGGCCATAAGTCCCATCGATCGCTCAGCCAGAGCTCAGCATCCATTTATCTGCACTCAAAAAAAATTGCCCTAAAACTATTTTGAACAACATTTTATGTTCATAGTATTAAAAATATATTTTAAATCATTTTAAAAATAATGGATAATATAATTATGCAATTAATCGGAAAAATAATATTTATTTTTAACTTTTGGCGAATAATTCCAATTGTTTTTTAAATCATAGGTAAATCCTAACTCTTAATATACCACTAAATTATAAAACCTGCAAGAAAATTGGCTGAACTTTTTAAAACTAAGATTTAATTTAAATTGATTTTATTTTGTACTGTGTAGAAAAACGAAAAACTATTCTTTATCATTTCTTTTCTGATTTTTAAACATTTCGTTCTGTGTTGCGATGGACAATAGCTCCACAGGCTTTCCGAAGTTTCGCCCACGTCATTGCCTCCTAAAAGATCGTCCACCATTTTGTTGCAATATCCACTACATTTTCCAGGCAATTAATTGTTTAGTTCGCTTTTTGTTGTTCATTTTTCTGCTTCCCACCTTCAATTACTCATAGGTGCTGCTGCCATTAATGGGGACAAAGAGCAGTCCTTTGAAAGCAATTTCGGTCGCTAAGTAGCAAACAATAGTTTGGCAATTATCAATCGTATAACACACTCTTTTTCAAGAGCTGCTCTTTTCAGGCACCCAGCCAGCTGCGGATTCCTGGTAAAAGGCAAATTATTGTTAATAATCGTATAATGGACAACCATAAATTTCGAGTCAATTTCTAAAGGACATATCCATATCTACCCAAAAATATTCCATTGTGAAACTGTACCTTAAAGCAATCCGTAGGAACAATCCAGTTGTACTCCGCGTTTTTGGAAATAAAGTCCAGGTCAATTTGGGGGCAATTTGAGCACTTTGTTTTTTAAGAATACCCAGAAAAGATTCTAATAACAACAAAATGGGAATGTAATGCTGTTGACAAAAGAAAATTGCGTTTGAATCTAGCCTTTGTCAGTCAATAAATTAAATAAACAGTTATAATTACGAGAATAATTATTTACAAGGTAGTTTTCTCCAGTGTTAAAAAGAAAATAATTTTAGAAATAATTAATTATAAATATTTTAAATTCGATAAAGTTCCGCCTTAGGATGACTCATTTCTCTGCCCGTTTCGAAAATTCACAGAGCATGCAAAATAGTGGTTTATCGAAACGCATCTCTTTAACCTTCGGATGGGCGAGATAAGGTTCGTAAGCCGATCTTACTGTCTTTCCGTTTCAAGTCGTGCCATTTTAAACTGAATTGTTATTTTAAACTGAACCATCAACCCACGGCAATGGAGTATCTGGGTTTATGTGTTTATTTTCTCGTCAAACACTTGGCTAGTGGAATTTTTCTTGTGTTAACATAGGTTGAAAAGCATTCGGCCAATTGATTCCGTAGATCAATGCTAAGAGAGTTGTAATTAAAGGCAGAATACATTTTTATCGCACGTTGCTCTTTTGTTTGGTTGATTTAGCACTTGAGATTTTTGTTTTTACAGTGGGGAGCCACCCAATTTGGGTACACCGTATACCAAAATATATAGTGGCAAAGTGTATCCATAGATAAAATGCAAATTCCCGTTAATTGAATGCCAAACAAAAGCGCGGTGGCAGCCGCAACATTGAGAGGGAGGGTCTTTTTTCCTCTATTTTTTCGGGGGTTGGCTGTTTGAAAAATCAATTAGCAGTATAAAATGCTTTTTCGGTTTTAAAGCCGTCGTACCTGGGTTTTAGTTTTTTGTGTAATATTCTTTCTCCATTTCTCTACTCTCTACTTTGTTAAAAGTGGGAGAGAGCAAATCCCACCTACGCCCACCACCCACTGATAGAACTGAAAGGCGAGAGAGAGGAAAAGCAGTGGAAAAACCGCAGCTGCTGCTTTAAATTTATGCCAACGCGGCATTAGAAGCATGGCTTGCGGTTAAATGGGCAGTGGGTGGAGGTTGTGGAAAATGGTGAAAATGGCTAGGGGTGCGGCAAAGGGGGTTATTTCAGCCATATTGGCTAGGTATTGGTAACATGTATGTGTGTGTGCGCCTGTGGGTGTAGAAAACTGCAAGAAATCAAGGCTTTAGTTGCGGCGGTCGCAACGAAAAATGGCGGAGCGCTTTATGAATATTTATAACACAATGGAGCATGAAAAAGTTCGTTTGTAGGTGCTGCGGGGGGATTAAAGGAGGGGGGGGGGGGATATAAACACATGTGGGTGAATACAAGGAGCTATCCAGGTTCAAGCGTCTGTTATCGATATCAATGCCCCCGATTGGCAGGGACGGGGTTAATGGAAGGATCAAGGATCCTATAAAATCTAAATCTAAATAAAAGTGTGGCTAAAAAAGATATATTAAATTAAACATCATTAAGGGATGTCAAACAATATTTTTAAACATTAAATGACTCCCTTATTGGTGTCCCAATAATAACTATAATTAATAGACGTCAAATTTTGTGTTTTTTTATTGCGATTTCCAGCCATTTTTGATACGCTAAAAAATATTTTCATAAAATCAAAATTAGATTTAAGCCTAATCTAATTTCGGAATTTTTTTTATTTATAACCAATACGAAAAATTTGTTTAAAAAAAAAGCTTTTCATAAACTTACTAGCATCACAGTAATTAAACCAGCGGTCGGCACACACATACAATAACGTTTTGTTTAATATTTGTATGAGTAAAATGCACTGGGCAGATCATCAGAGTGAGTGTGCAGACCGCTGTTCTACAGTATACGTGAGCGAGCAGCGGCTGGGCAGAACAAAACCCTATGCTCACTTAATAGGGCGCTGCCGACCGCTGAATTAAACCCATTTTATTAATATTTACTTACACCAACACGCTCCTGTTTTTCCAGCTAAATTCCTACCAAGAATCTCCCTTCGACTTACAATGCAAATGGAAGTGCCAGCAGCAGGAAAAGTAACCCCTCTTCCCCCAAACTTCCAATTCCACTTTCTCTGCATTTCGTTCTCGCATTTAGATTGGCAATAAATTAATACTTGAACATGGCCAGTTGCGCCATTAGAAGGGCGAAGAATCGGGTGACACACATTTGCAAAAATATTTAATTTGCCAAAAAATGCCAATCGAACTGAAAATCCAGTTAAAATCCCTCTGGCATTTCCATATCAACTGCATATTGCGCATACGCCGGGTGGGCGGCGGTGGCATAAATTCAAAGCTTATTGAAAGGAAATTTACAGCAAAAGTTTAAATTAAAAGTAAAGCAAACAAAAATTATACAAAAAAAAAACTAAAACCAATTCAAATATTGATTGGGTGCGTGAAAAAAGGGAAAAGGGCAAAAAGGGGATTCCCCGACTGCGAGCACGTGCTGGCGCCATCTAGCGGTCGCTGCATGCAAATTGCCAAATCAGTGCGTGACTTGTAAAATTTCCACAAAGCCGGCGAACAAAAAACTCAAATGCAAACTGTTAGTTATGACAAAGCAAACTTAACTAGCGGTTATTTTGGATTTTTTCCTTGTTATTTTTTGGAAAATTTTAAACTGGCACGCACGTGTAACGCCCCACAATGGAGTAGTTGTAGTTAAAAATGTGAAAAAAAAGTGCAGAGGTGGCCCAATCTTAAAGCGACGGTCAATTACCGAGTTCACAGAATGCCCCGGCTAATGGTCAGCTCATTCATGACTCGTTTAATGGCCCCCAACTCTTTTCTTCGCTTTGCTACCCCTCTACTACTTTTTTGCCGCCAATTTGAACAATTTGAACAGCAGCTGTCAAAGTCAAAGACTAACAAGGGACCATATAGTGTGTCCATTCCCCTCCTACCCATATTTTTACATCGCTTGACTGGCCATTTGTGTATCTCCATTTCGGAGATGCCTTTTAAATGATATTTTCCATTTGGCATTCGGTAAACATCTTTGCCGGCAAGTCAACTCTGTACATCTTGTATACGTATCTTCAATTTATATATTATACATTTCAAGTGCAGAAAGTGGAGCAAACTAACATTTTCCATCGATTCCCTTTGGTACACGGGTGTCAAAAGTTTTTGGTCAGCTCATACAGTTTATTGGTTTGTTTGTTTGTTGGTTCGGAGTGGTCAGTGGAAAAAATCGAGGCGTAGGGGTGGTGCATTTCCAGGGAACCTAATCGATTCGGACACTTTAAAACATGTTTATCATAAGTGTTTGCCAAAGAGAAATATATATTTTTATCAATTGCTGGAAAAGCAAGCGAAAGGGGAAGCAATAAGTTGAAGTAAAAGATTATAAAAGCGATAAAGGGGAGAAGTGAAATAAATGACTGCTTAATGGGGCTAAGTTCTCTTTTCATGGATAATAAACTTTTATAGGTTGTAGTGGGTATTATTTTTAATTGATTAAATTCAATTTAAAATAATACATTTAAAGACAATACTTTAAAATACAAATTCTGTTCACTACCATTACACTTGTCAATTTATTTAAAATTTTCTTCAGTTTTTCTTTCATTTTTTAATATAGTTGTATTTAAGTTCCCAGTTGTGAAGACCCCGCTTTCTGTGCACCACTTCTCTCAAAACTTTCCGGATGTTTCATCTCATTTCTTCTCATATCCCCGCAGCTGCACATCGTAGCATTTAAAATTTATGTCAAATTAGCGAGCGCCTCAATGACAAATGCGCGGGAAATAGAAAAGGCCGCGAAGAATGCAATTTTTACAAGCCAGACCAGAGTGGAGCAAACCAACTTCCTTCCTGGAAACCACTTCAGTGCCACCCACTGCACCACTCTCCATCCTCCACCCACAGAACCCAGTGACTTGCCGCAGGGCAACGGAAATTAGTTCAACGGCACTCACAACGGCGGCAGTTAAACGTCGTCTAAGACTGGAGTGCAGGGAAAACCAGCCTGGGATCTCTTAGGGATGGCAAACGATACAGGAATAGATGTATCTTAGATTTTTATAAATTTGTGATAAGCTAAACCTTTCTTACTAAGTTAAATGCTTCAAAAAATACTGCATCACAAAATGCAATGCATTGAAATAAAAAACCATAGTTTCGTACCCATAAAGCAGGGGACACAAAAAAGAATCGACGTGTGCCCAATGTAAGATAGGCGAGTGACCGCAAAATAGGCGTGTGACAAATGTGACCGTGCTTATGGATTAAGCTCCCATGATATAAAGACTTACATTTCCTAACTTTATATTATAATGTGATCCTCTTTTCCGAGAATTTGTTTAAAAATAAAAAAATTTTAGAAAACCCAACAGCGAAAGGTTTTTAATCAACACTAGAAATCTGAATTGTAAATTTTTTTAAATTTTCTTCAATTTTTTCAAGTAATTCATAGATCATTTGGAAATGTGAGACAATTATGACGATATATCAAATCGGTGTTTACATCGCTAGAAACTATCTGGTATTCCCCATTCCCTCTCAACTCTAAACTGTAGACACTTGTTTTTTATAGCTGCAAGGGGGTGGTGGTGTTGGTGGTGTGGGAGGCGCGCGGACATTTGAAGATGATGTAGTGCGGACATAAACATAAATAATGGCAATGCGCAGTTATTACTTTTCTTGTTGGTCTTGGTCTTGGTCCTGGTCTTCTTCTCTCGTCCTTGGGCCGAGATGCTTACATAAAAATTAAATGTAAGTAGAGGGTGAGGAGGAGGAAATTGCTGGCCCTTTTTCTTCTTTCTGCTTTGAGATGCTGCTCATTGGTCTTGCCTCCATTTTTAATTGCATTCTGACTGCCGCATCAAATGGCAACCGCTGTCCTAATGGGTTAATTGGGCTTAAGGCAAGGCATCCAGGATCCTTCTCTGCAGGACCTGGTGATTTATCTGTGCTGGCAAATTGACAAACGATTCGCGCTTAATGGAAAAGTTACTCATACGCCATGGATTACAGCGCACTGCGCGCATTATTAATATTCATTTCAGTGCGCATAATTTGCACATACATCAGAGGATATGGGAGCAATAAAAGAAAGAAATGGCCATGATTTGGCAAAAGTTGCCTACGATCTTCGTTGGCGAGAGAAGAGAATGCAGAATGCAGATTGCATGTCCTGGATGAACAGGATGCATACTGTGGATTCATGCATTAACAACAGAAGAACCCCATCTCCAGCAAACAATCGCAGCCAAAAACATAAACAATAAACAGAGCTGAAAGGACGAAGGACGAACGAGGAGCAGGGGTAACGCACTCCGCTAATGCACCAAAAACTGCATCCACTACTCTTAGATTCCCCCCTTTCCCTTCCTCTCAGTTACTTAACAATATTTCTCATTGTTGTTGAGACGTTGCAGGTGTTTGCTGAAGCATATCAAAAATATATATATACACGACTATGGCTGCGACTACGACGACGACTTAAGCCAGGGCCAAAAGGCGTTGGGTGGCTGGGTTTTTGGTTGGTTTTCGCTGAGGCAACCCAACTGGCTGTCTGCGGGGAGATGAAGATGCCAGAGTCAAGAACCAGTTCGCAACTAGTGATTAATTGTATTATCAACAAATGTTTCGTTCCTTATTCAGTTAAAAGATTTAAAAGAATTACTACCATTATCCCTACCCTAAAAATAAGAATTATCCTCGTATTTTATAATAATTAAAATACATTTTTAAAGCCGGATTAGAATAATCTAAAAAACAATACAAAAATTAATAAAATAAATTTAAAAAAATGTTAACTAAAATAAATATGGTTATACCTAAAAATCAAAAACAATCTTTCAACTTAGTTTCCTTCTGCTTATTTTTATGAAATAAAATATATTTATATTAATATCCTTTCAACCACCTGATTGAAAAGTATTCCACAAATTAAATGATTTGACTTCTAATAGATAATTAAATAGAATGTTTATAAACAAAAACTAAAACCATTACATTGAACAATTAATATTTTAACCTGGAATAATTTGTATTACATTCAATTAAATTTCGTATTTTAAAGAACATTTAACGTTAAAATGTGTATAAAAAAGGAAAAACTATAAAATGTTTACGAACAAAAAGATTAGGCCATAAAATACAATAATTAATATTTTACCATGGAATAATTTATATTAAATTCCATAAAATTGATTATTTATAAGAATATCTAACAATACCTTTGCTTTCAAAGTAAAGTCAGATATTTTATTAATTTGAATGCTAATTGAACTGGAATCTAGTTCCGTTTGTGAACGTAATGTGGCCCAAAAGTAGGCAACACTTGTGGCACTTGCCATATGCGAGAGGCAGAAGAAAGGCCGTCTGCTGCACTCGCCCAGCTTTCTTCGCCTTTCTCCGCCGCCCTTTCTCCTTTCTTCCCGTCTCCTCGCTTGGCTGCCTTACCTTAATTATGAGTTACTTTTGTGCAGGCATTTTCTTAGTTGCTCTTGTGGGTGGCAACTACCTTTCTGCCAACCACCCACTTTTGTCCCTCGTGCGTTGTTTACTTTTTTCTGCTGTTTAAATCAACTGAGCTGGGGCGGAGGTGCAAAAGGATCAAAGGGAGCTGGAGCAGGGAGGCAATTGCTTGGGCTTGTGTTTGCCTTTGGGCCACAATGCTGCTAGGGGGTGAAAAGGGGGGTTAAGGGTAGATTCTTCTACAACAAAGCAGACGAAAGTCGCTGGCGGCATTTGCCGCATTTGCTGCAACAGAAACAGCAGGTGCAGCCTGGGTTTGGGCAGACCCCAGTCTGCGGTCGGGTCATTTGGGTGAGGAAAGGGGTTTTCTGGGGGTGTCAGCTGCTTATGCTGTGTAATTCCGCGTAAAATGCACAAAGGGACAACCCGTTAACCGCCTCCCCAACCCCCAGATGACTGCCTTGAACCGCAGCTTTTCCACCTGCATGACACCTGCCATTGTTCAAAAAAAAAAAAAACTAAATGGAGATGGAGACAATGGAGGCAGCCGCAAGATGGTGCGGGGTCACAATCTGGAGAAAGCACAATGAGTAGGCCCACCGAAATCCATAAAACATTTAAATGGATTCCTTTCAAGAGAAGGACGACCTCAAAATGATTTATTTTAGCTGCCAAAATTAAACTCAAAGTAGCAGCATATCAAAAGCAAACAGAAGTGACCTAGTTAGAAAGTAAAAAAGCAGGTTAAAGTTATATTACAAAATCTTTTCAATACGGATTTCTTTATAAATATTTCAAATTAAATTTTCCCTTAGTAGGTAAAATAATAAAATTCGTGGGAAATGGGTTTTTACAATAAAATATTTTTAATAAGAAAATCAATTCTCTGTTACAATATCTTTGAATAAATATATACATTTTCAATTCAGCTTTCTTTAAAAATATTTAATTTTTGAGTGATTTTTAAATTAATTTAGAAAGCGTAATAAATTAGTTTTATGTGCTAGTTTATAGCTAATATATAAAAAAATAAAAAAAATCAAGTCTCTTTTCTAATTTCTTGGAATAAATTTAAATACAAGTTTTCTTGACAACTATTTAATTTAAAGTGATTTTTAAATGCATTTAGAAAGTGTAATGAATTAGCTTTAAGTGACAGTTTATGGCTAAAATAATAAAATAGAAAGTGCATTAGTCAAAAAGCATTTAACGCCTTAAATAAATGTTATGAATTAATTTAAATTTGCCAAGCCAAATATGCAAAGTAAAATTTATGTATATATATTGTCCTCCCGCAAACTGCAACAATTTTCCATGCAAATAACTCACTTTTAGTTAATTTCCAATTTCCTTTGAAAGTGTTCTAAATTCGATTTAGTTTTATGTGCTAACACAGTGGGTGGATAGGCGAATAGAAGGGGAAGGACATTCTGGGGCAACTTCATCGTCGGCTGACCGGAAATGCAACAGGAAATCAGTGTGCAAGGGCAGTAAATGCTGCTGCCACGCCCCCTTGCCCTCATCACATGCGGCACGTTTTCACATTGCACATTTTGCGTTGAATAAACTTTGCTGGCAGTTGCGGCGATGGAAAAGCGAAGAAAAAGCAGGGCAGACCCAAAAGGGAAGCGAAAGCGAACAAAGTCAAAATAAGTCAAGCTGGAAATATTTCCCATGCCTCAGACGCCTTTTCCCATTTTCCCACTCGGCGGAAAGGACCAACTCCGGGGGCCATTTTGTTATTACAGTTGCTGCAATTTCAGCGTCGACGTTTTGCTGCTTTAGCAACAATTACAACCAGTCGTCGGCCCAAAAGAAAAAGCCAACAACTCGGCGGTGGAACGTGGCCCAGAGAAGAGGACAACGGAAAAATACCAGGCAAAAGAAAAGTAGCAGCACCCTGTTGCACGTTTTTTAAAGAGAGCGGTTAGGGGAATGTGAATCAGAAGGAAAATCAGGAGGAAAAGCTGGCGAAAAAGTTGCGTTGCTGCGACTTGCCGCCACTCAAGTGAAGCAACAGTCCGCAATCACAACACGCCAGTACACCCACACCCACGCAAGAGGGCAACACACATGCATTTACACTGAGAGAAAACCGTCAATATAAATTTCATGAGTTCCAGAAGGAACCATTCTAGCTTATCACTAAAGTTCATTTTTTTTTAAAATATTTTACATACGAATTGTACACCCAAAATTTTAAAAATATTTAAATAAATAAATATTTTAAAATAATTATAATAAATATAATCCGTTTAAGCTAACTAAATTAATAAACATAACATGCGTCATACCCGTTGCGTCACATTTATCAGAAGAAATTATTTAATTTCAGGAAATATTGTTTGCTTATCAGCACAAATAAATTCGGTTGCTCGACAAGACAGATTTTTATAAAGTTTATCCGAATACAAAATGTTCTAGGTTCTAGGATTAAAATAAAAGGACTTAGAAGATACGAATTAAAAAAATAAAAATGCAACTTAAATCATTATAATCAAAACCAAAAATATAAAATGATGTATATCACTTAAATTAGTTACATTATAATAAAAATAATGCAAAAAAAAACCAAAGGTTCATTTTTTATTTATTTATTTTTTTCAATAAAAAACTAATGGAAAGAAAATGGCGCTGGAAAATGAAATTTTACTGTAGTACTTTTTTAAATATCTGAACTTTCAGCTAGCTGCATTTCGTCATTAAAAAATCAAAGCTGCGCATTGCAGGCAAGTTAACCGCAAAATACTCTATGTTTTAGAATTCGGAAAATACACATATTTTCGAGATACGTAACCCTTTTCCAATGAATGTAACGATATTAGTTAAATTTAAAGGTTTCATTATTTATTTAGCAAGTACGTTGCTTTCAGTACTTAAGAAAGCTTCATTCGGAGTGGTTACGAATTATTTATAAAATGTTTAAGCTGCAAATCTACTTTTTGGTTGCTAATTGTGTCATCCTGACTTCGTATGTAGCCTTCGGGTATACTTGGCCGTTAGAAGGGCATATCCTGCTAAATAATAAAGCAAACTATGAAGACAGCGCGTCGAGACTAAAAATCATAATGGAAGAACTGAAGATTGAACTGCAGACTAAGTTGACAGCCAGACAAATTCACGAAATACAGGACAAAATTAGAACCCATTTTCGGGCGCAGAAACTCCGATACGAGTCAAGACTACGAAAACACTTACTTCAGCAGCAGACCAAATTCGATGATCAACTGATGGCTGTACGATCCGAAATGACCCAATTGAAAGCCCAATTGCAGGCAGTTCAATCTACATTGGATAAGTTTGCTAAAAAATATCTTGAATCAATTACTTCAATAGAAGATACCACTAAAAATTTTAAGATACCCCAAGGCTTTGAGCAAATGGGCATAGGATATTATTACATTGAAAATAATAATATGTACACTTGGACAGAAGCTACAGACATATGTCGTGAAAAGGGTGGCAATTTAGCCATTATTCAAAGCCAAAAGGAACTTGAAGTCATCACAGAGAAACTCAGAAAAGGAGAGATTTACTACTGGATTGGCAATAATGATTTAACTAAACCTAAAAAAAGGAGCTTGCCTGATTCTTCAAGCCTTGTCTTCCCCGATTTTTTACAGGAGGGGAAATGCCTAAACATTCTCAACAAAAAAATAATGATATCTTCGTGTGCCGAAAAAATGTATTTTATTTGCGAAGCTATTTAAAAAATTTAACTAACAGTATATACGTAGATAAATATTATAGTGCCATAACAAGTTTTGGTTTCGTTGCTTACATTAAAAAAAAACTCTAGATAATTATTAATTATTTTAAAAAAACTGAAGATAATTATTTATTATTTCTGCGTATTGTGAAATCACCCACAATTGCTTTCCGCTTAGCAATTAAAATTCACTTAACATTTAAAATATTTGCTTGTTAGCGTTAATACCATGTGTAAAAACAGAAAGTACGTAAATCTACAATTGTATAATTAGTACACAGAAGAAGGAGAGAAAAAGTGAATTTGTTTTTTGAGAGAGAATTCGTTGCTATGAGTCATAAACGAATCTTAACTTAGAGTCGAGTTTTATGAAATTTAGGGGGTTTTCTTTGTCGTTATAAACAGAACTGAACCAAAAACTAATAAATATAAGAAAAAGGTTCTAATCATATATTTTTATATTTATAAGTAAGTAAGAACTTTCTTCGTATTTTCGGAAATCAAAACACTTTCAGTACGTTGCGAGAGCTCTCTTAGAGTGGTTTATGATAAACAAAAATGTTTAAGCTGCAAGCATATTTGTTAATTTGTTTACTGATTTTGTATGAATCATCGGAAGACTCCCTGGATAAATTGAGATCAGAGAGATCAGATTCCAACCTTCCTCCTTCCGTCAGAGCGACCTATTCTGCTTCGCTGAGATTTTTAAAATTCACACAAAATTAAAGGCGATCGAGGGCGAGCAGTTGAACGTGCTGAGCAGATTGGATGACCAGCAGACAGAAAAGCAAATAAGACTTGATGCCGAATTACTACGGAGAGAACTGCATTTGCTCAATAAACCACCGAAGCAAGTTATCACTCAAGAAGTCTTCGAAGCGGCGCTGAAGATTAGAACGAAGGAAATGCAGTCTAGGATGGATAGGGATCTTCTAGCCCTGGAAAAACGATTCGAGTCACAGCTGCAGACACTTCGCGCCCAAAAGAAAGACCAGAAGGATAAGTTTCGGGCCCTTGAAGTCAAAATCGAAAGTCTACAAGCTCGCTTTTTTAAACAATTTTCCATTAACAACTCAAAAATCATACCACCCGAGTTTGAGCGAATCGGCACGAATAACTATTACATCGAAAATTGTATTACGGAAGTTCATAAAACGGCGGCAGAAATTAAAAATTAAATTAAAATTACGAAATTACCCACCTATTGGGATCGCATTGCCATCGAGGAGAAACTGAACCATACTTATGAATACTGGATTGACCACAACAATCTGGACGAAAAGACTGGCTTGCTTGAAAGTGTTCATAAGTGTCTTTACTTTAAGAATGGAGTTTCTTATAAAACGTCCTGCACCAACAAAAACTATTTTATTTGCCAGCGGCGATAAAATGTATGCTTTTTAAAATGCCAAACAAAATTGTAATTTGTTAAAAATAAAATTGTTTATAGCAAAAATAAAAATATGAAATAAAAATGTTTGCGAAAATAGAAAAATTATGTTGTCTCTTAACTATGATTTTTTATTTTTATTTATTTTTTTGCTCTTAACATTGATTTTTCTTAGTGTACCGAGCACACACACATATGCATCCAAGATACCCACACACATGGACGCACTTCACCCACATTTGTCTTCCGGCCATGACAGCGTCAGTAAATTGAAAATGGCGACCAAATGCACAGCGAAAGCAAGCGGCAAAGTTTACGACTACCGTTGCTTCTCCCCACTCTCTCTCTCTCTCTCACTCTCTCACCCCTCTCACTCTGTCACTCTCTTTTCGGACTGGGAATATCAACAAGGCAACCTTCAGACGGTTAACAGTTTTCCAATTCCCGCTACTCGATGCATCTCATTGCTGGCCAAGAGCGATGCAATGCGATGCCGAGCAGATGGAGATGCAGATGCAGATACAGATACATTTGGATGCGATGCAAACGGAGCGGAGCGGAAAAGTAGCGCACAGCAGCCCAAGGATGCGGAGCGTGTCCTCTAGGGCAGGGTCCATGGTAAGCAGCCAGCGATGTCCAGTTAAGGTAAAACTTTATGTCTGACATAAATCAGTTATCACTTAGAAATCTAGACTACCTACTAAAAAAATAAAACAAGTCGAGCAAAAAATATATTATTAAATATTAAAAGTATTTGATCATATATGTTTATAATTATAAGTAAGTAAATAAATAAAAATTAATAAAATATAATTAAATTAGTATATTTGGGATCAGAAATGTAGAATACTAAATAAATACAAAATAATGTTTTATTGATGGCATACATATTATTTAAATAAATATTATGCTCGTTAGAAATTAATAAAACTGAATAAAATCAAATCACTTGAAATTAATATGTTTTAAATAACGAATAATCTCCCAGAATAAATTCGCATTTTGTTTCCAAAATTTGCACAATTTTGATACTTTTTATATATTATCAAAATTAATTGGATAATTGGATAAATCCTAAAAAATACAAAAAAAAGGATATGATATTTATTTTAAAATCAATTTAAATTAAATTAATCTATTTCTAGTCTTTAATCAGTTAAGGCTTTTTTTCTTCAAGACTTCATATATTTTTCTTGAGAGTAGACCCAGGAAATCGTAGTTCAAAAGGAGCATCTTCAATGTTTTCCCATCCCGATCCAATGTTTGCTCTGCGTGTCCCAGAGCTGTTGCATCCAGTTCGAATCTCCTATCTCCTGCTGCTGCTGTTGCTTCCACTTCAGTTTCGACTGCTGGTTAATTGCATGCGACTGCTGCAACTCACGGCTGCCAGCATGCGGCAATTGACATTGATCAGCGCTGACCTTAACGGAGTGGGGAGGCCAGACATCCGTCTATCCGCCCATTCGATCCCTCCCCCCACCGGTCACTTAATGCGCTTAAAGCGAGACACAATGAGAGTGACAGGAGGAGGTAGCGAGGGTCCTGGAATCCCCTCATCGTTATGCAGATGGATACACGAAATGGTCCCCCAAGGCATGCAAATGGAATGTGAAAAGTGCGCCTACGACAAAAGTCTAGGGAAGAGAGGGGGCTGGTATGATAATGAGTAGTTTCCCCCACACTTTTCCAACTTCCATGTGGCCTGGAGTAATTGCGGAAAATGAATTAAAGGCAATTTGCGGCGGGACAGGAGGAGGAGTAAGATGCGCAACGTACAGCAACAAAATGCCGAGTGAAAGCAAACAACGTAAGCTGTTGCTGCCTAGGCAGAGGGTTGTTGCAGGAAGCTGGCAAGCAGCAACACCACTACCAGCAACAACAGCAACATCAACAGCAGCAACATCGCCCGGAAACAGGATGAGATCCAAGGAGCAACCGCAACGGCAGCAATCGTAACATGGAAATGGGAAAGGCACACACACGTGTGTGTGTAGAAATTGCATTTAAAAAGCTAAAAGAAAAGCGGATGCAACAATTTGCCATTGTGAAACTGTCAGGGGAGGCATCAAGGTGCTCCATTCCCCTGATTTTCCACCTGCTTCAACCCCCTTTTCACCACCTGTCTGCGCCTGTCTTCATGACTTTCCCCAGGTAATTTAAGCGAATCTCAAAGTCACTCGAGGAGCGGAGTCCTAATGGGCGGATGGAGGCACTAAAAAGTCGGTAGGGGGCTTGAAAATATAATGATGGTAACCTGATGCGATAAGTATTTGTGGTGTGGTGTACAGATTGCCACCGAAAAACGGAAAGGAAGCCGAAATTGTGACAAGAAATTGCTATTTTTTTAAGGGAAGTGGAAGTGTTTTGTCCCTGAAATAAAAATCTTAATTAATTAAAATGTTTACAAGTATTAGAAATACCTACAAATAAAGAAATTTAAATTATATTCTTTTAAAAATCCTTAAGAATATTTTATTCTTAAACTGAAAATTAAAACAAAAATTTAATTAAATGTATTTAAATTACTTTAAAATGTATTTTTGATGGCAGAATAAAGTTAAAGTGCTTAAATGATAAAGGGATCATTGAAAGGAATAAATAATCTTCACATAAGGACATTGAAAATACTTTTTATATTAATAAATATATTAATCCTGAGGTATTTTAAATAATAAGGACTTTTTATATTCATAATTATATTAATCCGGAATTATTTTAAATAATTCGGAATGCATATGGTTTAAAAATCCTCGCATGTTGGCATTTTTTAATCCATTTTTTCAACCCCACCAAGGTATTTTTAGCTGAGTGTGGAACAAAAAAGTGTAGTTCAACACTAATTTGATTTTAATTTGTTTACTTTGTCGTATTGTTATGTGTGCATTTTGTTTGTTTTTTCGTGTTTAATTAAAAATGCATTTGTGCAGTCAGACAGAGAAGTAAAAAAGGAGGGGATATGCGATGAAGGTATGGGGAGAAAATTGGGAGGCTACATGGGAAAACACTTTATTATGGCAGTTGCAGATGCAGCGTCGCTTTATAAATTACGGTAAAAATAAGTCAATTACAAAAATTTTCGATGCCCTTCGAAGCCGCCCCGTGAAAACCTCAACCCACTTAGCAACCGTAATGGAAAACATGCGCTTTCCGTTTCCGCTTTTCCCGTTGATTTTTGCAACAAACAACCAACAAACCATACCTATTTTTTGTGTAAACTTTTTATTTCCGCTCCGATTGAGCATTAAATGTATATAAATTTTGGCTAAAATAAAGCCGGTCGAAGAGGGCCAACAACAAAAGCTATTAATGTCCAATACATGCACACAGATAACACTCACACATACACACCCATTCAAAGCAAACGAAAACACACACACAGACAATTACAATGGCAAGTCGAATGCAAATAAACAGTAAATTTGCATAATCAATTTGTTTATTGATTCGTATAGTCGAACTATTTTAATTACGTTTACGGACCTCACTTGCGATATGTTGTGCGAAAGAGAGAGGTAGATGGCTGTGCGAGAGAGAGGGAAAGTGGTAAATGCAAACCAAAATTTGGCAAATACAAAAAAAAGCCAATCATCAGCAAACAACAACGAAATCATTCCTCTCTCACTGTTAGTTGGTCTTTTTTGTCCCATCTGCGCTGAATTTGCATTTGGCAAATATTTATGAATGTTTTGCTGGCTTTAGATTAATCAAAAATCAACTATGCTACAAAAAAAAGAGGATTAAATACCCTTCTTAAAAGTAACTAAATACATTAAACTGAATGATTTGTTAATGATTTAATATTTATTTTGTAATGAAAGTCAAAAAAACAGCATTTCCCATTGATTTTATTGAGTGTTTTCAATTCTAACACGTTTATTTAAATATAAACACAATATAATAAACACTTCAGCTAGGGTATTACAACAACAATTAGCCGTATCCGGTAAATATCCGTTGATATCTGTTTCCGCTTATAAAAAACTTAACATACTTTCAGGCATTCGCATAAATTGCCTTTTAATGGACACCAGAGCAAATGGGAAATGGGAATCGAGTGAGGTTGAGTGTTTCGAGGGCAGCAGGTCCCGGTTCTTTATGGCTGGATAAACGCTTAAAATGCTAAAAGCCAATTATTTAACAGGTTTTTTGTGAGCCTGAAAAGCAGTAACCGAAACGAAACGAATGCCAATGAAGCGAAAGTATTACACAAATATGATTGCTGATTTTATATTTGGGAATCAACCAAATGCATCAATGAAAAAGGATGTTCTAAAAATCACAAAGTAAAAAGTATTTTAATGCTCAATTCAAAGAACTTTGTTTATGAATAAATGAATACAAGTCAATGGAATGGCTAAAAGGTTGATGGGTTATTTAAGAAAGATGTTCAAAATATAACAAAAACAAGAAATATCCAGAGATGGTAAAGATTTTTCTATTATAACTAGGATCTTAAAATCTCTTTTTAAAAATATAAAAAAATGTGTCAAAGTATGCTGTGAATAAAAGATAGTCGTCTTTCTGAACAAGTCAACTCAACTATTGTAGCATACTTTTAGACACCTGTTTTAAACATCTAAAAGTGATTTAAAAATCCAGCGAAATCTGTGGCACCTACCAAATGACTTTTTGAGGGTCTTCATAAAATCTAAAATCGAAATAAATAAATACAAATGTTTTCTTTATTAAATCGCTTACATTGGATATGCTTTTCAGATATACTTTAAGCGTACCCATAACTTTCTGAAATCAAGGGTTCTTATCCCGATTTCAGTTAGTACTCCTTCCTCCGGTGCCCTTTTTCTACTGTCATCGTTGAGAGCAAACTCCATCAGCATCATCGTCAAGTCACAGCCCCAATGACAACGAGACACTTGTCTGGTCATGATACTCGGACCAGAAACCAGCAACCAGAAACGGATGGCCAGGACCAGAACTAATGTCCTCCAGCCTAAGCACTCACCTCGTGTCAGGGACACGCTCTCTGCTCGCCAGTGGACCAGTTCAGCAGCTCAGCAGTTGGAGGATCCAGTGGAGGATTTCCAGAGGACAGTTCCGAGTTGGCAGTCAATCAAGGGAGGCGTTAAAATTTGTTTTTCCTTTATTTTCCCTTTCGGTTGCCTCTTTGGGGAAGAGCTTCGAAAAACGGCGCAGCGCAAAATTTGTTAAGTGGCTACAAGTGGGCACAGGACATGGGAAATGGATGGGGCTGGAGATCCCTACAGCCCCATCCTCATCCCGAAACTGGGGACAGAGTGTCAACCGCAGAGCAAAGTGCAGTGGCAAGTGTTCCCAAACATGAAAAGTTTTCCGCTGCGGCTGCGGTTCGCTGTTCGCAGCCGCTGATTAAATGAAATGAAAAGTTTGCTACGCCACCACCAACCAGCGAGTAATTGGAATTAGCCAGCACTATTTTCTATCTATCTCTAAGCAAGAGCAAGTTGCAAGTTGAACCGTGGCTTTAAGTGCTGCATCACAAACTCAAAAAGCAATCATAAATTGTATGTAGAAAAGCATAAACTGAGTAAAAGAAATGATAATTAAATCACTGTGAATAACGACAGATAAATCTTAGTCTGTCTCTCTGTTTTTCTCGCCAAAAGAAGACCAGCAACTTTCGGGGATGCGAATAGCAATAGAGTGCATCATTGTGCCACTTGAAAAACTTTGATTAAAATCCTTTTGAAGTGCAAACAAATAGCGCGGGACAAAAGTATCTGCAGGATAAGGATGGTGGGATGCTAGGAAGTCTGTGGGTGGGTGGTATCTGAATCTAGAGTGCAAGGAGATTTAACACGAGACGACGACGAGAGTCAATGTGTGTCCGCACTTTTTGAAGGCTAAGCCAAGAGCGCACGAACTTCTACATTTTCATTTCGCCCAGCCCCCCGTTTTGCTACCCTGTCGAAAAGGGGGAGTTTATGGTTGAAAATAAACTATATAGGATTTATCTTATCTTATTAAGACTCTCACAACTACATTGTAACAACAATATATGGAATCCAAAATTTAAAAAAATTCAAGACAATGAATAAATGCTAAGAAATACTTTATCCACACATATTATTAAAGAAAAGAAGAAGAGGGAATTTCTACATTAAATTCAAATGTACATTTTGAAGATATTATTTATAAATTATGTAATAATTAATGACTTATAACATTGTTAAACAAATATAGTAAGTGTAGTATGGTCATCAGTAAAATAGAAAATTAGTTAATTAATTAAATAGAAACTTATTCATAAGTAAAAACATGTAAGCTATGAACACAATAATTTCACTTAGTTCCAAGTTATCTGGGTACTAAATTATTCGAGTTGTTCCTTTGATTTCCTTCCTGCATCCTTGCTGATGTTGTAGTTGTTGCTGCCGTTGCCCGAATCCTTTTTTTTTTTCCTTGCTTTGCGCTAAGCTTCACTAAATCCTTCTGTCGCGACGAAAGCCCAACAACACCAGGAACCGCTGGCCACCACAGCAGCGGAAGAGGGAACGAGCAGCAGCAGCAACATCAGCAATAGCAACAGCAACAATAGGAGCAACAGCAACACCAGCAACAGCAACTATAAAACCAACAGCAACAACAGCAGCAACACAAACTAAAACGGCAGCAACTACAACAGCAGCAACAGCAACAGCAACTACAGCAGCAACAGCAAAGGTTAGAAGTGCAAGGGGGCGTCAAAAAAGAGGGCGGGGTCTGGGCACTTTTTGGGGTAGAAGAAGAAGAGCAACCATGACGACGCCGGCGACAATGCAATAACTCATGTGCAGTAGTTGTTGCTGGCGTTGCTGTTGCTCCTGTTGTTGCTGCTGCTCCTGCTGGATGTTGGTCATGATGACACTTTGGTTGTTGCTCCCAGCTCAAAATCCCCGCCCCCTTTTCTGCTGCCCGTCGCTTTGTACGCTTTGGCAAAAGTTTTGTTTGATAGTCCCACAATTGCAAAAGTTGGCCACGTTCTTTGAGCTGTGAGCTGTGAGCTCGGGATCTGGCTTAAATGCATTTTAAGTTGCATCAACTTTAAAAAAATGCCACATGTGAAGCTTGTTTACTGCTGTTGCCGCCGTTCTGCGGTGTTATTGTAGTTAAGTGCACTTGAGAGCGCTTTAAAGTTGGGGGGCCAAGCGATAAGGACACGCAACTTGCACTCGATGTGAAGTCATCCCGCTCTCCCCCTTATCTCTTGCTCGGATTTTCCCTCTACATCCCTTTTGTACACCGTGACGTATGCGCAACGTTGGGTTTCGCCCGGCGGTTTATCATACGCACCGTTGCCGCAACAAAGAGACGAGTCTGCGATGCCGAAAGAGTTTCCAAGTCATCATCTCGCTCCGCCGCAACTTGAAGGTCGTCTAAGTAAGTTCCTCGAGTCTGTCAAAAAGCATTCTAAAGATTTTCGGCTCTCTCTCTCAGGGGTTAAAGAATTTCTGTCCTTTATGCTGGGCAAAAGAAGTGATAAGACTCTGTGCATGGTAGCTGCCATATACACAAGTTTTGTCTACGGAAATATAACTCAAGCCGTAAGCGAAGAGATAGTGAGTGCGGGATTTAGGGGAGTAAGGAAAAGTTATGGTAAACATAAAAAGAGAATTCCTTTTCTTCGAACAAAAAAATATCTAAAATAAAGTTATAGGTGTTAAAAAGAATTAATAATAATTATTTTTTATCAGCTGCCTTTTGTAATTATTAAGCTAAAGTGAAAATATTAAAGACATTTCAATTTCCAAACCAATTAATTTGTTTTGGATTTTTATAAAGCAACCAAAGTATTAAAACAGTTTTGCGTACCTAATAAAAGTTCATAAAACCAGATGTTAATATTAAATAAACTACTGACCAAAAGTGAAACCACTTCTCCATGATAAACTAAAATATCCCTAAACTTTATGCGTGTTTTGTAAGAGCCCCCATCCATCACTATTATTGTGCATACAAAAATTTCTTTATTCGAAGAACCCTCTTTGCTGAACTATCCATCATATGTCATTGGACGACAAATGTGTGTGAGGTTGTGCGGTTGAGGCCGACTGACTTTTGTTCGCAAGTTGAAGAGGTTAAGAATGAAGTACGCTCACCGCAAAAACCCCCCGAAAACCCTGCCCCTGGAAAAAGCATTCAACTCTTCGAGTCATTTCAGTGCGTGGCACTTGAGAGAAGCGCTGAAATGGAGAAGGAGCAGCAGCAGGACGCAGGTCGAAGGACCCCAGTCGAGTGTCTAAATGTCACGTTTGAATTTATGTTGCAGCAACAATAACAATGGGCGAGAGAGCAGCAGTAGTAGGAGACCTGCACCCTCCGAGCTCCGAAAAAAATATGCAGCGTAAACAAAAACAGTTATGACAACAATAGGAACAACAAACACACAGCCAGCCAGAACTATGACAACTCGACAACAGCAACAAATGGCAGCAACAACAATTACTGACACAGCACAGAAGGCAAAATGTTGCCGTGTGTCACCAGGGGCGTAGCGGGAAAAGGGGGGTCCCCAGACCGAATGAGATGCGGGTGCAACTGTCACCAAAACAATGTTAACCAAAATGGCAAAAAAAAAATCCTACGGGAGACAAAATATTTCCAGCAAAGCACGAAAACGAAACAAAAAAAAGAAATGATTGGAATACATTAGAAACGGTCTCCATTGTTTTGGGGCGAGCGAATGAAATGTTAGATGAATGCAAATGAAAAAAAAAGTTTGCAACATGAGATGAGGCAAGGAAGTCTGAAAAGTCCTGAAAATAGAATTCCTTTGATGAGAGGTACCAAGGATTAATTATTTTCTCTACCATTTATGATTGGTTAGTAATTCCGTAAAAGTTAGAAAATTCAATTCAAACTAAAGTTTACACTTGGTAAATTTAAATATTTTAAATATAGTAGTATTATGTCTTATCCAAGAAGTCTAGTCATTTTTCCCAATCGCTAAGCAATTTTCCAGAATTTTCCCAGACTGCAGGAACTAACGATCCACACAAGTAATTTTCCCCGGAAGCATAATATTCAGCAGCTTCGAGAAAGCAAAACTTTCGCCAGAATTCGCATCAAATTTCGTGTGCAGCTGCATTTTAGAAATTTCCACGAGTATTTCTTAATTTGGCCAACAATTTTCCGCACTATTGCTCCTTTTGGATGTTTTGGTCTATCAGAATGCGTGGGGGTTGAACTTCCGACCTCATCAGCCATTAGCCTTATGTTTATATCGTTAACAAAGTTATATATGAAATTCAACTACTCTAATTATTTTTACGTTTCTTTTCAGAAAATTCAGAGGGAAGGGGAAAAGCGAGGGAGAAGCATTTCATTGTGGGAAAATTCAGGGTTGTAGTATGAGTTTTACATGCGAATGCTGCCTTAACACGGCTAAAACAAGTGAAGTTGTTGTTGGTGTTGCTTTTCAGGACGATTGTGATTCTGGTTCAGGGGTTCTTTCATTATCATTTCTGCTGTTTTCCTCCGCTTTTCCTGGCTGAGCTTGCGATTCAGCTGCGCATTGTTGCTGGCATATTATTTTGCACGCTCGTTGCCATCGTCATACTGACACAACAACTGCAACTAGAATGGCAGACCGCAATGAGAAAAAATGTTTTCATATTTATTTGCCGCTTTCCCTGAGCTTCCCTCCCATTTTCCACCCGCTTTTCCCCCACAGGACTCGCATAACTCTACTCAAGTATGCAACTTTATCATTTTGATTTAAATGTTTTGCTGCCGCTCTTGTCTACCGCATTGTGACATGCATGTGCTTGCGAGTGTGGGTGAAAGAGACGGGCTGAGTGCGAGCGAAAGAGACGGGTGCACACTGTATGTGTGAGTAGGCGACAAACAGTAAAAATTGCATTGTTGTTTAGGTTTGCCAGCTTATTCAGCGCGGCGTTTGCGTGATTTTATGAAAAGATTGTTTTTCCTATTCTCTGCTTTGTTTTGTTTTGTGTTGTTTTCTTTTTTTTTTTTTTAGCCAGCTAGAATATTGTAAATAAAAAAGAATTATAAATGGCATTGGGTGGAGAGGGAGAGAATGGAGGCACAAAACCAAAGTGAATTATATGGCTAAGCAACGGAGACAAAATGTGAAGCCACTTGATGAACAATGACACGACTGACGAAGCACATCAGACGGAGAAATATATATGGCATTTTGCAGTATTTGTCCATAGTTTTTTATTTGAAACTATTTGGTTTTTAATTGGTCAAACAATCACAGTTTAATTTCAGCAATCAAGCTGGACAAACTAATTTAGTTTTATGAACTGCAAGAAGAGCAGAATCCTAAATAAGATGGAAATCAATATTTGTATGTTTGTTGAAAGAATAAAGGTAATTAACAAAAGTCTATTTTAATATTCCATTTTAAATTATTTTTCCGATAAAAGAAAATAAACTGAATTCTTTTTAAGGAAACAGGGAACCATAAATCAATTTATTTTCAAATTCATTGGCTAAAATAAAAGTTAAGAACCTAAAATATATTTATATTTTAGAACTAATTTTATTTCAGTAATGATAAATATAAAGTATTTAAGTTTAACAAGCACAAAGGTAATAAAAAACTTAAGTAAAAGTTTATTTTAAATTCGTATTTTAACACAAAAAACACAAATTAAAATGGAATTGTTCAGGTTCTTTGACCATTGAAATGGTAATACTGCATTCAGGAATCCATTTATATGGAATGCCTTTTTGAAACCGACTGTGACATTTCCCCGCACTAATTGGCTTGGCTCTCGGCCTTTTGACATGGCATAAATTAAGGGAATTTTGTGAATATAACTCTGGCAGAATCCCCATTCCATCCCCTTACCCCTTTTCCTTTTTCACGCATACATACATGTTGTGTGTGCATCAGTGTGAAGTGCAAAAATTAATTTAATTAAGTAATTTCACATGTCATGCCACATATAATTTATGGTTTGCTTATATTTTGAGTTAATTTCAACATTTTTTCGCCATTCATTTTATTGCATTTCCATTTTTGCCTGTCACACGCGCTTGTTTGTGCGAGTTTTTCAAATTGTTTTGATGCTTCGCTGGTTCAGTGTATGAATGTGGAAAATTCTTGCCGTCAACAACAATTTTTTCCCTCTGGGTTGATTCGGTTTGGTTTGTTTCTTCTATCTCTCCTATATTTTTTTCCTCCAGGGGCACTACATGTTTACAATATTAATTTGCGAAAATAAAACGAGACGTGGAAAAAAATAGTTGCTTGGAGGAAATGTAAATATTTGTGTTGCATATAATGCCGAGGAGATTTTAAATGAGATTGAACTAATAAAGTAAACTAATTAAAGGATGCGGTTAATTATGGGAATTGGCAGGTGAATGCTGAAATATGAAACTATTTTAATTGAAGGAATATAATGAAGAAATAATGAAAGAGTTGCGCATTTTTTATTGAGTTCCTACATGGAATATTTAATTTATGAAAAATTCTTGTATTAATAATATACAATTTATAAATGCTACAAATTAATTTAATGATTTTTGGTAATGCTATTTTTATTGACTGTTTTACTTTATTAAATATTTAATTTATGAAAAATTCTTTTGTTCATTAATGTTTTAATAACAATATACAATTTTTATTTGTAAAAAAAAATGTAATATTTATTTAATTACTAACGAATAAAAAGTTCTTTTTAATTGATTGTTCAAGTAGATGACACATCCTTTGATCCTGCGGAAATGTTCGACATAAAACTGCAAGGGATAATAATGAAATACGAATGCGCACATTCAAGTGATTAGCTTGGCAATAACAAGTTTACTTGTTAGTGAGGTGCATCATGGGTTGTCAGCAGTATTTCGGAGCCCTTAACCCATGCCAGCCCCAATGCTTTAACCCCCCCAGGAGCTCTGCGAGGACATAAATTTCCACTCATTTATCCGGAAATGGGCGTACTGCCAAAGTGAGCAGCAAACAAACAAAATGAGTGGCCATTTAGTTTAGACTGGAGTTAGTAGTGGGTCCTCCTTAACCCCCTCTTAACCCCCTGCAGCCGGAATGACAGCATTGTTTACTGCCAGACAACTTTGTCAGCCAAACTGTCTGCTCTATCAGCCAACTGAGGGGTACTTTATGCAATTAACTAATTCGATGTGCCATGTTCTTCGGCTTTTGCCCCCTCAAAAAAACAAGTGGAACAGCAGGAGAAAAAACACACAATAGAATTTATGTTGTCAAGGGTCAGGACTTTCAATCTCTCCGGGCTTCAATCAATGCAGTTAAGAGCAGGTTGAAAGCCCGATTGAAGGGGAAAAGAGAGAGTCAAAATGCATTGTCCTGGAAAGAGAGCGGAATGCATTGGAATTGAAATGCTCTTACTGGAAGAAAAGAGCCATTTTCCAGCCAGCCGCCTTCGGCTTTTGGCCCAAAGTGGATTCAATTAAAAAAGCAACAAATGGAATGACAAACTGCGAACATACACCCCCTATCCACCTCCTTTTAATTGAAAATGCATTCGCTTCAACTTGAGCCATTTGCGAATTTCGTGCTGCATACTTTCAGGCGCCGCTTAATTCAAAAAGCAACAAGTACAGTCGACTCCAGCAAGCGATTTACGTTCAAGTGTCAAACAGTCGGTTGTGTGGGTGTGTTGGTGGGGCAGTCTGTTTCTGTGTCGGTGTATTGGTGTGTGTACCGTCAACAGAACTCCTTGTTCAAGCCAAACACATTGTCAGTCCTGAAAGCTGAAGGCCCAAAGCAAAAGTGCGTCGATGGAAAGTAATTTGCCAGGAGTACCCTTTCATTAAAACGCAGACCATTCAGTTACAGAAAGTTAGTTACTTTTGTTTATATACTTTATACTTTAAGGAATGTTAAATACTTACTCAAGAATCCAAACCAATTAAAAGTTTCAAAGCTTGAGTTTTTAAAGAAATGTTTAAAGTAATCATTATCATCAATCTAAGATATTTGTGTCAAATCCCTGCCATTCTCAACCTGAAAACATTTCTTATTTTCAACAAATGTCCGATAAAAATATTTTTCAAGAAATTATAAATTATCTTATCTTTATAACAGCAAAAAGGAAGGGGAAATAAATATTTAATGTTTAAAACTATTTTGTAAATATTTTTATACTTTTATTTCTCAAACAAACCTATATTTATTATAATACCTATTATTTTATATCTAGAAATATTATTTAAAAAGTATCCCTATATTTTACTTAATTTTAGTTGACATCCTTCCAACAGCCACAAGGGCATCAGCTCACCTCCCGAAAATGGTAGACTCCCATTTCCAGAATTGATGACAGCTGATGATTATTAAAACAAAACCCGAAATTAGCCAGAGCTGGGTGTGAAATGTCTGCAACGGAAATGAGGTTTCGTTCTGATTTAGGTAGGCATCAAATGTCGCAGGACTGCACTGCACAGCCGCCTTAGCCCACCTGCACTCGAAGGACATTAACAATTGCTGCCGGGTCAAAACACCCGGGCAGTAGAGGAGTAGGCTGTAGCCTGTAGCCTGTATCTGAAGACCAACCGACTCCAACGCCCCCAATCCTCCCCTTTGAAAACTTGACACGCATATTTAGTGGCAACAACAAACCTAATTACGCATGTCCAAAAGCGACGACCACTGCAGAAATCGGGTGGCTGGAGGGGGGAAACACGTCCAGTTTGAAGGCCCCCCTTCTTCTTGCCACAGAATAACAGTGCATTTATGACCGGGCTTTATAATGGTATGACTACGACGGGGTCTTCACTTCAACATGTATCCCCCCATGGCTCAAATACTACTCGACTCCTGCTTCCGAATTCCTCGCCTTGCATTTTGGATATGAATGGGTGATGCCCGACTGGTTATCAAACTATATTTCAGATCTTTAAAAGATTTCGATTTGTTGATTGGTAAAAAAATATATGAAATTTTACTCTGAGTTTAAAGGAAATATTTATCTAATAATAATCGATAAAATCAAAATTTTCTTAGATGTATTTGATGATTGGGATAAGGGTTGGTCACTGTAAAAAATAGTTCAAAAACTTTCCTTTGTAATTACTTTAAAAATAATTATTTCTTTTTTATTTTAAGGAGAGTATGTCTGTGTACTTACTTAGATCATTAATACATCCTATATCAGAGACCGTAAATAATGATGATTGATCTATTTGTTGAACCAAAAAATGAAGCTCTTAGCATCGACATATATTAAAAAAAGGAAAACACCATAGTGATCCTCTTTTGTTAATCTATACCTTTTCACCATGATTTTTATTTTTGTGATTTTTATAATATTCCTCAAAAATAAATCCGAATAAAGCTTCTAAATATAAAAGTATAGTTAAAATGTATAGGTAAATAAGAATTAATCAACAATTTATTAAGCTCAAAAAACATTAATAAATTTTATCAACAATTTATTGAGCTCAAAAAAATAATAAATAGTTTTGCAATTTATTAATTTGTAGATGATAATATTTTTCAATTCTTAAACTAATACTTTTATCAAAAATATATTTTAGGTCAATGGAGGCTTTATAAATGTTAGAGTTGGGTGTTATAAAATTCTACAAAACAAGAAAACCAAAATTGTATTTCTCGGGCTTATAAGTTATCAAATTTACTGGGTCACTTCTCTATAAAAGGAAACCGAAGACCTTGTTCACTGCTGGCTTAAACTGGTCGGTCGCCCTTGAGTCTCGGCAGTTGCAGCATTTGTCATGGGCAGGGATTTCTCGACCGCCTCGGACCCTTCCGTCCGCCCGGAATCCACCCATGGGGATAATGGTTGAGTTAGTTGGTTGTGCCCCGAACAGATTTTATGATTGCATCTGTTCCGCTGCCAGTTTCCAGTTGCCAGTTACCAGTTAACCAGCTACCGACTACCAGCTACCAGTTTTCCGATCCCCAGATCCATAAGCTATTCCCTGTGTGCATTTCCCCGGGTATCTGTGTGTTTGTGCGCCGGTTTGTGGTAGCTAAATTAGCTGCGATTAGGCCTAATAGAGCCTGCAGTGCATGGATTGCGGAGTGGATTTTCCACAGCTGCATTGGTCGGCTCTCAACTCCCGCTCCTCTGCCAAATCGCTCAGTTAAAATTGTTAGATTACTTCTGGTGGCCATCAGCAGGCAACTCTCCTCCGAAATCTTATTTACCAATCACAGATTGTGTGTAGGCCGAGTGATATTCGAGTGACCGAGACATTAGCACTGATTAAGTTGCCATTCGACTGAGTTTATGCCGAGGCTACGCAAATAATAATGTACTTATGGTTGGGAAATGTAGCTTGAGTGCAGTAAATATGGGAATTATTTGACCAAGGAAACATTTGTAACTCAATTTGGACAGATATACAGATCATTGGACTTACAGTATTCACATTAAATAAACAAAATTCTTCGGTATAATTATTAATTTAATTGTTAATTTATTGAAGACAGCAAGCTACAAATATTTTGAATTTAATTTTCTTACATTTTCAAATACGAAAATATTTCCATTATTACAAGTAACTAAATCCATTTATTCCAAATATTACTATAATTTTTCTTTTTCATTTTTATTTAAATCAAATATTACGATACTTTTTTTCATTAATTATAAATGTAAAAAACAATACTTTTTTGTTTGTTATTTAATTTTAATTTACATATAATATTCCAATATTCTTATTTTGTCTTCTTGTTTAATTAAAATTGATAAGGCTTTGATATTTACATTAGTTGGATAACAAATCTTTTGAAATTATCGAATAATGTTAATAGATTTTGAATATTTAATCAGCTACAGCTCCCGAGACACTAAGACAGGGTTATCATATTTACATATGTAAACGAAATCAAGAGGGGAAATTACTCGAGAATTCTCTACAACCGACGTCCATCGTCCATCACGTGAAGTGGAATCAAGCCAAAGCCATATGACCACAACCGAATCAACTGTCGGCCCCTTGGCCCCACATCCTGAATGGGCTACGACCTCCCAACGCCCTTTGTTCCGCCCTGAACTATATATATTCTACACCCCCGCTCCCTTAAACACTTGTCAATTCGGACTATTCATAGTTCTCGCCTGCTGTTGTTCAACAAGGATCATGCATAAAATTGACCATGATTTCGTCTGACAAGACATCAACTTGGCCAAAAAGGAGAAAGGGGAAGGGGAAGAGAAGGGGGCAGAGACACATGTCATCAAATTTGTGGGCAGCGCGCCTATGCGTATGCAACAAATTTCCGAACAACTGGGTAGCCTTCTGAAATGCAGAAATTTCGGTTTGGAAATTAGATGGGTTTCCGGGATTTTCCCCCACTGCAGCTGGTAAATTAATTACTTAATTAAATTTATTGACTTGTTTAAGTTAATTTAGGATGCCAAGTGGTTGGACGTTTCATTCGATTTACCACAAAGCAATCAAAAATTAAGAGACCAGCTGGGGATATGTGAGGAAATCAATTTCCGTACACTAGCCCACACTCTGGGGAAAAATCCTATTAACAATTGTTTAGGCCAATTGCCAGAGAGATGGCCAGCAGAATGAAGTGCCGCATATTTCGTCCAGTCTCTCGAATGAATTTTGCATTTGGCAGATGACAAAAAGTGTTGGTTTAGCTGTTCGGCCAGACGACGAAAATAATGAAATGTTTGTTTGACCGAAAGCCCGAACGAATTGATTTTTCACCTGCTGACTAATAACTTTTGACAGGGCTAAAATAAAATACCCAAAAAAAAAATGGTTTGCAAGGACCAAGAGAGCAAAGGCCAACAAACAGGCTAACAAACGATGATGGTAAATATTTGGGGTTCGAGCACACAGGAAATTGTTGCATCGAGTTGGTCATATTATGTAAATCACTGCCATTGACAGCCGACACAACAACAACTACAACCACTAGAATAGAAGCCACAATTTTCAGCAGGAAGAGCAACAAAATATTGTGTGTGCAAAGCCCGAAAACCACTTTGGGCCCAACTTATTTGTGGCTAACAAATTTGCATGCATTGACGCATCATCATCGTCGCAGTTGGCAATTCATCTGGCCATACGTTTGGTTATCTACATATGTGTGTGTGCTGTGTGGGCCACTTGGCTGAATTTCCCTGCTTTTTTTTGGTTTTCCTCTTTTACCGCAAGGACAACACAAGAGACTTTGACTGCGATTCTTGCAAATCTTGGGCCAAATCAATAGACGGTTGTAAAGAGCTGGCAAAAGCGTCCTCAATGTGTCAGCTCAAATGTCAATTTGTTGGCTAGGATTTACCGGATATCGATGGTACAAGTGAGAAAACACAAAACATAGATGCTTTGCGAGACTGATTGCAGGCGGAATTGGAAGGGAAATCAATAGATAGTGGAAAAGAAAAGGGATTATAAATTTGGTACGGTAGAAATTAGCTGGGATTAGTAAAAAAATAGAACTATGAAAAAAAATTGAATTATACTTCATTCTTTTAAGGTGTTACATAGTGTTTTTAAAAAATATTTCGAAACATATTTTAAGCTTTTATGATTCTGAGATTTCAATAAAAAAATACCCAACCGGGGGACATCATAAGTAGAGGCAGGATAATTTTTAGACTAATATTTTTACGTTTTTTAATTTTAAAATATTTTAAAATGTTTCATTCAAGCAGTAGCAGTTAAAACAACAAACAACTTTTTAAAAATTGAAAAGGAATTTTATTCGTATCTCTATTATATCGAAAAATCGACAGTTCGAAATGCAATATTTTTTCAAAGAACCAAAACCACCAAGTGCATTCTCACTGACAGCCTTGTGTCGATCATTTTACAGATTTTTGCGTGTCAACAGTGAGGATGCCATTATTTTTTTTGCGTTTGAAGGGTTTCGGGTTTGCATTGAGCCAAAAGTGTCGCCTCATTAGGCCACTTTTCACACACACTGTGAAGGACCCCAGCAAAACGCACACAACAACACACACAATCCCTCTCATCCGGGGCCATCGATAGGTATTTGGGGTCTAATTACAAAACACAAATGCAGTATAATTTCAAAACCCAGAAGCTTCCCGCCACTACTTTTCCGACATACCCACTCCTTATTTCCCCTCCCATTATTCCCTTATTCAGCCTCATGCATGATTTCGTAATTTAAACGGCAATCACCTCTCGGGGCCCCCGGAAAACCCCCTTGATTTTCCCCCCCATTTCCCCACCATATGTCAACAGGCAACAAACAAACTTCTGTCAGCAAAATCATGCAGAATGTGACACCGACCAAGGGGGGAAGTGAGGATGGGAGGGTGAAATTTCGAGTGGATTTCAGTTCTGGAACAATGTATCCTCGCCTCTAAACTGGGCGTTGCGATCCCTTCCCCCTTTTCCGGTTCTCTGCGTGTCATTCAAAGTTTATTGATTCGGATTGAAAAGCTGACATTTGCACATATTTCACATATTTTGCGCTTTTTTATGCGCTTCATTTGCCGCACGGAGAATGGGTCAGAGTTAATAGTTCAATGAGATTTTCATTTTAATTTATAAGCCATTTTTCGATTTGTCATTTGGTAATCCAAAATAATTGCTAATTGAGGTGTGAAGGACTGGAAATGTATTTCTAGAGGAAATTGAGATACTCTATCATTTAAATTTAGTTTACTGAGTTGCTGCCTACACTGATAAAAAGACAGTAGTGATTCCAAATATTTTATATTCAATTTAAATGTCTGTTTCATTCATATTAAATATTAATATTAACTTTGATTTTAATAAGACTTTTCAATTTTTAGTGAGGTTAAATATTTAATGGAAATATGACTATCATTTTATTTAATATTTTCTACCTTGATTAAAATATTTTAAAATAAATCACGCAATTTAAAATGTTTTGTATTAAATATAACGATTTTTGCTGTATTAGCTAGATAAATAATTCTGTTTAAATTTGGTAAATTTGTGTATTTTCCACAAACGGTCTCACATAAAGCTTCCAGGTTTCCGAACGATAAAAAGTCCGGCATTTAGGTAAAGATAAAACGATCTTTGAGTAATCAAGCATTTGGTATCAATTTCATGTTGTGCTTTTTCCCAACACTTTCCCTATTATTTTTACTTCTTATTACTTTTATTTGTAATTCCATTTTGCACTACTTTCCTTTGGCTTTTCCAAAGACAACTCTTGGAAAATATAGCCCAGCAAAAAGATTGAGAAATCGAGGAACTAAAATTAAGGAAATCATCTAAGGGAAATGCAATCTGTAAGCGATGCTGCCTGATTGGGTTTGTCTGCCTTCATTACGACCTTGGAGAGTGCCACGCCCCTTCCCCTTCCGCCCCTTTCTCTTTCTCAGGGGCAATCATACAGACCATTTAACTTTAACGACAGTCCAAGGAAACAGAAACAGAAGGAACGAGAACGAGAACCACAATATTTCCGACTAGGCTCACTGGCCGAAGTTTCTTGCTCATTACAATTATATTTGCAAAAGTTTTTTCTCCACTTTCCCATTTTCTTTTTCAGATATTCAATTTCTTACTTTTTGCCGTTGACTTTGCCTTGCAGTTCAAATAAAATGCTGTTCATCTATTCGATATTCATGTGTTTATTTCTTTATCAAAATGCTGAATTTTTCATAAACATCTCGGAGGAAGGAAAAGGCAAGTTAGAGATGGGAAAATCTTTTAGAAATCTGAAAAATTAATAGGTCGAAGGTGTCAATGGAAGTCAGGATGAAGGCTGGATTATTTATTGCACATGCTATGAAAGTGCAATTGAAACTGATTTCCGTTGACCTCTGACCTTTTGGACAGCATCAAATCGTTTTTCATAACCATAAATTCAAGGGGTTGGGAAAATCGAAGGCCAAAAGGGCAAGTTCCAGGTTTGCAGTTGCCTTTTGTTTAAAAATGGATACGATTGTTTTGAAAAGAAAATAGCTCTGAATGTTTGCCGTGGGAGGGAACATATTGTTGTGAATAAAATAATAACCCAGATAGATGGGAAATAAAAAACTGAATAAAGCCAGCATTTGGATCTCAAGAAAGAAGTAATAAAATTCTTTTATTAAAAAATAAAAATCCGGCACAAAAAAAATCAACATTATAATTATTAAATAATAATTATTTCGCTGTATAACTTTTTTTTAATAATTTTAAAATGTATTTCCTAAATAATTTTCGCTTTGCAAAGTTAACAGGGCAACTATTACAGAGCCCTGTTGGCAACAGAGTGCTTCAGCGGAGACACCATCCATAAGAGCCGAGACGCCTTCCTTAACTCCGAATTAAAAGCGAGGATTCCAACCGCTGAACCAAGATGTATCAATCCGATATTGGAAAATATGGATCTTTAAAATATAAATCAGCAACAGCGAGAGAACATTAGATAAAAACAAAATTTGGAGAACAGTACCAATAAAAGTGCGGTACTTGGTAGTTATTAAATATATTTTAATAAGTAAATAAATTCATTAAATAAATTTTTTTGGACAATTTTATGCAAAAAATCTAGTACTAAAATCTTTAACTAAAAATTGTTTAAATTTGCATTGTCAAATGCAATTAATTTCGGCCCAAAGCAAATTCTAAGAAAAAAATACGGTTCTGAACTTATGCAGCGATGGGATTGCAACAACCTCCCACCTTCATTGAATATGCACAATAATAAATATTCGGAGTTGGCCCAGACAGGTCCCCGAAAACCATTTGACATTGGCCACAGGCGGGCCCTAGTTTTGGGCCCCCCCACCCCCTACTCAAAATCCAAAGCGGAACCCAGGACGCAAGTCCAGGTAAGTCCTGGCCCAGACTCCTGCTAAGTGTTGAGTGTGATTAATGAAATGGCCGCAAGCTGGGCACAATTTCCGCTCACACCTGAGCGATGGGCGGCAATAGTCGGCGGTTGGGGGCGTGGCTTGTTTTTAGGGTTAAATAGAGTTCATTGGGAGCGTGTAGTGGGTTTTGGTTTGGCCAACGCTACGCTTGATTAATTTCTCTGCATGGAATATAATTAATTTGGTATTTACACACCACCTTCTTCACCCCTCAACGGTGCTGTGAGCTCGGCTAATTTCTGGCCAACTTAAGGAGTTTTCTAAGAGATTTGTGGAATATTTAATTAATTTTTAATTATATGTAATTATTAGGAAAAATCAATATTGTTTTGAAATAATTTAAAAAGGCGCCGAAAGGTAGCCTTTAAAAAAATTGTCGCTTTTCGGACTTCCGCGCATAAAATTTTCTGTTGCATACTTTTAGACAACTCTATAAATAAATAAAATAAAATAAAATAAATATAAAAATCAGTATTTTAATTTATTGATAAATATTAAAATTAATATTAATTATAATATTTAGCTATTTAAAATGATCTAACTTAGTTATATTTGGCACCACTGACCCCCGCCTAGAAGTCATTAGCTAAATTGTTGGAAATTTTTCGGCGACAGGTGCTTTTACGCTAAGTGTGAGGAGAGCTGGGCGGACTTAGGATGTCTGCTCTTGAGGCAGGCAGGCCCGTCCTGTCCGAATCTCACCGGGATGCCCTCCGAATGTCCCCCGCGTCCTTTTTTGGAAAACACTTTGCAGCACTTGATGAGCCCGCGCAGTGGGTCATTTAAATTCATTACACAAAAACAAACTCGAGGCTGGCCGAGGCCCGTTAATTGACCACAAAAGTGGAGCGAATGGCTATGGAAGCTCCGGCTTTTCTGGCTTCATCTCCATCGGGCTCCATCGCCATCCGGTTTTGCGCCTGTGATAAACTTTCATGAATTTTCATTTTCGCCGCTTTTGTGGTCGCCACGGCAAACTGGCGAACTGGGAAACTGGCAAACTTGATGCGCCCGTGTTAATGGACCGACCATCCAGGAGCCGTCGAACAGCTGCGGTGTGACATTGAAATCCTTTTTAGCCCGGCAAGCGACAAAGGAAGCGCTTTTTGGCCAAGGAAGTTGACAATAGTTGCCCTGTCCCTGCTCTCTCTCTCTCCTCTACCCGGAATGCTAAGTACTTGCCTTAAGTGAATAATGCCAGACTTCGTCCTTCGCGGAAACTATGCCAAACTCGATTTGAATCGAGAAGTGGAAGAAGCCGCCACCCAAGTTCCGCCGGACAACTTAACCGTTTAATTAACACAAACAACTGCAAATGGTTTTATCAATTTCAATCTGGCCGGGGCGATATTCAATTTAGATTAGTTGACCGAGGAATGAAAGGAAGGAGAGAATCTGAATTTATTTAATCATGACCTTCGGTTTAAGTGGTTTGTAAATTATTTGGATTTTGAGAGAACTTTTTTTGGGTAAAGGGATTCAAAAGAATGAAAGAACTTCAATACCCAAAAAATTATTCTTATTCAATATTTAATTACAAATAACTGTCATTTTTTAGTTAGTTTATCAGCTTGTTAGTTTCTTTATTATTTTCATATGTTTATAATTAATAATTATAACTTTTTTATATGAGATTGTCCATTTAAAAAGGGAAAATGAGAAATTCGATTAAAATTACTTATTACAGGTGCTATAAAGCCCCATTTATTTCTACTTTTCAGTTTTAATCACTGTGAGCTGTGGCCTGCGACCTTAACCAAAAAGCGAGGCCCGTAATAAACTGAATCATATCGGCTTACACATACACTTAGTAATTAAGCAGGCAGCGGATGACGGATGGACCGCTGATTGGAGGAGAGACCCTGGTTCTGGTCCTCCGACTGCCGACGGGCGGCCGTTGATGAGCCGTTGATAGGGCAGATTTGGCAGATTGGCCAGATTGGCAGCCAGGGAGCAGTCATGGAACTCGTAAATCAAAAGCCGGCTGCGGAGCGTATCCCGAGAATCCCGGACTCCAGTGACAGCAAATGTTTGCGAATTTTATGCGAATTACGCCTAATTAGCATTTCTGCTAGCGGCCGGGGATCGAGAGTCGGAAAGAGACTCAGCCGCAATGAGAGTCAGAGTTCGCTGTTCGCTGCCGCCGTGTCCCTGATGATTATGTGCGCGATTTCATATGCAAAACATAAGTGCCTTTGCACTGGAAAAAAAATATGCTCAAAATGCTCGCTTTAAGAATAATTTATTCTATTTTTCTTTCTAAAGAATTTTAACCAAGAAATTACAGCATTAAATTTGGTTTTTAGAGAATTTAAATAATGCATTAAAAATATGAAAACATTTGTATTTAACAAGATTAAAAATATTTATATTAAAAAAAATATTTAAAATTGTGTTATAATTATTTTTAACTTTAAAGAATATTAATTTAATAATCATGGTAAATTTTAGCTAAATATGTTTTTTTCCACTGATTTTTTAAAAAACATTTTTAAACACACATTTATTTAAACTTTAAATACAACTTAAACTATGAACGAAGAATATTATTTTATGGTTATAAAAAGGTCATAAAAAATGTACATAAATTTAATTTCCTGTGAAATAAAAGTGTTTTGAGGTTGCAATACTTTTTACACTTATATACTCTTTTATAAAATAAATCAAATTTTTTTTGAATTTATAACTGTTGATCAAACTTAAACCGTGAAATAAGAATTTAATTTATGGTTAAGAAAAAAGGTCATAAAATAATTAATTAAATGTATTTGTTTGAGTAATAATGTACTTTCAGGTTGAAATATCCATTTCATTTAAATACTCTCTTTTAAAATGTACCTAAATATTTTTCCCAGTGCGGGCACAAGGGGCATGTCATGGATATAAGCCCATGGCGTTGGTGATGGCAGATGGTTGCCCATCCGTTTGCTGTTTGCAAATGTTGGGCCTAGAAAAATGCATCGTGACTCCGGGGCCATATCTCATTAGAATGTGGAGGGCACAACAGAGAGCAGAGGGCAGAGCAGCAGGGGTCCATAGACTATAGACTACATAGAGGGTGCCAGTGGCGGTGCCACCTAGGGACTGTTGATTCTGTTTGCTGTCATCGAAGTCAAGGGAACGCATCCCAGTGCATCGCATCGCAGGCAAGCCAATAAAATTATGCGCCATCGGAATGTGTGCGACCGAGTGGAGTAAATTGTATTTACAACCGCACATCACCCGGCGCACGGAGCATATGGAAACAGTTGAGGCGCAGGCGGATCCACAGACCCGCGGCTCAATTGCTCGGGAACTTGGGGGTTGGGGAGTTTGAGGAGTCAGTAGCCACGGAGCTACTGAAACTACTGCCCTGCCTACAATCGATTCCACAGCGAGGCGTCATCCAAGTGGCCGAATGCTGTGGTTGTTTGTGCGGCGTCTGGTTTGCATTTCCCTGCATTAGGAGGTTGCTGGCCAATCATATATATGGCAGATGTCTCATTAACGATACCCTGTAAAATATTTTGTTGGGAAAAGGTGCTTTAACTTTATATATTTCTTTAACTTCCTAATTACCGGTTTTCTCGGAATAGAAAAATATTAATTATGTAAAAAAATACCTATTAAAAGAAGCAAATAAAAATCTTTTGTATAATAAAAAACTAGATTTTATAATAAAGGTCAAAAAATATATATAAATTTTTTTGCTTGCCATTAAAAGGATAAGACCATTTTATGATTTTGCAGATTGTCTATCAGTCTATTCAGTTTTTACGCTTTCTCCCCTATTTATTTTTAGATTTCTTTGCAATTTCACTTGCGAAGCGTCAAAGTCTTTCCCGCGACCCATGGGGACAGGGAACGTGATCTGGTTCTGTTTCGTTGCCGCATCTGCGAATTGAACTGGGACTGGCAAAGGCACTCAAAATAAATTAATCAAAAAGTATACATTTTTTAACGCTTAGAAAATACTACCATCAAAAAATAGTACTATTACAATTTAAAAAAAAATTTAAGCAGGAATTCTTAAGCTTCTAAATAAAATAAAGATACATTTACTTTTTAATTTAAATTATTGTTTTCTTTTTTTCTTTTCTTTAACAAATGAAATATTTAAATGCAAATCTCTAATAAAATTCTCAAGTATTAAAATTCTACTGAAAAAAAGGATTCTATATATTCAAAATATTGTTAAATTTAACTACAATAAATGGATATATTTCTCCCAGTGTCCCAATGGAGCCTGGCTTGGGGTGGGGCGCCATTTGGGGTCTTGGTTTGGCCGTTGTTCCTAATTGCCGGCTCCTCCGAAAGCGGACATATCAAAGGGCATGCAACTATGGAGCGGGGGACTGCAATTTTGGATTCTGCGCGGGGTGAAGAGGGGCAGGGGTAGCCTTTATCTGCTTTGGTCGCCAGCCGAGCGTGGCTCTTATTAATGATTAATTAAAAAAAGCTGAACTGCTGAAAGGGGGCTTGCAATTCTCAGTTTCGATGCGGTGGGGTTGGGTAGATTATTATGCTTATGACATATGTGGCATTTAATTGGGCAAACAAAACCAGCGGCCGGTATTTACTTATGGGAGTTCAAGGAGGAGCAAAAGAGAGAGAGGGGCTCTCGAGGAGAACTGAAGCGCTTCCAATGCCACACATTTGGCTTTTCCCATTTCCAGCGAGGCAAACTAGTTGCGCTTTCCCCAACGACGAAACGAGTGGCAAGCGGAACAGACTCTCTTAAATCCCGCTCTTCGATGGTGCGGCAGGTCGCGAATTGCGGAGCTCTGGGTATTCCGGATTTATATGGAGCGGGCATGGCATCCTATAGCCGATGTTGCCAGCCGACGACGACGACGGGATGATGAGGATGGCCCCAAACGAACGAGGCAATGCGAAGTTTTTGGCCTGGCTTGGCCAACTTGCAGAATCAGTCGTCAGTTTGTCCTAAGCGGATTTGGTCGACACGTGTATGAGTGTGTGTGAGAGTTCCGAGCTGCAGTTGCGATTTCGAGAATTTCGATTCTGATTCCGAGATTCCGAATTTTCGAATTTTTCCAAAGCAGTACAGAAAATCCCATACAAAACAGTAAGGTCGTGTAGATTGGCGCGTGAATTTAACGCTTGGCCTAGGTCACGTATCGCACGTGTTTCTGACAGCAGGCAGGACCTCCTCCTCCCCCGCAAGGACCTCTCTCTCTCTTTTTTCGGCGAGTGTGTGTGCCTTTGATTAAGTGTGTTCGCCTTGCATGTGTGCGGTTGACATTCGATTTACTTTCGCCAAGTTACCGGAATCAAAAAAGAACCAAAAATAACAAAATAGAAAGAAAAGGACGAGCGAACACTTCCCGCAGAATTTTGCGCCAGATCCTGTGTGCATATGTGCGGTCGATATTTGCATAAATTAAACCAAAAAAAAAGTAGCACAGTCTCCAGCGTCCTCGACGGTGGCCTAATGAGTTTTTAATACTCTCTGCCGGGCATCCTGATTGTCTGTGTGCGATAGAAAATCCAAGAAAAAAACAAACAAAAAACTAGAACTAACAAAAACCCATTGCCACAGGATTTTCGGTTAATTTATTGAGCCAGCAACGAGTTTAGAACGTGTCCAAAGCAGACCGACCAAAAAAATTAGCCGCCAAAGAAAACTAATTTGCACTTCGAAGTGAACTGAAACGTGGAAAGTTTGTTTGGGTAAGTGACACTGATCGAGTTCGAGTTCGAGTTGTTCAAAGTGTAAAGTTCACCTGCGAACGGGGTTAAATTAGTTCAAAGTTTGAGGGGAATTTTACATTAGATGGCTAATAAATTTGGTGATTGTTTAAACAGGGTTATAAAAAATGGTACAAATATTTCAATTTTATTTAATGGAGTAAATAGAGTAAGAAATTTGCTAGTAATATTTTCAGTTTTTAGTTGAAATTTATTAAAAATATAATAACTAATATAAAAACTAATTTAGTAAATATTTTAATAATAAATAATAATAGGCAATAAATTTAAAACTTGATAAAATGGTAATATAAAATAAATAATAATAATATTAAAAGCCTATTTCTTCTTAAATAATTATCAATTCAATCCTAAAAATCTATTAAAAAGTAGTTATTTAGACTGATAGCAGAAACGTTTTCGTTACAAAGAATTATTAGAGAAAATAAATCATCTGATCATAAATTTATGTATTTAACGAGATATAAGAAACTATATTCGATCTTAAAAAACATATACTTTTCCAGTTAACAAAATGTTAAATCCTTAAAAAAAAACTATATAAAATGTCCAATTTTAAGGTGGAACAGAATAACTCGCTTTTGCCTGGCGAACCCTTATTTAATGACAAAATCGATTGCCTCTCCCTGTTCGTCAAAACAAACAAATTGCGTTCAATATAAATTTCCCTCTCACCCATTACCATTACCTACACTTTCGCCAATACATTTTGCTGTGGCATCCGAATACCCGATATACCCAAGGCAATTTGCGCATTGCATTGTCAAATATTTGCGAAATTTCAAACGGAAGCTGGAAACATTGCAAATTGAGCAAACAAATGTCCTTTTTACCAATACCATTTGCATTTGTACAAAAATTGCATTTTGCCAAACAATGTTGAAAATTGGAATTCGGGATTCAGCTTCCAGAATTCCAGACTCAATCTTGGACTTATCGTTAATGAGTGGTGACAGGAGATGGCACTTGAATTATTAATGGAAATTATTAGTTTGAGTATCTTTGGGATATATGTTTCTTGCCAATATGCAAATCAGGCAATTTCGCAGCTGCTGCAACTTATCAAGGCTGCACTGCAGGCAGAACCAGAAACAGAAACATTAATTTGAATTTAAATTTAAATTTGATCTCTCGCATATCGAATGGCAGTTATGAGGAGAAAGAGAGAGAGAAACGAATGATTCGAATGATTATTTTTTGCACTCGCAAATTAATTTCGTTTGATGATTGTATTTTGCGGTAGGGTGATTGGGGATTTGGCTTTGTTTGCTTTGGCCTATCATATAACCTAAAATCCCATGTAACTCGAAACAATTCCAATTAATTCTGCATGTTTGCAATCAAATATTTATCTAAGCAAACTCGCATATACATTTCCAGCAGCATAAGTTTAGCAGGACATTTAGTTTAGATATGCAGTAAGGCTAAAAATGCAATGACAAATATTAATTAAAATAGCCTGACCATCTCTCGGTGGATGTAATTAGTTTGTAATGCGAACATCAAACACATTTCTTTTTTATTGGATTGCGGGAGCTGAAGTTTCAGTTTGAAAATGATTGCATTTCGGCGAAATGCGATTAAGTAAATGTGTCAAATGCATTTGTACTGCCCTCTATATATTAAGGCATTTAAGTTAATTTTAATGTTGTTTGCTTAATGCGTTTTTTATGCACTCGCACACGCGGCGTATACTTGATGTGTGCATATGCAACGCGGCGTATACTTGATGTGACGGCCTCAAAAACTTCCATTTCACATGCAATTCGCTTACCACATGCGGCATACAATTAAAAATAATTATTCCCAATTTACGATGACAACAATTTTCAATTTGAGTTTTACTTTTAACCCCCCATCCCCCTGTTTTTCCAATTTTTTGCTGGGTTTATCAGAGTGGTTCTTTGTTAGGTGGATCAACGTCAATTACGGCGTCTTTGGTCGCTTTTCCCATTCAGTTCGGAACCGATAGCGGATGCAGCTGGGCAAAGGAAGCCCTGGCCATCCGCCATCCAATTGTTGCCACGCGCTTCCTATGCTAAGCAATTAAAAAATAAAAAAATGCGCATTGATTGCAGCTGCCACCGCACATGGCGCATAGTTCCATAGCTTTCTATAGAACCGCACGTGTGGCTCGCTTTTTATCGACCTCTCATTTTCCCCTCTCATTTTTCCCGCGGGCACAAAGGACATAATACCTGACTGTCGGCGGCGAAAGGGAAAATTGACATGAATTGAATTGATGCGCTTTGTGGCAAGCAGCTCTCTCCGCCAGTTTGAGATTTCCTCGAAAAGCACTGCCACACAGCGCGTGGCAATAATAATAATTTCCCATTGTCTAGTATCGCCGCCGAGGACTTAAGTCTTATAGGGCGGGACTTCTGCAGCAAATTAAATGCAAAACTTTGGTAATTTATTCGCCAGCAAGGAAATTAAAAAGAAAGCCAAATATGCCAAGTTGGGAAAATAAATGACTGCCATATGAGAACTCAATAAGCACTCTACAAAATTCTAGAAATAAGAGGATAAAATGATTTCACTTTAAAAATGAAATGGGAATTTCGGACAAAATCTTATTTGTTTATTAATAAATTTAATCATTCCAAAAAGCGAATCGATTAAAAATATATAACAATAAAAATTGCTGGCACTGAAATAGCTGGATTTTTGAATAAAAAAAATAGGTGTCTAAAAGTATGCAACAATATTTTTTTAGCCCAAAAGTGATATGAATTTATACAGGAAGATGAATATCTAGTATTCACTGCATACTTGTTGGCACATATTCGGACATTTATTTCTCAAATAAAAAATATTTAATTAAATCACTTAAAAACCACCAGCACAACTTGATGATTCAGCTAATGGCCCCTTTTAGCCGTCACCTGTTGAAATAGACAGATTTCATAGTACTTTGGGCCACTTTTAATTGAGTTTCGAATGTGCGTGTGCGGAGCGAACTGAACTGAACTGAAAAATGGGGACCGAAATGGCACAAAATTAATGCGGACAGTTGACTTTTCCGACATTTTCATTGCCACATCTGCCACTTTTCATGTCGAGTCACCTTAAAATTCATTGGCCCTACCTTTGGTTCCCCTCTTCCCCCTCCACATGCTTATGCAAATCGCATTTTAATAAACTTGCCTTGCGTCAATTTTCATTTACATTTAGTCCACTGGGGCGTGGTGCCGCCTCTTTGCCCATTCGCCCTCCTTTTTGAGTTTAAGTCCCAAAACGATACGAAAAAAATCCTAATTAAATTTGAATTTACTTTAAGCATTTCGGGGCTTTGTTTGCTTTGTTTTTCACTCTCGCATCCTGCGTGGGCACCATTTACGTTTATTATTTTCCGGTTTTTCTTTTCTTTTCTGTTGATTGCTCATTAAAATTTGAAATTTCATTTTGCTATACATAAAAACAGGGAAAAACGCCGAAAATTGCTTCAAATTGAATTGAATTTAATATCAGTTTTCTAATGGTTCTTCTGCTGCTCAAGGATTCTGTCTTCTTCTGACGTATGCATGTGTGTGGGGGCGGGAAATTGGGCTGGGAAATGGGAAAATGGCAAATGGCTTTGGGGTGCAGCTCCATAATCCTTGATGAAAATATGCAAAAATAAATATGGCGTAAGGAGATAAAACGGGTATGCTAGAAAATCAATGCTAAATGCGTTAAGTGATTTTTAAAGTACATTTAACAGCGGCAGTAGGCACGTGACTGCCACGCCCCCACACATATTCTCCGCCCCCCATTTACACACACTCACACATATTTGCAACATATTTCTGGTTTTTCGGGAAATATAAAACATTTTCGGTGTTTTTCGCTTGTTTTGCTTCGGGGTCACAGGCAAAAATGGAGGACGGAAGTGGGCGCCAAGTCAAATATGTATGTGTGTGTGTGGGTATTGACAAATGGTTGGTGGGGTAGTGGGTGGTGGAGTGCCAGGGGGTCATGAGTTACTGTGGCGGCAAACACATGTTTGTAATATCCCTGTTGATTGTTGACTGCCTTCGGTTGTCGCTGCTTTTCGACTGCTAGATGCCGCTGATTGCCAACAAAACTGTTTGGGGGCTTTCACGTTGTCCAACAAATATGACACACTTTGTTAGATAGTTGTTTTTAATGGTACTTTTTGCTTTGAAGACCTTTTAAATGTCCGATCAAGTGGGCTTAATGGTTGTTGGAAATTTTGAAGTAAGGAAATAATTATAATTTATAACATTGAAAAATAAAAAATGATAATAGCAATAATCATTTTAGGCACCGATATTTTTAAACTGTTAGTCAAACTTAATTCATTATTTGGCAATTACTTAAATGTTAAACTTTTGTTTGATAATATATAAATTTTCTAAGTTAAAAAGATCTTTTAATTGTATTTTCTGTTATTATTATTTTTGTGTTATACGACGTATTAAGCTTTTAATTACTTTTTTAATAAAAAAAGGAAACTGAAAAATATATTTATAAAATGAAGATCTTAACATTTTTTTGTCAAACATAATTTTCTTGTAATTTTAGACAATATTTTTTATAATAAATTATCGAATAAATTTCTCTCACAATTACTTATTATTAATAAATTAAATGTAATTTTTATTTTCGAGCTATTTGTTAAATTTCCTTATTAAATTCTCCATGTTCTTAAAGTTTTCCATTACAATCACAGCTTTTAACTTACTCTTTAAACTGCTCTCCTCTCTTATTGATCCAACAAGTTACGCATACGCAGCGGTGGCCAAGTGGCTGACGATAGATTAAGTAGCTGACAAATGCTTTGATTACTTAATCAGGCTGCCCGGGATAAGGCTAAGGCCAGATGAAGCGAAACGAGCGCTTAAACGAGCTTTAAATGTGCCCCTGAGTCAGCAGGCGCACAATCGCAATCGCAATCCCATTTCCCATTTTCCATTTCCCAGCGAGCGACACCCAGCAAGTTGGTTGCACTTGCCGCTGCAGGATGCAGGATTCAGAGAGTGCAGAGTGCAGAATGCAGGGCTGTAGGGTTGCAGGGAAACTCGGGGGCCGTGCAAGTGGCAAATTTAATTGAAATTGAAAGCACTTTTGTGTCCTTCTGGCTCTGGTTGCTCTGCTTGCCCCGCTGCCTTGCTGCTGCCTTGACTCTCTGCTGATTCTCCACTGACCCCGCTCCACTGCATCCAACTAATTTGTGCCACTAATGAATTTATTTGCCACTTGTATGCTGGAAAACGCGGGCGTGGCGAATAAAACAAAATAAATGAAAGTGTGAGTAAGGAGAGAGAGCTGGAGCGACACTTTGCTGGCAGCTTCGCTGCCGAAGAAAGAAAAGCCAGTCGAAGCCGTCGACAAGGAAAAGGAGTGAGCGAAATGTCGCCTGCCTTTTTGCTGCCTGTTTTCCAGCTGCCTGCTGCATGTGTCGGCAACCAGCTCGTGTCGAATTACAATTTATTGGCTGCTAAGTGGCTGCCAGCGTGGGCCTTGACACCTTTCATTATACCCCACCTCCCCAAATGGCAACTGGCATTTTTCCTGAGCTTCAGAGTTCCCAATTAGTGCAGAAATACAACGAAAATTAAAAATATTCCAAATATTTATTGTCATTTATGATTTATGAGTAATTGTTAACTCTGAATTACTCCTTTAATTATGATTGGCATGCGAACTTAAATTACTATAATTCTTATTGCTATATAAATGTATTTTAAATAGTTTTTTCTGTGAAGATATTCATACGAATATTCTTGAATATAGTATTAATGCCAATTGTGAAATAAATTCCATGTAAATATATTGTGAATTATTTTAAGAAATTTCGATTTAAATATTTTCCTTGACCTCTATGCCAAAATGATTCAGTAGGTGTGAATGTATTCACCAATTTACCAAATTCCATGAAAGTATAATATATTTTTAAAAAACTTAATAAAAAATATATTACCAAAATCAAAGAATTATTATAGAATTATAGAGAATTTGAGTTAATTTAATTTTGAATACAATTATTTAAAGATATTATTGACAATGTCAAATGAAGGTCTTAAATTAAATGTTTAATAGTGTTTAATAAATACACAAATTTTCAACATTTCACAAAAGAAAATAATATAATATTTTTATTAAAAACTTTACAAAAATTATAAAAAATCGTAAATATTCCAAACAAATTTAAAAAATTTGTAAATTGGTTTCTATTAGCTAATTCTAAGATTCTTATTATTCCAATTGGTCGACAAAGCTTTCTCCCTTATAACTTTCCCCTACTTTATACCTACTTAAGTTAGAGTATTGCGCAAACCTTGCAATTTCCTGCGCAAACTAAAAAAAACCGCTGTCAAGTGCTTACATGGGTAAAATAACAAATGGCAAATATATAACTTACAACTGCAGTAACAAAAGTACAAAAGCAGAACTAAAACGAATTGCATTTTGTTTCCTGCTCAAAGGCAAACATCAGCGAACAAGCAGTAGTTGGTAGTGGTAGTGCTTTAATTTTTAATTAAACATTTGCGAGAGCAGCTGAATTTGCTGCTGCTCCCATAGCTCCCAAATGCATCAGACTCGCACAGTACAGTCCGGGCAATTTATGAAATGCTCCCCAAGCATACATACATTGTGCGCCATGATTATTGCATTTTTTGTGTTTTTGTGTTGGCTTCTGGTTCTGGTTCTGGTGCTGAGTTTCGAGTTTTGGCTCCATGGTTTGGGGCACGTGCATTCCATTTAATTGAATGGAGGAGCAGCTAAACATGAGCCGTAATTAGGCTTCATTTTTCTCCGCTTCCTCCGCTCACTGGGGGCCACCTGAATTCCCTGAAATTGCACCGAAAACAATGGGCCCAGGGGTCGAGGGGTCGGGGGGTCAAAGGGTCTGGGGTCTGATGCCGAGAGTGGACGGCTTTGTTGCACTGCTGCGCTGCAGTTGCATGTAGACAGAGGCACAATAACTTCTTGTTATTATGCTGCAAGAGTCAGCGGAGGCCAAGTCGGGCTGGGCAACTACCAATTCATATTTGACTGCCACTCGGCAGCAGTAGGCATAGGAAGTGCACTGAAAAAATATCCTTATGGTATAATAAATTGCATGGGAGTAAAGGTGAACTTGGATTGGAAAGTTTATAATGAGAAAAGGATTGAAATAATGTCGGTTTTTTGGTTTATTGTCTATTTAAAAATAATGAAACTTTTAAGAAATGAAAGACTAAAATCCTAAGCAAATAATATTATTTGAGAGAAATGTATAAAAACAATTTCGGCTTTAATTTGTATTTATTTAAATAATTTCAAAAATATTTTAATTGCTTCTTAAAACATCTTTCGAATTTATTGTATTTATTGGAATATATTTTCTTATGTAGGGGTAGAATTAAAAATATTTTTATTAATCTTATAAATCAGACGAGAAAAAGTTTGGATTCTCAAATTTTCTTTTATTAACATTTTCTTTAAAAATGATTTTTATCTTGACTTTTATTAGGTTTTTACCGAAAATCGAAGGAAGGCTTAGTCAAAAACATATTTTAATGAATCGAATAATTTTCTAATGTTCGCAAAGAACTGTTTTCCTCAGTGTACACACACACGCTGAGACGAAGGACCCACACAGGACTCGACCCGGCCTGCACTTGTTGTTTTTTTGCAATTTTCATGAGTGGCACTCGGGTAAAATATACTATTTATTTCGCTACTCTCGCTCCGAGAACGGAGAACGGAGAACGAGCGGCATGGCTGGGCTATGGCCCAAATGAACCACATTCCATTCTGATGTTGGCCCAACTTTTGCGTAGAGGAAGCAGGTGGAATGCATTGTTGTTGGTGTTGCACTTCTACACTTTTGTTGCCTGTTATGTAAAAAGCTCGTTGAGTGAAAAACGTCGAGTTAAGTATGTGTATGTGTCCCTCGTCTAGAACTGTGTGCGTTTTTTTTTATTTTTAACGAAAAAAGAAAGCAATACGATGCAAGAGTCGATGGAACAGATACAAACACTGAGAAATGCAACAAAAATAATCCATAAACTAATATTGAATATAATAACTAAAGCAGCTTAAAAACAAAAAACGTAAGATGTGTACTAGAAATTCATATATATTAATATAAAAGTGTGTTATTTATTTTACAAACATTAAATTGATTTTCAGTCCAAATAAAATTCTAAAATATATTATATACATATATGTGTAATTTTAATATTTTTTATAAAATAAAGTGGGATAGTTATTTCCTTGAAACAAATTGTTTCCGGTCTTAAAAAAATTATATAACTTTAAAAATAAAGTGCGTTATTTATTATCCTTAGAATTAAATATTCCCTTATCTAAATAAAATTATAAAATGTATTACGCTTTTAATTTTATGTTTCTTAGGACGAGATTTCTAGGTATTTATTTATTTTCCTGTGCATTTACCTAGATATAGTAATGCCATTCTGAGGAACATCTCGCACATCCCTGAGCTCGCTGCCTCAGTTCCTCAAGTGGCACTCATCGTGAGCAGCGGACAGGTGAAATACCCACCAAACACCTAACCACCCAACCGCCCACTCAACTTGTGCCGCATTACCTTGCCCAAAACTATGGCTATATATGCTATATATATAGCAGTCTCAGATCCTGATTCAGTTTCTGTTTCTCTTTCCGTTTCTGCATATGTATTTGCTTAGTTTGCGTATTCGTTTTTCGTTTTTCGCTTTCGTGTCGTGCTTACTGCTTTGTGTGTTGTTTTTAGTTTTAATGAAATGTAAATGTTTAGTCATACACACAGCCGCACGCCGAGTGGCTCAGTCATTAATAGCATGTGTAAGGTGGCTTTTGTGAGACGGCAGCGGGCAAATACTAAAAAATACAAAAAGCGAGGTCCTTTGGTTTTTTCAACTTGTTTCCACTGGCCAGCAGCAGGAATGAATTTGATATTAGATGGGGTTTTTAATGTAAAATTTTTTTAATTTGTAGAATTGATTTAAAAAATTTAAAAATGGCAGAAAAAGATTAAAATTAAATACCGATTTATAAAAGAATTTATTTTGAATTATAATGCTTAAAAACTGCTGCGTTTAAAAGCTTGCTAAAATGTTTGATTATTTCAATTTTCATCGAAATACAGTTTATTTTAAGATATTTTATGCCATTACCATTATACAAAATTTAAATTATTTAAATTATAAAAGATTAAATATTATATATTAAAATGCTACAAATTGCAGTGTCTTTTTATTAACATTTAAAAGTTTGTAAGTAATAGTTTTTATTATATTAGGTGTGAAATCTATTAAACTGAAAGATAGTTTAATTTTTTGTAATATTTTTTAAACATGTATTATTAAATACATCATGGAGTTTTCGATCTCGTTGCCTTAAATATTCTCATATTATTTTTAAGAAAAACGAAAGGGAATAAAGTTGGTTTCCTGCATTAGTGGAAGTTTGCAACTGCTGAGCAGTGGAAACATGTGAAAAATGTGAAATGACAGATGGCACCGCCGACGGCCTACACTCGCGGATTGTTTGACGAGCTGCCCTAATGAGGCGACGCTCTCGAGGACTCTACGGATGATGATCCACATCCACATGGCTGAGGATGAGGATGAGACTGAGGGTTCGGATGAGGACCGGGCTTGGTTCCTGCTAATTGGGCTGTGAGCGAGTACATCCTGGCATCCCTGGCTAATGCATTCTGACCACTGCCGTATCAGTAAATGCGTTTCCTATTCATTTCAGGGTTTCGTCTTTTTTTCGGCCATGCCAAAAACTTAGTACATTTATGGGAATTGTGTGCTGTGGCGCTGGCAATTCCAATTTCAATAAGCCAAAGTGCGTTTTGTGGTCTCTGCACTGGATATTTATTAAAAACATCCCAGAACGGCAGCCATTCGAATGGAATTCATTTCGAGAGAGTCCGAAAAGAAGCGTTTTCAGCTACCAAAACCGATGGGCAAACAAACATTGGGCAATTTGTACATATTTGGGAGGCACTAGGAGTGTTGACTTTAACACACGCTTGTCAACGTTGACCAAAATGGGGAATGAGGGATTGGGGCAGAGGTTCGGGGCGACAAAATAGCATTTCCTTTTTACTTTTTGGCCGCTTGACTTCTCGTAAGCGCCACTTGTTCGCATTTTCCGCCGGATTTTGTTTACAAGCCGCGCCGCAGAGCACGAAAACAAATTGAAAATGCACCACCACTACCATCCACCTGAAAATCCAACATCCAACAGCCAACGAACAATAACAACGGCAACAATGGCCAAAACTGCACAAATTGGTGACAGCTCTCTGGTTGCTGAACGTTAGCTGCATTTGTTTGTCTTTGTGCGGCATTGTTGTCAAATTTATTAAGTTACTCATACGCCCCCGCTGCTTGGCCACCACCGCCACTACAACAGCAAAAGCATCCAGTATGTGACAACTGTGACTCCCAAATGGCCAATGGTTTCGGGGTGAGGGGCTGTTGGGGAGGGGCATCCGATAAAGCAGCTTCCCCAAGGCCATGGCATCATATCAATGTTTGACATTCGGCCGCCATCGCAACAGAAAAATTCCTGAGGGCAGTTAAGAGCTTACCAAAAGGACATATTGAACGCAAATACGGGAAAATAAACATCTAGGATTTTAAATACATTTTGTTTCTTCCCAGTTTGGGCTCAAAGTTAAATCCTTAGGTGATGTAAAAAAAAAGCCGATGTGTTTTTGCTTATATTATTATTATATTATTATTCTTATATATATTATGTTCGGTTTTCTAAATAGGATCTGCTGTTTTACATAATAAAATAGTAAATACGGTTTTCATTGTGCAAGAAAGCAGAGATTAGACATTACACATCGGTTTATAATTAATAAAAATTTTGAAGCATTCGATTCTAAGTGATCCTTGACTAGCTAACAATTTTTTGCTTATATCTAAAATTGTATTAAGGTTAAAGCAAATTATTTTTGGAAACTAGATGTTAAGAAAATGATTTTACATAAATAACCACGATTTGTAATAATATTCAAACTCCTAAAAATATAAAGGCATAAATTGCAGTTCAAATACTTAAAAACAAAAAATTTCTTAAGTGGTCTACTCGCTGGTATACAATTTTTAAATATTATTATTTTAAATATTAGTTTTTTAATCTCCAAAATAATAATTCGTTTATTAAAGATCTCTAAAATGTTGTTTCATATTTTATACATTGTAGTTATCCCTTAGTGACTAGGCCTCACTGTTCCCTCGACTTATGTAACATTATGGACCCCGGCAAGCATTTGCCACTTGTCATTGAGTGGCCCGGCATGCAGGAAGACATTTCCCGGCGCTGTCCCTCCTTCCGCCCGCTTTTCCTTGGCGCAGCCAGCAGCATCTCATTTCCCGTTCGCTTCGCTTTCGGCTTTCGGGTCACTTCTTCTGCGCCGTCAATAGGCATTTGGCTATTGAAACTTTTCCAGCTAGCTGGCAAAAGGAAAACCCGCACGCACACAGGCCACAGATAATATGCACATGTGTTGCCATGTTGCCATGGCCATGGAGCACATATCCTATCATCCACTTCTTGGGAACCGAGAACCGAAAACCGGCTCCCGTCACTCTGGGCCATAAATATCCGCCTAAATATGCTGGTCAGGCCAGCTGAGATGGCTGCCTTAGGCCAAAATCTGTCTTAATATGTGCGATGTGTTGTCTGTGTCTACAGATGTACAGAAATATATATATTTCTATGTCGAGTGGGAGTGTGATTGTGTGCTTGCGGGATTTATGTTTTGGGGCCAAGTTGTAAGCGCCAATGTTTTTTATGTTGAACTTAAAGACATCCTAAGTACTTTCTATGCACTTCGCACTGTGGCTGATTTTTTGTCCCACAGCAGAGAGAGGAAAATTGTGAAAAATTTGTATATATATTCGATGAATTTATGTTATTAAATTTAATATTGGATGCTTCGAATAAAGAAATATTATTTTCGATGTTTATTTTGCCATTTCCCAATTATAAGGAAAAATGTGGGGATGCATAAATATCATGAAAACTTTAATGGTTTAGAAGAACATTTTTGAAATTTATCATGAAGATTCAGAAATATTATTCATTTAGGAGAAGAATTTATTAAAAAACATTTATAACTAAGCTAAATTATGATAAGCAGTTTTAAGATCTTAAAAATAACTTGAAAAATCTCTTAAGTTTTACACTAAACTTTAGACACTTTATTTTAGGAAATTTAATCTTAGGAAAAGGGATTGTAAAACCTTTTGTACAAAAACTAAAATATACTAATAAGTATTGTGATGGATTTAGCAACCCCAAACTCCTGAGGATTTTTTCCCGGTGTACCAAATCACCTCCACCCCCCGTCCTAGCCCACGTATAGCAGCTGCTCCTTGTTGTTGCCGCCTTTGCCCAGTTGTTGGTATTATTTCTGGTGGCACTTGAAGTCTGGTCGTGGAATAGGGATTGGGATAGCTACAGGGCGTTCAACTTACTCTTCTTGCCACCGACTTGGCCTCCTCGATGTCATCCCTGTTTGTTGTTCTTGGCAACTGTTTGGCTTGTGTTTTATGGTCAGCTCTAATGTGCTGCTGCTGAAGTACTTAGTGTTAATAAACTTTTATAAATATTCTCTTTGACACTTTTAGCACGAAATAAAAGTGACAAATAAATCAGATTAATCATTGCACTTTGCGCTTTGTAATAGCACTTTATCGTATTTTATTTTACCCACTTGTGTGTGTGTACTTTGAGATTACCTAGATAATTTTCAGCTGAGCTGGGAACTTTTTGTGTTGGCCAATCCAATCCATCAAGTCCAGAGGTCCGGGGAAAATGCCCCACCAAATTCAGAATATATTTTTTTGATTGCCTTCAAATTCAATTGGTCTTGCCCGCTGGTTTGCTAGTTTATTGTATTTGAAGGCGTGGTTATTGGCTTCAGTTGAGCGGCTTTATTACACGGCGCTCCATGGATGTATATCGGAGCATTTCAATGGCTGTTTGCCAAACAAAATTGTTTGATAACAAAACCGGGGGGGCCATGAACCCCATCCAACGTCTATCGTCCAACGTACTCATCAAATGCAATGAAAAAATCCGGGAGCAGCCGGGAACCCAATTGGAGCTGCATCCTTTTCCCCCAGCGAACAATTCTAGGCAAATACAATTTTGAACGCATCACAACACGCAAACACAATCACAAATGGGTGCGGGGCTACTGGGGCGATGTAGGTGGTGGTGTTTCTGGTGTTGGTTTTTGGGTGGTTCTGGTACGGATCGGTTCGGAAAAGCGGGTCCGGTGGCCAACAGAAAATGGAGTGTCGGAGCAGCACTTGGCGATTGTCCGTCAGGCTGTCCTCTCCGCCTTTCCATTCCCCCACTGCATAGTACATACTGGCCATTGATATGCGCCGCGGTTTTTTTACAAGCGGTTTTTAGAGGAGATCAAGGGTATATTGGACTTAGAGCCAGGTTTTAGGTTGAAACAATTTTTAATTGAAAAAAAGGTTTATCTATAAGTTTCGGAAAGAGAAAAGAGAAAGAAAATGTAAATAAATCTTTTAGGAACTTTAAGGAACATAAATATTTTAAAATTCTAAAAAAGAGATATCTATAAGTTTACAAAAGAAATATAATAGAAAGAAAGAAATACAATATAAATAAATATTTTAACAAACATTTTCTTCAGAAAAAACTTTTAAAATGAGATGTTTTTAAAGGTATCTGACTGATTTTAGAGATTTTGTTGATATATAAAATATTTATTTTAAAAGATTTTATATTAAAAGTAGAGCAAAACTAAGCATAACAAATATTTAGAATAATGGCAAGCCTAATAAACCAAATAAGATATTTTTTAAGATAGAAGTATAAAATATACAACTTTATACAAAAGGTCAAAGAAAGCAATGTTCTTCAAAGAAGGGTAATGAAGATTGTTTTTAATTGAACAAAAACAAAAATTGGGTATCTCACCATGGGAACAGTGTCTATATCCTCTTCAGTTGTCTCTTTCTCCTTCAGCTCTCCCCCTCTATCTACCCCTCTCTGTCTCTCGTCCTGCTCCTCCGCTTCTGTTCGCAGCCACGCGAAGAGGTCACACTTAATTTCCGCTCCCCAGCCGTAGCATACTTTTTTGGGGCTGTTGCTCCTGCTGCCGCTGTTGCTGCCGCTGCTTCTGCTGTCATTGTTGATGCAGCCCTGTGCTTGGTCCTGTCAGTTGCGCTGAACTTTCAACATCCGCTTTTCATTTACACACACATTCAAAGGCACACGCACACACGCACGCTATTTGGCCTGTGTCCTGCTCTTCATCTTGTTGTTGCTGGCAACATCTGTTGATTATTTTGGCGCTGCCTTCGTTTTTTTTTGCACTTCACAATGCAGCTGTGAGTGTGTGTGTGTGGCTTGTTTATCGCTCACGCACACATACAGCCACATGACACAAGGTGGCTCAAAGTTTTTTGTTTGTTTTTTATTGCTTCTTTTTGTGTTCTTTGGTGCTTCCCCTTTTTTGCATTTCTCCTCACACAGACACACACACACACATGTCAGCGGCAAAATTGAATTATGAAATGATTTATTGGCCTCAAAAACTGCTTCAATATTGATTAAAGTTACTGTTGCTCCCTCTCGATTTTCCTCACTTTTCCTCGCTTTTCCTCTCTTTTCATGTTTCCCTTTTTTTTACCCCTTTGTGCCCATTTCCGATGCGCGGACCATGCGGCGTATGCGTAACGTTTGTCATGGCATTTTATTACCACCCCACCCCTTTCTTTGAACCCCAAACCGTTTAAATGCATTTTTGTAAGCTACCAAATATCCGCATCTCAAAAATGAAACCATTGCGAATTAAAACACTGCATGCATTTTCCAACAAAGCTCATATTTGCGGGTTAGAGAAAAATGAATATTTGTCGGAATAGCAAGAAGAAAATGCGGTGAAAAAAATCAGTATAAAATATATCTTTTGTGTCGCAGCATTCGGGAATTTGCACAGATGAATTGAGTGTATGTATTGCTTATAATAAAGGGATTATTTATCCGGGTTTAAATCGGTTAATTAACGCAGCCATTGTTATGAATAAAATTGAACCTTAATGGTTCAATTTAAATGTTTTTTTTTTCCAAAACTCAGCCATTCCAGGATTGATTAAATATTTAGTTACTTTTGTACCTTTATACAATGGAATACTTTGATTTTTTGTAAAAAATATATTTCATATTTTTTAAATACCTAGTATTTGTTGGAAATTTGTCTGCATTCTTATCCAATTATAATGGCTCGGTAAACTCTACATGGTTTGACCTAAATTGTTTGTGAACTGAAAACTACTTTTTATATATGTATATTTAATTTAACTGCTTACAAATTATTTTAAATGTTTTATTAGGCTTTACTTTCAAAATTAAAATATAAAAATTTTTATTAATGAAAAATTTATGTTTCTGTCAAAAATCAAATTAAAAAACTCTTTAATAAATATTAGAAATTTAAATTTGCGGTTTCCTTTTGAAATTTAAAAAAAATACCAATAATCACCAGAGTATATTGTTCTTCGGTCACTATTGATTGAAAGACGGCCCTGTTGTTTTTCAAGACTGCATTTTTTATATATGATATTTCATAGACCTGGTTGTTGCTGTCGGTGCTCCTGTTTTTGCTATATTTTTGCCGTTCGTCCTGTCAGCAGTTGTCAACACAAAAAGGTTCGCAGCTCACGCCAATCCAACAATCCAACAATCCAACAATCCAAACAGGTGTGAGCCCCGGTGATTGGATGCTTTGTGGGGAGTCAAGTCGAGCGGAATGGAATGGGGCTAGTGGATATGTCACATGAGTTTTGTTTCAACACATTTGGAGCGTTAAATCATTCATGTTGATTTAATTATTTTACGTTGTTGATTCAATAATTTTGTATTTGATTTATTTATTTATTTACACGTTGGCACGTTTGAGGCGAAAACTTTGTTGCAACTGCCGCTGCTGTTATTTCGTGGGTCGCTTTAAATGACATCATCAATCAATCACGTCACTTAGGACAGGCTCCATATGAATACCATACTACATAATGCTTCAAATTTGAAATGAGAGCAAAAAAGAAACCCAATCTGCATTGCAAATTGCAGTGAAATTAAAATTACATTTCGCCGCGCTCTGATTAGGGCAATGAATTATTGTTGACTGCTGGTCAAATGAGTAATGGATTAATAATTATGTACAACAAAATATAAAATACGGACTGTGGAAATTACCTTTGAGAGGCGGGATTAAAATGCAAATAAATATGAAAACAAATTGTTTGTTCTATTACTTTATTAAAGTTTCAACTGGGGCAAAAACTAAAATATTTCTCCTTCTCTTTCCATTTATTGCAGATCTCTCTCGCTGAGGAAACTTGGTGTTTTTCGGGTAAGAATTAAAATAAAAAATGGAAAATGGAGTATTCGCTTTTTCAAAAGTTTCCCCGGCCAAGTGGCGGCGGAAAATGGTGAAAATGGGCCACGGATAATGCCAAAAACAGCGCCGGCTGATTAAGAGTGCAGGGCGTGAAATGCAGCTCACGATAAATTTAAATGATTTCCATCGAGGCAGAAACCCAAATGGCACTTGCTCAGCCTCAGCTCTCTCGGCTTTCCATTGTTGTCCTCGTTGTTTTTGTTGGTTTTTGTTGGTTTTTGCTGGCTGGCAGCGCCTTTTGGATTTATTATTATGATTTGAAAGTGCATAAACCACTTGAGGGCGATTCGGATTCGGAGCAGCGCATTTCGCTGCATAATTGGCACAATCAGCCAAAGGCAAGCGCGATAAAATCCGCTAGCCCCTCGAATCACCCACTCAAAAGGCAGTGGCGTACGGAGGGGGGCGGACTTGGGGAGGTTTTGAACCCTCAGGGTATTGGACAGTAATTATTGTATAAATGACAGACATCTTAAAGTAAAATATTGTTGTTCCTTTAACAAACATATTTGTGTTGGTCCTTCAGAAATTCTCAGGCAATTTAAAGCAGGAAATATTAAAGAAATAATTTAATATTGCCTTTTAGATATGAACAAACATATTTTTAATTATTTCATTTATATTCCTATTTAAATTACACAGTTAATAAAATTAAAAAATAACAATTAGAATATAAAATTAACTTTGTTAGAAAAAATAAATTGTTTGATTTTGTTTTTTATATACTAAAATCATATTTTTAAATATCTCAATATTTTTAAGCTCTCGAACCAATGTTAAAAATATTAAAATTTATATTTTCTTTAGCATCAAAATTTCTAATTAATTTTTCAAACACTTAAATACAAAATGTATTCATTTAAGAATTAATTGCAGTTCGCCCAAGTAACCCGCAATAATTTAATTGTTAATGAACCCCCATTAAAAAAGTGTGTACTCCCCTGCCCAGATCCTTTCAAAACTTGAAGTTGTCCGCTTCGGTCTGAGCTGAGCTCTTGTGGGGTCGTTTTATATTTTTTGCTGCTGCTTGTGTTGATTTTCCAACCTTTTAATTAAGTGACAGGACGAGGGCAAGGCGTCAGTTGAGCTCAAGTTCCAGCTGCATTATAATGACGTAGGGCCACGAGACTTTATGGGGGGCGTCGCATCGAGACTTTAGTCCGCAAACAAATCGCTGGCAAAACAAACAAACCAACAGGGCAACAAACAAACAAACGAACAGACTGAGGACTGAAGGCAGACAGTGATTGAAAGAAGTCTGCACACGTGCGCACAGGTGCCCATCGCTGGGGCTGCTCATTAAAATGCAACTGTGTGCGGTAATGGCCAAAAAGGGAAACGTGCAATAAAAGCAGAGCCAGAAAAAACAGTAGTGGAAATGGTGGAAATGCTGGGAAAGCGTAGAACATAGCATAGAAATACATTTCGCTTTATGCAAATGCATAAAAAATACCACAGACCAAATGGAGGCAAATAAACGAGGCGGCAGCGGCAAAAACAAAAAACTCCAAACGCCAAATGGAGCAAAATGCGGGAGTATATCAAAAATCCATGTCGGCATCTATCTCCTCCCATCTTCTCCTGCTTTTCAGTAGCGTCTGTCTGCCTGGCATGGAATTTTCTGGATCCACTGCTGATTTTCCTCCTGCTGCGCGTGTTATTTCAGTAAAAACGCGCGCCAAATAAATCTAAAAAGTTTTTTAAACCAAAAACACAAGGAAATTTATTTCGGGAAAAGTAAAAGAAACGTGAATACCCTCTTATTTTTCCTAAAAACAAAGAAAAACTATTTAAAGTTTTCGTTCAATCCGCTGAGAAATATCTTTGTTGAATATTTTCACTTTCTTTTAAAGAAAAATATCTTCTGGTAAAATCAACAAAATTCTGGAACTTATTCTCGAATTGTTTAATCAAAAGTTGACTTTAACTTTCCTCAAAATTGTCACCCAAAATATTAATTTAAATACGGAAACATCAAACAGATTTTCCCGCCATCATAATTGATAGACGCTAAGCTTTAATTTCGCCTGCAGGTGTGAAATGCAAACTACGAAATCCAAATACATACAGATAATTATCAATGCCCTTTGATAGACTTAATGTGAAGTGCTGAAAAGGGTTTGGGCTTAATCCGAATATCTCAAAGGGCCCAAAGCTAAAATAAGAAATATTTTTCGTTGTTTTTCAAATTTTACGTTCGACTGAGAACGGTCTTCAGTCCAATGGAAAGGAAAGGAGTCTCAAAAGTGCCAAAGGCACAAATTAAACAAGTATTTCTCGAACAAGTTTTGGAGTGAGGGAATGAATTTAGTTGCTCAGACTTAAATTGGTTTGAAATTAGAAGCGTGTTCGTTTGCTTAAGAGCCCCTCGTTTCCTTTTCCTCGATGAGTAGTTGTTTCGGGGCTAATCAGTCGAACAGCTGATGGCCAAGAGGGTCGGGCTCGGGCCAAAACGCTTTGGGTCAGACAAACATCAATAAATTAGAAAATGAATAAATAAATAAGCTTCGAGCTCACACACACAGGAAGGCAGTGTTTCGAGTGTGGGGGCGGTAAATAAATCACCACAATAAATCTTTGGCACGCAGTTGGAAGCGTTTTGCGGGTGACCCACCCATCCATCCATCCACCCACTCAACCACCTCCCAACTCTCGACCATGGCACATTTTTCCGCTTGTAACTATAAATATATTTATGCATGCATGACATAAGTTTGTCCTGAGAGTGGATGAGCTGCTGCTCCTCCGGATGCGCCTTCTCAATTGAAAATCCCAGCAAGCTGCAAAGTGGCAAAACTTTAAGCAACTTTGGGGCAACCGCAACACCGCACTCAATAGACGACAACTGCCACTGGGACAATTTCCAGTTGGGGCGGGAAAATCGCATTAATTTCCACAAATTTGACTGGCAAAAGTTTGGAGCATCAGGCATCAGGCACTTGAAGTTAAATGCCATTTAAAGACAAAAGGATACACTTCACAAGGCGGAACAGGAGGCCCAATAGTCAACATTTAATACGGCCTGATTTGCCTTTGTTGCCAGTTAAAAGTTTTGAAAGGATCCTTTTAGCAGGACAATTTTAAAGTAAAAGATAAGACGTAATAAAAATGTATTGAATTTATTAAATATTCAAAATTAAATCTTAAATAACTAAATAAATACATTTCTTAAAATAATAATACTAAATTTTATTAAATAGTCGTATAAAACTAAATTATAAAATACTTTTTTCCTATTATTATTTTCCTTCTTAAATTTGTCTTAAATAATTTCAAGTTGGAATTTAATTTTTGTATGTAATGACTTCTAATTTCTACCAACTGTTTTTCCAATAAATTATTTAAAAGCAAGAATATGCCACTTTCTCAAAATTGAGGCTCACAAAATAAGCTCAGGTTAAAAATTCAAAAGCAAAGCTGTTCTATGTAGAGCAAAAATTCTTGGCACTCAATTCATAGCCACACTTAAATTTATTTGAATTCACCTTCGCCACACACTTTGTACGACTGCTAAAAATAGAAAATGAAAAGAACTCGCAATTTATACAATAAATTCCAGTTGGACTTAAGAAATTTGCGGCTTCTATTTTTAAATCTCAAAGCCAAATTAGCCTTCTTGTTGCCTGTCAATAAAAAGCCATGTTCAATTTATTTTGCCAACAATTTATTCATATTTTTAATGGATCTTTCAAGCCTTCTGGCCCGAAGCGAGAGCAAATAAATATTCTGCAACGACTTTCTTTTACAATTTTCTTGTAGTTTTTTCCTCTCGTTCCCTTATATATATTTTTATACCCGTTACTCGTAGAGTAAAAGGGTATATTGTATTCGTGCAAAAGTATGTAACAGCTAGAAGGAAGCGTTTCCGACCCCATAAAGTATATATATTCTTGATCAGGATCACTAGCCGAGTCGATCTGGCCATGTCCGTCTGTCCGTCTGTCTGTCCGTCTGTCTGTCTGTCCGTCTGTCCGTCTGTCTGTCTGTATGAACGCTGAGATTTCGGAAACTATAAAAGCTAGAAGATTGGCGTTTTGCATGCAGATTCTAGGAGTTCCTACGCAGCGCAAGTTTGTTTCAAAAAGGTGCCACGCCCCCTCTAACGCCCACAATCGCTTATATACGATTTTAAAAATTTCAATATTTCGGAAAAGTAAAAATGCAGTTTTATTGTGTTTATCAATACCTATCGAAATGTAGAAGAAATTTTTTAAATCGGACCATTCGTTAAAAAGTTATGCGTGTTCAAAGTTTCTATCTCCATCTCCCTCGCACACCCTTTACCTGAGTAACGGGTATCTGATTGTCGGGGCACCCGACTATAGCGTTCTCTCTTGTTTTTTAATAAATTTTACACTTTTTGGTAGGGATTTTCTTTTCTGTTAAATCATGCTGCTTGAAGAGTTTTTCCCTGGCAACGGCAAGGCTTTTCTGTTGGCAGCAGTCAAGCCGCAGCCATTAGCTTAATTTGTTTAATTAATGAATTTGCTGAAACTTGTTCCCTGATTTTAGCCTTCTTTTTTCTTACCCGCAGTGAGTGTGTGTGTGTGTATTTGCAAAGGCGTTTAAATGGGAATTCGTCTTCTCAAGTAGGCAGGCACACATACCCCGAAAAATTAAGGAAATTAATCATACGCACTGTGTGCCCATAAGAGAGGCGGAGAGCCAACTCCCAGTCGTCTGACTGCACAGTAAATTTTGTATTTTCCACATTTACTCGTTGAATATGCACTCAATTGGAATTTATGTGATTTGTGTGCTCAAGGACCTGTTTGGGTTATCAACAACACGGCAGGCTGTGCTCCTCCTGCTCTGGAAATCCTTTTGCCTGGTCCATGACTTTGGACTTTTGGCTTATACGCTCATAGATACTATATATATATATATGTGGAATAGAGCCTGCTTTTCGGTCTTTTAATTAGCAGAAACTCTGAATGTCTGGGTGTGTGTGCCCAAAGTTTTGGGGCATTTTAATATTGTCATCATCATCATAATTGAAATAAAGCAACATAGCTCCTCCAGGCATAGAGCTCCTGCTCTCCTTGTTCTAAGGGCGTGACCCAAACTCTTTTCGGTTTCCCCTTTATACATTTTGTGTGCTACTTTTTCACAACTTGTTGGGTGTTTCGCCGGTGCCCTTATTCTCTTTTTTTTTGTGAGTGGGGTTTTTGGTTTTTATTTTTACGCCACTTTGTGTGCTACTTTTTGGCCCAGAAAGTGTGTTGCCCTGCGTTTACCTTTATAAGCGGCTTTTGGCCAATTTACAGGGGTACGAGGATGCGAGTTGCGGCGGTTACAACGTGCGTGGGAGATTCCCACCCTTTGGCGGCAATTTTCGGTCGGTTGTCGTCGGTTACGGCAGGCAGCCGGTTATCATTTATGGCTTACACATTTGCCTAGAGTTTGTTTTGTTATTGCCATTAGCAGCAGGCAGCATAATGAAGTTGGCTAATTGTTGGACCGCCAGCCGATATGGGCAAAGGGCCCTAAAATCATTTACGGTTAGCCATAAAGCAATTAACCAAAGCTCCTTTTAAACCAAAAAACTAATGTGCATGTGGGAAAATATATGACCGAATGGTGGATCGGGGTTCGGGTAGGGATATTTAAATTATAGGGGATAAAATGCACCAGATAACTATTATGTTTTTTTTTTTAATTTATGAGTTTAAGCAATTTTTTAGTTTAAATAATTTATTAAACTATAAATTGTAGAAAAGTGAACTTAAATTTAAAAATACAATTTTTTTCTTAACCATAAAGCCCAAAATATTTTTTTTGTCAAAACTAAAAATGTATAAAAAATGTATTTTTTAAAATATATTTACGAGGTTAAACAATTTTTAAGTTTTAATAATTTGATGAATTATACATTTTTCCGCAGTGTAAACAGAACGGAAGCTAAGTAAGCCATTCCGTTGGTTTATTTTAATGAAACATTTCAGTTTCACCCAATGACAGACAATTTAAATGCCTGTAGATGTCATTATTTATGCGCTAATGTTTTTGGCCCTAGCGAAATGCGAAATTCGATTTGACCCGGCGGCAGGAGGAATAACAACAACAATAATGGCGGGGAATCACTATCAAACCGAGCGGACAAACGTGCGGACCACCAAAAAGTTTTTACGAGCGCTCAACCAAAACAAAACTTGGATTTGCATAATATACAAATATACCCAATACCCACACTCTGCCATTCAGCGGTCCAAAATCGTATCCCTGTGTTTGTCCTGTGTGTCCTGTGTGAATTTAATGGCTGCAACTACAACGACAAGCGACAAAACTCAAACTGCGGTTATTTAGTACGCAAAGCTTTTGATGTACTTTATGCGCAAGCAATGAACTTTTAATGTGAGCATTGCCAAAAGCAACAAGGCCGCCAAAAATGGTAGGAGGAAGTGCCAGTGCCGTTAGTAGTGATATATCAGAGCTAAGCACTCCCGCGAAGCCATTGTACGCCCACAAAGCTGGCAAGGGAGCATCGTGAAAGGAAACGGGGCAGGGACCATACGAAATTTACTTGCGAATTTGCGCGCTTCCATATTTTTGGGTACACCAAAATAAATTGGTAAAAAAGTAAAACATCTTTAAATGGTGTTGTAAAATTAATAATGATGCAAAGCAAAGTGTTGAGGGCTGGACAAAAATGGCAGCGATAAAATTGAAATACAAAATTTGGGATATTTTGAAATCGAAAACAGCGTATATTTTTAGCAATCAAGTAAAACCAGTGTTGAAAAAAATAAATCGCTAAAAAGTGGGAAATTTTAAAATAGTGTTGTAAAATAATAATGATGCTAAGAAAAGTGTTGTAAGCTTCAATAGAAAATATGTCAGTGTTAAAACTCTACTAAAATAAAAACAATTTGATTGATATTTCATTTAGTCTTTTACAACATATAGGTAGTTATTAGATCCCATACATACCTGTGATAATTTCTCTCAGTGCCAAATGCGAAACAGGAATAAATAGCAGAAGCTGAAGGTGAGGAGACACGGCTAGTTCCATTCGGTTCATGGCGACATAAATATCATGGACTACCAGCAACAAAACCCAAACAGACCAACAACCAAAAAGCTTCGCCCAGACATGACTGCTTCGCACGACTTACGAGCTTTGTACGCGGTTTCCTTTTCTTCTGGTGGTTACGTTTTTACTCCCCTTTTCTTTCTTTCCCAACTGAATGATCGTTGAGCTTTGGATTTGGGTGAGGTTAGCTTGTGTAAGCGGGAAATAAAAGAATGTAGAAAAGTCTGATTTGTTAGAAATACATATAATAAATAAAATGCAGATAATATTATAAAAATTTTAAAATATATTTTCAGTGCTTTAATAAAATTAAATAAATAATGAAAAAATATCAGGATTTTAAAAATTGATGTTTTTAAATAACAATAAATTGCCGTTCTGATCTGCCCTTTCATAACTTTCGCCAGACTTCTTCTCAGCGCTTTTTATCTCCTCCGGCAGCCACTTCCATTATCAAAGAGCTCGCTAACCGCAGCTAATAGCATCCATTTATCCCATATATATCCCAGCCCCCGACTAAGTTTGAGTAAAAAAGTGGCTGCCATAATCGCAGGGGGTGTCTTCCACCACCCACTTCTCAGCCCCCTTTTTTTAACCCCCGATTTTCCCGCATTTTTCTCTCGAACGCCACATGTGCACAGTCTCCATTTGCATCTGTGTGTGTGTTTGTCTGTGTGCGGGGGCGCCTAATTAATTGCCGCCGCGTTGAAAATATTATTTTTAATTGTGTGTTTATGCACACGGGCAAGGAGGAATAAGGAGCGGCATTTAAAAACGGAAGCCATCCGGAGTCAGGTTGTTTCGTTGCTTGGTTGCTAGCCAAAAACCGCTTAGCTGCTCTTCCATTTTTCCGCTTTTCCACTTTTCCGCTTTCGCGCTGGCAACCAGCCTTCAGAAATATATATAAATACAAACAGCCACACAGACACACTTAGCCACATGGCTCGAATATTTATGAAAATTATCCTTTCGCTGTGGCTTTTTAAGATGCTCATAATTTATATTTAAGTTGAGTTTAGTATGTCGCCAAGTGAGCAAAAGCAACAACGCGATGTTTTATGGGTTAAGCACCAATACACAGGCGAACATACATTGTGGGCATAAATTATGGGAACAGCAAAGGCGTTTTTTTTAATTTGAAGAATTTTTTATCAAAGAAATCCTTTTTTCAATTTAAAAATCTTTGAGTATATAAGTTTTCATTTTCCAGATTAAATATATTTAGTTTTTAAATATGAAATATTTTAAATCGTATTTTTGTTCATTATTTTTATTTTAGTCTGAACAACTACAAATTGTTTTTCTAAAATAAAATTATAAATATGCTTTAGATATGTATTTACATTTATTTATCATTATTGGTTTATAACTTAAAAATCGTTTTATATTTTCAAATTCATAATTTACACAAACTATTTGCCTTTTCTAGACAAATATTTCTAAGTTCGCAATCGCGTCAAGTGTAGGACTAAAATTGGTTTCTATAATTTCCGTCAGCACTGTGCCCCCGAAACAGATTTTCCTATATGGAAGGGAAGTCGTGTTCGTGTTTAATGGCGGAAGCTGTTTAGTGTCACGGCTTGCATCATAAATCTCAGTCTCTGCCCCTCTCTGTCTTCTGATCGACCGTCTCGCTCCCTCTACCTCTTCCTCCCACTTTACTACCCAGGGTAAAGGGTGAAGTGTCAAAGGGTGTTGGGGCAGCCGACTGTGATGCTGCTTTTAATTGGTTATCAAAGGCGGCCAAATAAACCTGGGCGCTCAAATATTTACCCAACGCCCAGAAAGATTTTTGGCAACGAGAGCTGCCAGTTGACCAGGCCAAAGTCAGTCGATGGTTTTTTGGCGGGGGAGTGGTGGGCTAGTAAGTTGATAGGTTGGTGGGTGGCAGGATGGTTGGGTGGCCTACGGGTGGTTGTGCAAGGCCATTAAATAAACGCAACGCAGCGCAGCGTTTCGAGTGGTTTTCCCAAAGTAATTTCCACTTTGAGCCAGCCAGAACAGACGATGGAGGCGTTTGCATCTTCAGTCTGCCACCAGCTGTGCAGGCACTATAAAAAATATGGTAGTTATAAGGCTTTAAACACTTTATTAAATGTTTAAAATTGTTCTAATATTTATAAATAGTTTTCTATACAGAAGATCCTTAAATATTATACAAAAATTTTTTAAATATGAGGTATTAGGAATGTATTTTTATAAAAGGGAATAAATATAAATATATAATCCTATTAAGTTCCTTAAGTAAGATTTCCAGAGAAATAATTTCAATTATTTTATTTCGATCATTTTGTTACGAAAAATGAAGTCTGCAGTTTTATTTATGTAATGTAAAAGTCGTGATATCTAACGAAACTATTAGGATCAAGAGAACCATTTTTTATATAAATGGTGTCGTCTCAATAATATTAGACGATTAGGACTAGGAATACTTAATTTATAACATTTTCAGATAGTTTTTTCTAACATTCTAAAATTTTCTAACATTTCAAGTGCACTGAAAGCCCGAAGCTTAGCATCTGAAAGGGGTTTAACTCTATAGGTAGTGAGTGCGTGGGTAGATGGGTAGCTCTTATCGCCTGCACCTCCGCCTGACAGGATATGAGTATTTAAATTTATCGCAGTTGTCGTTCAACGTTTGTGGCACTTTGTGTACATAAATTAGGTCCAGCACCTTGCCTTTTGCTCTGGAACTTTCTCCCCCTATATAGCCCCCAATCTAAATCAAAGCTGATGGCAAATCGAAGCCAATAATTGAGTGCCATGTGTGTGTGGTTGGGGGCAAATGGCAACTTGAATTGCAGTTAACAAACATTTACTTGGGGAGATTCGCACAGGTGAATGAAGGGGCTAAAGCCAACGGACACATCAAACAAAACGCAAACCAAATCCAAGCGGTGAGTGTTATTTTTTGCCTTAAATGAAATTCAAGCAATCAACGCTAATCGGATCAATTCGTGAATAGTGAATAGTTCGAGTGTGTGTATTTGTATTCCTATTCGTGTTTGAATAAGGCTTTCTTGTTGTTTTTATTGGTGTTTAGTCTGCGCTTCGCTGCGCTTTTTGCTTCTCCCCTTTTGTCTACGGCTTTCTCTTTGTTTTGTGTATTGTTCTTTTCCTTTCATTTGCATTTGCGCAAAACTTTTGCCTAATGAAATAAGCAGTGTAATCGATGTGACGCTGTTTTTCTTGTTGTAACTTAAGCCATACCCCCTTTGTGTGTATTTGTTCAAGTGTCGTATCGGTTGCGGCTGTGGCTTGGCTGAATGCCTCCGTATTGGTGAGTGGTGCGGCTGTGTGAGTGCGAAAGGAAATGGCTGTATCTGTGTGTGCGGTTGAAAAACGGCAATTCAATTAATTTCCGCTGCTGCTTAAAGCCGTAATGAGCATTTAAATTGCTTTTGAATGGGGTTTGCGGTGCCAGTAATTGTCCATAAAGGCATCGGAAATATGCACCACCATACGACGACTCCTCAGTTTAAATGCGAAGTGCACTAAGCGGGCCATTAACAAATTAACTTCGCTTCCCTCAAGATAGGGCCAGTAGATCAATACCAGTTAACCAGCCATAAAGTCACTTTATTGGGCTTAACTAGGTTAGCTTACTAGTTTCTTTGAATTTAAACATGCAACATAGAAGATAGGACGTAATAACGCTTTTATTTCGGTATAGAAAATCCTAAATTAAATTAAATTGATTTGCTAGGAGATTCTAAAATAATATTTATCACTTTGTTGAAAACAAAATTAAATGGTTTTGATTTCATGAGTAAATTAATCATTTTGAGTTTAATTTTTTTAGCTACTGCTTTCATTAATATGTTAAAAGAAAATTAATCATCATTATTTAAAGAAAGATTTATTATACAATTTTAATAAGCATTTATAAGTTGTAATATTATGAATGTTGCGTAACTTTAGCCTTAACGATTTTTGTAGACGAAAGTATTTTTTACAGATTAGATAAAAACTAAAACAAATGACGTGAAGTATTTTAGATGTTCTTATATTTTTAATGGTTTATTCGGATTTAATAATCAAATAAATAATTTTAAAAAATATAATTAATAATTTAAATAATTAATATTTTATTAGTTCACATCCTCATATTTTTTCTTGAAATTTAAAAAACCACATACAAATTGTAAAGTATTTAAATTTACCAAATAACATACGAAAGCCAGTAAATACCTTATGTTTTTCGGTTTATTAACTCTAGAGCAAAAGGCGATTACGAGGACCCTCAAGCAGGCTGAGAGGAGCCGATGATAAATGTCCGAGTGGTCCTTGTTGAATTAATCCCTGCCACAAATCAGATGGCGCCCCGCAACCAGTTGACCAATCGAGCCATAATTGTCAAGGAGGCAAACTGTTGATCAGCATAATCCCGCATCGGGTGACACCTGTCAGCAGAGCAACCTAAAGAGCCGAAATGCCTCTGCCCAAGATTTATGTGCCTCGATGCGGCGTCCATTAAGTCAGGGGGCCCAAACATTTTCGGATATCCGGATGCGATGCGTACATAACCTTTTAACATTTATTGAAGTTTATTGAGGTCCGAAACGATTTGGTATGCGTGCGACGGGCTTACACCCATTACTCAATGGGAATTCGAATGAGAATGTGTGTGTGAGTGAGTGTGCGAGTGTCTGAGTGTGCGGATTGTCAACAAATTAATCAATGTTTATTTGCTAAGTAAGTTCGCCCTCGAGGCGGACAGCCGGTTATCCCAGGCTGCAGGGGGGGTCAATGTTTTGTTTCCTTTCGCCATTTCCTACTTCCGGCCATGCGTGTCTGTGAGCGAATGCGAATGCGTGTGTGTGTTTGTGCGTGAGTTGGTCCTTTGTGCCTTTGTATTTGTGTAACTAATCGCGTTAATAGAGTGGATAATGTGCCGCAGGTAAGTTGGCCGGCGCAGCGCCTTCGAATGCCAGCGGTAAACGGTGAGCGGCGCATTGAAAGTGTTTCCCTTTGAGGCTCGGCGAAAGGACCCCCTTTGAATCCTTAAATCCCCCCCCCCCCTTAAACTCCACCCTTAGTGTGTGTGCCTGATGATTAGGCCCTGTTTAACGCCTTCGTTGTTGTTGCTGTGGCTCTTTGCCCATCTTGTTTGGGTTTTAAGTGTCTTTTGATTGGTTAACGGGGCGTATGCGTAATATTCAATTCAGACCCAATTACAGGGCCCGAAATCCCCCGTTACTTTTCTGCCTTTGTGTGTTTGTATTTGGTCTGGTATTTAAGCCATCGCTTTGTGGGCGTTGCACAGTGGCGCCTTTTGACTTTTTTTTGGTAATAAATCATAACTTTTGAACCAGTGAAGATAATTGAATTTTGTAAACGGCAAATGATAGATAATTGATCCACCTTTCAAATTATTGCTTGAGACAGGGAGTGGGCGTGGCAGAGGCGTACTTACAAATCGGCAAAGTCAGAATTTAAAAACAAATCCATTTTTTTCCGACAAAAAAAAACTTTTTTTAAAAAGTTTTTGTTTTTTTTAGTTTCTTTTTTATATTGTAATTTTTAAAAATTATTAAAAAAAATAAATAAAAAATTGGAATTTTTAAAAAAAATTTTTTTTTTTAAAAATTAGTTTTGTTTAGTTTTTTTTTTATGTTTTAATTTTTAAAAACTAAAAAAACAAAAAAAAAATTAAAGTTTTTTTTAAAAAAAAAATTTTATATTTCATGTTTTTTGAAATAATGGTCACAATTTGGTAAACTTGGTAAATCCAATAGACTTAACATTTCTGGACTATAATTACTAGATTCTAACTCTTTTCTTGACTTAACATGCCGCAATGAGGAAATTAGAGGATCAGAAGATGCAGCCAACATATTGAACAGATCCTCATTTTCCCTCATTCTTGATGTCTTAAATGTATTCAGCAATCTGTATTTTTTATAAAATATGTTTAGCGATTCCTGCGCTTCTTCGGAAAGCTCTCCAATTGGCAAACTCTGGTATTCGATTATTTATTTTCCATGCGCCATTATCTTATGGACTGTCGGGGTCAATTTCTTTTGTGGATACAATTTCTCTAAAAGTGATGCCGTTTTTGAGGCATATTCTCCATATTTTGTAGAGTTAACCTTTTCCTTGCAGTTTAAAACATTTAAGATGGTTCCCAACCTTTTAACTATTTCATTGTTAATTCCAGTGATTCGAGTTACAACTTCATGTTGTTCAAAAAATCTCCTCGAAGTATTTCCATCATTTGAGTTTCCGTATCCGTATTTAGGGAAATCTACTTTTAATCCAACTTCCTTGAAAAAATCGTTCTGTATTCTCTTCGTTCTGATGCTTTCCTTATCCTTGTTTGATGTGTTTTCTTCAAAGTGTTCATTTTCGAATAATATACGCTAGTTTCAGCAAGAACTCCATACACCTTATCCGAGCATGTAAGGGTGAAATTCCATATTCATAATTTTCCTCATCTGTAGAATCAGAGGACAGTTATATGTTGTTTTGATTCTACATACTACTATATGTACCTGTACATGTATACCTGCATAATTTACCTTTGCATACTACCTGAAGGTAACGCCTCGGTTTTTCAATATTTTTGATAACTAATTGCCAGGCAAAACATATAAAAATTGTAAAATAAAATCCCCATTTGACAATCAATAATAACATAAAAAACGTTTCCCATGAATAGAGATGGTCATTTCACAAGGTTGCGCCATATGCAATTTCTGGGACCATGACTTTTTTCCTTTTTTGGCTCTTAAAACCGCGGACGCACGCGGACGCAGCTACAACTTTCCTAATATCAAGAAGAAAGTCCAAATAACGTTTTAGGGAAGTATAAAAATAGTATTAAATAGTTTTTTTTTATTTTCCATCAAAGTTGAAAAATATGGAAAAAATGGACGTTTCGCAAATAACTCATAACTAAGAGATGCGGCTGGCAAACTGCAATATGTTTTACTTTTTTTACTCTTAACTAACACACCAATCCGTGGAAAAAAGAAGCAAAGCGATTCGATACCTAGTTTTTAAGAAAAACCCCCCGGAAGTGCGAAAAATTACCTAAAAACGGTGTGTTTTTTTTAAGTGAAAAATTGTTCAACTTTGAAAAGGCATATCTTTTACAAAATTTTTTGATTTGAAAAAGGGTTACATATTTGTAATAGTGGATCAATTACCTGTCGATTGGTATGGGTCACAACTTTCTAGGACAAAGTCGAAAAAGTGATTTATTGCACGTTTTTTGGCCCAAGGCGCCACTGTGCGTTGGTTGGGAAAATTACAGAAATTACAGATTGAATCCAGCGATGCGGAATGAAAAATAGTTAATTTAATAATAAAGTCAAAGGGTAAGGTCATTAAACATTTATGGCATTTTGTAATTAGTTCGGATATATGTAGGAAAATAGTACAGGCAGGGATTTACATAATGCTATGTATTACATTTTATTTTTTGTATTTAAAAATAAATACCTTAAATTGTATTTCTGTATGTTATTCAAAAATATGATAAGCATTTTAATGGTATTGCTGTTGGTAACCATTTTTCCGCAGGCAGCTTCATTTACAATGCTCATTTGCTTGCACAAGTCCTTTGTTTGTTATCCCAGTTGAAAAAGCAAATCTCAGCATGGAATATGCAAAATCCGCAATCCACTTGAGCCAAAGCACAAGCACATACACATTTTACTGGGGAATATCAAACCAGAAACGGAACCCACTACCTATCGAATAACGTTGCGTATGTGTGATGTTGCCGTGCTCAGGCGAGCGCAGCAAATGGGCATCAAATGACGCAGCAACATTGTCAAAGCAATCGTAACAAATGAAGTCAACAGTCTGGCTTGGCCGGGGCTTTTGCTTTTGCTGATTTTTTAAAGGCATTCGTTTCGTTGCATAGTGAGTTGAAATGCAACGCCCGCGCAGAGGCCACCGAGGATCCGGGACATCGAGGACAGCAAGGACGACGAGGACGGCCAGGACACCGCCAACACATTACTAATATGAGTTGGCTACGCCTCGCTGTCAGCGCACCAACACTGCTCACATGAGCTCCTGTGGCAACCGCGATACCACACTGCGAGAAAACCGTTGTCTTACTCCAGAAAAGAATTTATAAATATCTAACGACAAAAAAAATCCCACTATTAAAGCAATAAGAAATTTAAAATTAATATAATTAAATATAAAATAAAAATATTGTTGCATACTTTTAGGCACATTCATAAAATATTCAACCCCCTGATAATTTCAAAATAAATTGTACAAATAATTTCTAATATAAACAAATGATAAACATCCAAAAATTATAAAAAATTAAATGTTTAATTTACATTATTAAATAGAATTAATTTAATAAACAAAATTCCAGAATTCTAACATAGTGCTGCATACTTTTAGACACCTTTATAAAATCTTTAACCCACTTAATAATTAGAACTACAGATAACTGCAGATATTTTCTTCTTTTTAAAGTAACAACAAAAAATATAAATGGATTTAATATGCCCAAGATGATATCTACAATTTCACATATAATAATATTTTAATATTTCGATATAAAAGAACTTTCTTTCATTACCCATTTCAACTAAAATTTTTCGCTGTGTAGCCAGGACAACGACAACGACCACCGACAGCTCTAGTTGCCTTCAAGTGGCAACGCTTGGGATGTGAATTTATGGCAAACACGGAAATGCGAGCCGGATGACGGCGTCAATTGCAGAGGCCATGCACACGCGCTGATTATGAAATGCGTCTCATTAAAAGGAGAGACCTCAGCCAGCAACCAGCTTGGATCCTTTGCGGATCCTGTGGATCCCTCTTCCTGCGTGCTCCCCTAGGGCCTGACCTTATTCCACTTTTACACTGGATGGTGTCAGATTCAGGAGGCAGCAGAGGCAGCCTCAGAAAACTTCAAACTCCGGCCATGGACAGCTGTCACAGGATTCCACAAATATTTTGATATGCAACTGGCTGGCTGTTAGCTGTGTTAGTAAAAACACCAAGCTCAAATTGACAACACACTTTTGCCACAATATTTTTACAACTGCGCACAGATGCGAACGGATGACACTCCAAATATTTGGTTGGCCCATATAATTGTGGCCATGCGGTTTTGGGTCTCTGGCTAATTTCGTGGGTTTTTGTGGGGATTTGTGTTGATGACGACGGGACGGCTCTGGCACAAAGTTTGCAATTAAAATTCATGGATTCCCAGATTTTTCTATCGGCCATGTGTGTTGGTCAACAAATTCTACGCATTCATACTTGCAACTCTGAATTCATGCCAAAAAAATGCAGTAAATAAATGTAGGGCCACTAAAGCTCTTTTTAAGTTGCCATGTGTACTGAATTAATCTGCTTCTGCTACTGCTGTTTTTTGTGAGCTCCTCTTTTCCTCCACGTTTGGCTGCCCCAAGACTGCTTTGCATGTTAATCTTTAGCCATGGCTTGTGGGCGCTCGCAGGCAATGACCTAATTCTGTCAACAAAATATCATAGACACCAGTCAAAGATATGAGCTCACTGCTAGCAAACGGTAGCACAGTAAATAATTTTATTAGTTTTTTAAAATATTAAATTTTTCGAAATATTCATTTAAATACCAATTTACAAAGTATAAAAAATGGGAAGATGGGAAGATTTATGAAGCTTATTCCTTATTCTGCATTTATATGAAAAATGGAAACAGTAGAAATATTGGTTTACAAGGATTCTAGATAAGAAACTTAGAGGACTAGTGTTTGATATTATTTTTAATATTTTAAATTCTTTCACAAAAATTATTTACAAAAAAAGATTTGAAAATATTTGTTATAAACATAATTTGATTAAAAATACATTTTCCTACTCCATTTTTTAGTATTAAAAAAAATTTAGATTTTTTTAAAAATAATTGTGTTTTACCAAAGTTATCTTAGATTGGACTGATGAGTTTGAAATGCTCAGTAATAATAAATAAATGTTTTAATAAATGTTTATATTTTTAAAGATTTTTACATGGGCTTTAAGTTCTTTGATTCCGATGATCCGGATGTTTAAGTTTATTTTGCCTAAATTTGAATTTCTAAGAATATAACTTAGTTTTCTCTCAGTGCTGGCTTACAAAGAACCCCTGGCAGTGGCAGTGGCAACAGTCGGCAGGCTAAGGGCATAATGCTAGTCACAAGCTAGTCGCAAACCCCACATGACTCCGCTCCCTTGGCCATTTAACACTTTCATATTTCGTCGACGCCGTCGTCCCCGTCGTCCTCTGCCTCGTCATCTTCCTATTCCTTGCCAGGTTGTTTACCGCCTCGGGGCCAGACTTTTACTTTGCATATAGTATAGCATATAGCCTTGGCTGTTGGGAATCGGGAATGGCGATGGTTTGGCATCCCTGGGAGCCCGCACGTTTGTACACTTTTGCCGGGCCGCTGCCATATTTGTGTCTCCCCGGGCGCCCATTCCTTAGGTTGGGTCGCCCTTTTTGTTTCGACTCGGGGAAACGTGGCCAACAATTTATCAAACAAAATATGCACTTGAAATACACGTAGCTAACAGCCAACACAACATCTTGCCTTTTGCTCCTGCACGCCGAGTGCATTTTTATTCAATTTTTTTCCAGAAGATCTCGGATCTTGGCCCCCAAAACGACCCTCTCATCGCCAGCGAGAGAAACATTCCCAGTTTTTGGTGATAAAGTGCGGCAGTGAAATGAATTCGTAAGTGGCAGGGACGGGAATGTTCGCTGGTTCCCATTTGGGCCAAGGAATTTATGGCCAGCGATATCTTGAAGTGGGACACAGAGTTCTATGTGTGTTTGTTTTTAAAGTGGTGGGATCAAAGGCCAGGCAGTGGGATGTTCTTTGCTCCAACTTGACTTCCCAATTTTGGGCCCCAGACATTTTGCCATATTTACATATAACAAGAACGTGAACTTTCGGCTCCTTGCCAATTAAAACTTAAATTATTCTATTTTGATTTTGTCAAATGAACGTTTGACATGCAAGGTAAGGCAAGCCACGCCCTCCGTCTTTTGCGGCATTCATAAGTTCTTCGCTTTATGGAGTTACATGAATGAATAGTACGGCAAATTCCCCTTCTGCCATGTTGTAAGATAAAACAGTGACACAGTTATTAAAGAAAAAAATTAAAAAAAATGTATACAAAATTATTTAAATTTAAATTGAATTTTAACCACTTTGTTCTTCTTTCCTAAAAATGTTTGTATTAATTAATAATTAAAATTATTATTTAGTAATATTTTCTATATATGGTATTCATATTGTACGAACTTTTAAATTGAAGATAAAATAAATAAAATAATTAAAAGGTATTCAAAATTATTTAAACTTAAATTGAACTTTTACTACTTTTTTCATATTTTGTAAATATTTTATTAATAAAGTTTACACAATAGAAATATTTTCTAAATATTTTATTTATATTTTTCGAGCTTTTTAAACTTAAAGATACAATTTAATTTAAATATTTTCCATGTTAAAAATCAAAAATATTTTATAAATTTTTTTTATAATTTAAGAAAAATATTTGTATAATTTTTCTAATACTGCTACTGCTATTTTTGCTTACAGAAACTTTATTGTCATACCTTAAACTCTCACTTTAAGTCCGGAATCCTTTGGCGGTGGCCCACTTATCCCTCATTGTGCGCTCATTAATCCCCAGCGGTGCTTTATCGATTTCCTTTGCCGCTAATGCGAACAGATAAATCTGCCGAATGAGTCGATTTGTAGGTATATCAGTACAACATACAACAGCACTCCCTGCCCCCAAAGGGTGCGGATATATGCGACGGGATTAAAGTGGAGTGGATTCGAGGGCCCTGGGAGCGGGAGCCACTCGGCTGCCAAATGGGGCCTAATGTGGAGCACACAGACAGCAGTAATGAACTGTTGCTATTGTTTGTTATTAGTTTTTATGGCTGTTGCTGCGTTGGTTTCCCAGCCCCGCCCTCAATTATCCGCTTTTTCGGGGGGCTATGTAATTTGTCTCCATTTTTATCATTAAAATAACAATTAAAGCTTTTGGTGTGTGCGTGGTGGAGCTCGGGCACACGCTCGGCCCGTAAATGTGCGCAGCATTTGCGGTCTATATATCATTATGAGTGCCGCTGGGTTGTACGGGTAGTTTTATTGCTTGTAAACATTCGTACTTATTGTTACGGCAAATTACATGCTTCCCTGCCCAGCGATCCGTATAGGAAAACACATCGGACACTGATGAGTCAATATAGTCCATGTGGCAGCAGTAGTAGTAGTCAATCAGTATTAGTTAATATGATTATGGCCGGGCAACTAATGTTAATGAAGTTAATCAAGGCGATGGCAGAAAAATTGTGACAGTACTTTCTAGAGATGGGAAAAATTAGGTCAGCACAAAAAGATCATGTATTTTTCTACACAGAAAAAAAAAGCAAAGAAAAAATAAATAACTGCTTATTGAGTTCATAGATTTAAATTAAATAAAAAATCCTAATAATTAATATAAAATGCATTTAATTAAAAATATAGTCGTATTTACATTAAATATTTTACTTCGAGTAAACAAATAATTTCATTTCAAAATCAAAGTTTAATATTTTTTAATCACTGTACAATAGTTTTCAAGAACTTAACCAGTATCTTTTATGTAAATATTTTTCAATTCTGAAACTTGATTGGTTGATTGCCTTTAAGATCATTTGGCATGCCATCTATATATACCCACCCTTCTCATCTCTGCGAACACTTTTCTTTCCATCACATCCCTCAGTTTTACGGCCCTCGAGAGATGGTTTTAATTACGGGCAAATCAGCAATCCAAGTTACAACTTGCTCTGCAGCTATTAGCTCGCATGTTCACAATGCATAAGCTTACGAACAGGTGTACATACATCCATGTGCAGGTACACAGAAAGAGACGGGTAGCTCTGAGTGAAAGAGACAGAGAGAAAGAGAGCATGAAGGACAGTGGACAGGCTTTTAGCAACATGAAAATGCTTTATGGCAATTAAAAAGGTAATACATCAAATGCAAAATATACAAGCCAGTGCATATAGCAAGTTTTCTCTATTTTTTATAACTAGCTAGAGAAAAGGATAGAGACAGATTGATAGAAAAAGAAAGAGAGAGAGAGAGTGATTGAAACAAATTGCAGTGACATGAATGCAATTGTCTGATGTGTTCCGAAAATCGAAACCTCTGAAAATTTCACTCTAAACTGCTGGCCAAGGTCCATTTATAATTGTAATTTTAAGGCCAAATCGATTTCGGGAACATTGGCTGGGCAGCCATTTTATATGTAGCATGAAATGTCAATTTGCAGGTAAAAGCAATTGGAATTAAATGTCAAACACCTGGACATACATTTTCATTCGAATATTCCCGAATGCAAACAATATAAAATTCAAGGGGAAAGGAGGATGGAGGATGTTCGTTAGGCGGCACTTAAATGCCGTCAAATTTGCAATGTCCGATGGACAAAAGTATTTGTGTAAAACAGACGATAAGCTCACTTATTGATCCACTTGCAAGTGTAGTGGTCGCTGTTTTTGTGTTGCCCCTACCCCAAATGTTCCGCTTTCTACCCCTCCATTCGAACATTTTGGCCAACTTTCAGCGCGACGCCATGTTGGTACATTTTCATAGACGATTGGACACCGTCTAAACAAATGGATTGGGAGTGGTATGGTATGTCTGTGGGTGTCTGAGCGCTAAGCAAATACGGCAAAAGCAAACACAAAGAGCGGACATACAGACAAGCTGACAAAGCAAATGTAGAGTCTTCACAAATAGAGTCCATACTTAGCATAATTTGGGCAATAATTGGGAGCTGGAAAAAAACTATCAACAAAATCGATAGCGTAGTTAACTTCAGAATTTTGCGTTTAATTTTAGGAATACATTTTTCGAAAATAAAGTTTTACGTTTTTGCTACAATGATTTTGCATAATTTTCATTGCAGATTTCGAAGATACAGACACACACACAACAGAATTTGCGGTAAGTTCTTTTTGTCATTTGGAATATTCATTCGAGTTTGATTGCAATTTGGCAATATCAATATGCATTTCCATAAATCACTTTCAAGTCGGAGCCCCTCGTTGTTCTCTTCCCCTATTTTTCCCTTTTTTGAATATATCCATTTGTGTGAGTTTACATTTGGGTATGGGTACGGGTGTGTGTTGATGAATGTTCTGCCATCTAAGCTTGTAGTTTCAATTGATTTTACAAATTGCAAACAAATTTAGTAAACAACAAACAAGTCCAAAGCGAAATATTTCACACAGAGAGGTTTTGTAATCATTGTTCTCATTTCTTATTCATATTTCGATATTATGTTCGAGGTTGATTGGGATTTTGAGACAATTAAAATGGGATCATTATTCTTATTTTAATTTTGGATGCTTATAAAGTTAAAGAAAATCGATGTGATTTTGAATTCACTTTTAGATGTCAAAAATGGTGTCTAAAAGTATGCAACAATATATTTATACTCAAAAGTGCGTTTATTTCCATCAGGAATTCGACTAACAATTATTCACTGCATACTTTTAGACACTTATTTAGAGTTTTTAAGGGGATTTAAAAACCCTAGGGATTATTGCAAGTCGATTTCCCTTTTTGGCCGAGAGGCACTTAACCAACTTAAGCCGTTAGCAAAGATTAGAAATGTTTGCTAATTAGTCAACTTGAGATGAGTGTGCCCAGAGTAGATATTTTATGCAGGTTTCGAATAAAAAAAAAGAGTACAACTCTTTGTAATGCAAATCGTACGCAAATGATGCCCGAGAAAAATATGAAATGGAGCTCTATTACTTTGAGCACTCGGTATCCCAATTGGGGACTCGGACTGCGACTCGGCACAAAAAGGGGTTATGCAAAGTCAAGCAACCTGAAAAAGACACATTTGTGATGCAAATTCGTTGGCTGTGCGCCCTCTTCGCCATGGCGACGTGTAAATCAGGCTAAGTACGTGGTCTTTTGGTCTTTTACCTGCCGCTTCTGCCATTTTGCCCATTTCTGGGTGGATGGGTGGCATGGAAAACCGTGCCCCAAAAAATATGCAACAATTTTTGCCTGCTCAACGATGTTTGCCCAACTTTTGCTACGGATTTACTACCTTTTACGACCGCCCAACGCCCACTCCCACTTTTTATTTTTAATATGGCAGCCAGTGAAAGGGGGCGTGGCAGTGGCGCCCCCGAGTGGGGCTCTCTCAAAGCTTGTTTGCTCGGCCCAAACATTTGCCGTGCGAATCGTTTTGCTTGCTATGAAATAATTACATATGCATGACAGCCCAGTCAAAGTGTGGGCGTTTTCAATCGCTCGCAATATGTACACACTGTACAGATATACCAGCTATATATAAGGCTGTATATATAGTATCTGCATGAAAGTCAGGTTCACATTGCCTCTGTGGGTGCTATTGAAATTACGCATACGACGTGTGGGCCAGCTGCCCTTTTTTTTGCTGCAGCCCCATTCTCAATCCATGACACCGGGCAATTGTTGTTTTAAATTAATTAATTTCGTTTTCATTAGCAACAGTAGCGTCGTCCGAGAGAGGCTTTTGTTTTTTAATTTTATGTTTTTATTTGCCATTATTTTTGCGCTATTTGCCAATTTGCGCGAGCTTCGATTCATCGAAAGCGATTTTCGCGCCACTAATTATTATTTAAATTTAAATTTTGATACGCTGCCGTATATATGTATTGGCCGCCATGATGGTACAATGCCCAAACAAATGGGATTATTTAAATAAATAAATTCATGGTAAAAATCAAGAAGTTAGCTGCGGCGCGTATTGCGCATTAAAAAAGGCACACAACACACGTTTCACACCGAATAACGACCGACGCAGAAATTTACATTTCCAAATAGGGATAATATAATTGCATCAGGCAAACAAAAGAGAAGCCCAAATAAATTGGCTGAATAAAAATGAAATTTAAAGCAAATATTGTTGACAGATCTTATGGTTAGCTGAAGGGAAAATAAATACAGGAATTTTGCAATATTTTTAATGTACAGCTTAAATTTGATATTTTAAAACTAATGAAATTTTAAGAATTGGGTAGGTAATATTTATTTTTAGTTTTAATATGAAAAGAAGTCTTAAGGCTGAATACATTTTGTAGACAATATTTAATGTGTTATGGTAAAACCTAGATATAAAACTTCACAAACAGAATGGTAAGATCACTTATAAATTTCGATACATGAGTCTAAAAGTATGCAATGAATTAAGGATAGCCGTCTTCCTGTATTAATTCATATGTCTTTTGGGCTACAAATATATTGTTGCATACTTTCAGACACCATTAAAATATTGCCCTGCATTTAAGAAGCATTGTCCGGACAATCTTTTAGTGGATGAAGAGATTTATAGTTGGAGTTGCAATTCCCCAATCATAGAGGCCTTCCTTCCGCCCCGGCAATTGCAATTATTTTTTATCTGTATGGTCTGACTGGGGCTTGTTTATAAACTCATTTCTGCGTTGTAATCCGCCTATTTGGCAAGCGAATGCATGCGTGCTTACTAAGCGAAATGCCACGCCCCCTCCGCCTAGCCGCCCAGCCGCCCAGTTTATATGGAACCAGCGCAATGGGCCGGATCGAGCATTACAATGTAATTACAGCAAATGCAACTTTGTCTGGGAAACCGGGTAAAATTTATGTAAAAGCCGGAGTTGCGGGAAAAGCACTCGCTTGCTGTGTAGGCGAAAATGCTGAACTCTCCCCGCGTTTTTGGCATCGACACTCTGGCGTGGCAGTTTTTAAAGGCGGGAAGCAAGCAACAAAGTGAAATTTTAATGCAAACTAATGCAAAATCTTTCGATATGAAACACGGCAACGCAACGCGAACAACAGCAACATCAACAAAATAAATTGAAAAGCAAAATGCAAAGAGAACGGGACGCAGGACGCAGGACATGGGACGAGCCATCCTGGCTGCTTCGTCCTTGGCGCAGCAAGACAAATGAGTCTGCATCAATCTTAATTAATTATTTAAACGCAGCGGGCATGGAAATGGCGTCGTCGCCCGGAATTAAAGCGGCAACGAAGGCAACTGGCAATTGCACTGAGAGAAATAAACTAATTAGCTGTATTTTTAACAGGAAAAGCAACAATTTCCTTCTTTTTTAAAAATTTTATTCAATTGTCTTAAAATAGGTATTAGAAGATATTGTATTTTAACAAAAAGTTGTCAAAATCATATATTAAAATCAGTAGAAGTTTTAGAGCTCTTAAAAATATTTCAAATATTTTTTTGTTGAATCTTGAGTTATTTTTAGAAATTCCAAAAAACTTTGTTTTAATTCCCAAAGAATTTTAAATTTTTCCAAAACTAGTGTAATTAAGGACGACAATTTTCCGTGTAGAAAAAGGAGGAAATATTGGAAGTGAAGCTCTGGGGTCGAGCCCAAACTACTGAGCACCGACGACGACGTTTCCTTTTTGGTTCTGACTTCGCCTCTTGGCTTTTGTCTTGCGCGTAATTAAAACGAAAGCCTTTTGATATTTAAATTATTTTTCATAAATTGCATTGCAGCCAGCAGCAGCAGCAGGAACGGAACGTAAAATAAAACCAAGGAGTCAGGTTAAAAGGCAGGCTAAGGATTCAATTGGTAGTTCTTTCCATTTCCCACACATATAAGTATATTATAAGTATAGCTCATTACAGGGCATGCCACTCACTTGGCTCACTTGCTGCCACTTGATGGTGGCGGCTGCCTTATTTTAATGCAAATGCCAGGAGCCGCGACTGGCATTAGGTTAATTTGCTGCGGCTTGTGCTTAAATTAACCCACGCTGCACTCGAGGCAAATAACCGGGCCAAGCCGGCCACAACGGCTTACACATGGCGAAACCACAGCCAGCTGTTGTCAATCAGTGTCATCAACATCATGGTCCTTAGTCCTCAGTCTGGGATCGGTAGTCACTCAGGGCTCTGACCGCAGCTAAGGCAAACTGCCATAAAAACCAAGTCTCTGTAGCCAAAGCCACTTAATAGAGCCACCACCCATAGACCGACCCCCACTTTAACTTCGGTTCGGTTTCTCGTAATTATGATTAATCTCATTTAAATTAAATGGCTTAATTGTGTAGACGGGCGCGCGTCTTGTCATTAAATGATTTTTATCAGAGATACAAAATATAATTTGCTGAGAGTCGAGGCACATGCCACCCTAATTTGCATTCCCTTGCCTACTAATGAATACACGGGGAATAATACTTTGGTGAAAAACTATGAATGAACTATGAACTATGGTTTTTCCAACAGACAGAGAAAATTGGACATAAAATAATATATATGTAGTTCAACGATTTTTTCTATCTGTGTAAACAGAAATTGGAAACACTATTACAATATAAGAGACACATACAAATCTATAAATATGTTGAACCGAATTTTCTGATTCCCAACAGAATGGATAACATATTTATTTATTTAGTTTTCTGAGAAATGCATTCTTGGTTTTAGAAAGTGATTTTGTTGAAAAGCCCGTATATTCGGATTCTAAGAATATTTTTCAGTATTTTCCTTTAAATGAATTTGCATTATATTTATAAAGTTGTATAATGTTCCCATACATTGTTCTAAAAATAGTATATTGTGCATGCTCGGGATCCCAACGCTTTTGTGGCCAACTTCAGTTGTGTCTTCGTGTGCGAGCGTTATGACATTTATAGAGATTAAATCCTTGCTTTCAGCGCTTAATCCGTTTTATCAGCGATAACTAGGCGGCGGGGAAAGGGGGAAGGACCTCGGTACGGTTTTGGTTTTTGGTTTTTCGTCCGGGACTCTGCGGTTGGATCCGGATATGAATCTGAATCTGCCGTTGTTATTGCAACGGATAAAGCCGCGCCGAGTGAATAGCGGCACGAATGAGTAGGATTTGAAGTATTTCTCACTAAAAAGCGGTAATTGTCTGGAGCTGTTGCTTTAGACGGGTGCAATGAAGCCATTAGCTGGGCAAATATTATTTTATTCAATTAAAATGCACGGATTCAGCTGCATGTCACGTAGCCGCCGTGTTTGCTCTTTACCTTTGGCCAGATTTTTTGGCGGAAGGCCCAAGAGACAATATCAATATCTGCTGGCTGTGTTAATAAAGCCATTTGCCTATGCATATATACACATATAGTGTACGTATTAAATGTGTCATGGTGCAATGCTCTTTACTTGTTTTTCGCCACATAGTTTTTCGTTCTTTATTTAATGTCATTCGCTTTGTTCTCAACCCGGTAAAAACATATTTCGCCATCCTGGTGGATGGACAAAAAAATACCCATAGAGTTCACTACTAAAGTGCAAAAAATTCAAATAAATTTTGTCAATCGCATATTGATGGTTAATTACATTTTCAGATTTAAATAATAAAACGATTGAAGGGCGAAAAAGAAAGGAGGAATTTAATCGGTAGGTGCTCAACGCGATGAAGGCTTTTTATATTTAGTTGTCACTGGGGGATTATCCCTGTTAAAGTGAAAGTAAATGTAAATAACACACGAATTCCGGTTCAATGCTTGAAATTTAATTTTATTACAGTTCAGAGTTGTAAGGGGTATTTTTAGTATTTTTATTTATTTAGGTTTTGCTTACTTACAATTAAATATCAAATAACAATTATATTATTGTTTTCCTATTTTATTTATGAAGCTAATATTTATTTAGTTATGTGTACCAAACAATTCTAGTACTTCTAGTATTTTTATTTGAATATTATTGATACTTTGCTTTCCCATGTTATGTACTTACAATTAAATTTCAAATAAAAATTTAATAAATATTCTCATATTTTATTTATGAAACTGATATTCATTTAGCTCTGTGTAGCAATTATCGAATTATCTCTGAACAATTAACTTTAATTTAATTACAATTTTAAAGGTCATTTTTAAATAGCATTATCTTATTTTAGTATTTGTATTTATTTATAATTTAAGAATTGATTTTGTACTTACAATTAAATTTTAAATCAAAATTTCATATATATTCTGATATTTCTTTAGTTTTGTGTAGCAAACATTGTAACTCATCGAATTACCTCTGAACTGAGCAAAGAACCCTTACACATTTTGTGGCCACACTTTAGTCAACGATTCCAGCTGTGATTCAGCATTACAGTTTCTGGCAGCAATATCTCCATTATGATTACCTATTCGGGGGAATTATTGTTGGCCGGTCTAGACGCTGCCCGATTGTTGTTGATGATGTTGGACTAAGCTGGTCAATGTGGACGTTCTCAGAAATTTATGGCGCGACGCAAATCTGCACAATGCAACCGCACCACAGTTCGCAGACCAGTCCGCAGACCAGAGTCCCACCAAAGTGGATAATACGAATATGTGGATATTTTTGGTCACGTTTGAATTTATTTGATTGCTGGCACTTTTAGCATTGTTGGAGCTGACGTTTTATTTAATGTCCTGCCAGCAGCAGAGGCGATGGCAAAAAAGGGCGAATCCTGCAGGCCGGGCAGCAATGGAAATTGCTCAGGAAACGTACAATTTATTTCAGTTCATTTCTTTTTGCCGCCATTTGGTCTGTGGGAGAAGTGGGATGGTTGGGTTGGGTTTTCCGAATGGATGTGGGTGCTGAACCCCGCCCACTATTGATGTTGATGTTGCCTACTTTCGATTTTGGCATGTCGCGCCGCTCACGTTCGGCAATTGTCCTTGTTTGTGTCTGTGTCTCTACTTCTGTACGGACTTTGTTTGTCCCGCCCGTCATTTGGCGGTCGTCGTCCTCGGCCCGCGTCTGGCCGCATAATTTGAGCAGTTCAGCAGTTGAGCAGTAGCAGTTGAAGTTGCCAAGTTATCAGCCATACGACAACGATTGCGACCCACCTGGCAAAGGCAAACAAGCCATTTGATGTTTTCATTTGGCTGCCACTGGCACCCATCGCGACTCCACGGCCCCCAACCGCCAGAACCAGAAGCCCTTTGTTTTATGCCCCTAGGAGTCAAGAAAGGCAGGTCCTGGGTTGAATACCCTTTTTATTCGTCGGTTACACCCAGAGCAATGGGGTATTCCAAAGAGAGAAATATTAAATTAACATAAATCAAATAGTTAATGACTTAAAAAATACAAATTCCATTTAAATCATACACTAACAAAATTATTTGTACATACTATTTAAAAAAACTTAAAATATTAAAAAAAAAAATAATAAAATAATACATTTTTGGGCATTATTAAACATTAAGAAATTATGTAAAATAAAATAGCCGGAAATAAGAAAAAATATTTAAAAAAATATTTCTTAAATTTAATTTAAATGCAAATTATAATTATAATTGATACATTTTTGGGAAACGTACTTTTACTTTTCTTACTTTAATGATTAAATTTAGTAAAATTATTCATATTTGTGGTTCAATTAGTTTAAAATCATTCTTACCAATTAAATTAAATAAACAATTTCCCGTTTAATACGTAAATATTAAAATTTAAAAATGTCTAAATGTCTTAAATAATTTTTAGGAATAGTTCCCACGAAACATTATTAGATTTTCTTACTTTAAAGGTCTGTAGTGTTCGGTGTGGATTCATTCCCAGATAATTGCCGAATCCAGTGAGGGTATCAAATATTATTACAACTGGTAGCTGGTAATATTTCCGACTGGCCAGAGTTGATGGCCATGTCCTGCCGTTCGCCACCGCATGTTGCCGACTCAGGACTCAGGACTCAGACACTCATGTGTATCTTTGGCTTTGGCTTCGGCTTTTGGCGTGAAAAAGGCGAATAAATTTGGCCGCCGGTTATTTGCATAAAAATGCGGGACGCCTGAGTGCGAGTGACAATGAAATTTAAATATTTATGCTATACGCTTAATATTATTAGAGTTGGCCCGAAAACATTTCCCCGTCGCCGTCGTTGCTTGACATTCTTTTTTAACCAACAAGGGGGCGAAGTTTTATTAAAACATATTTTTGCAGATTTTTGTGTGTGGTGCGTGACGGCAGCAATTGTTTTGCTCGAGAATTTTGGCAAGTATGAAATGAGCATAAAAATAGCAAAAGATTGAGTCATTATTTGTCTGTGCCAGTTTAAAACTGCAAGTGGGGAAATGGGAAATGAGAAAACCAGGACGAAGCTGAAAATGAAAGCACACAAAATGGCACGCAACTAGGACAACTAAGTGAATAGAAGTCAAAGAATCAAAGTAATGAATCACTCCAGCTATATGGTAGCCCCCACTCCCGATCCCCCTGCTCCTGCCCCTCATTCACGGCCCCACTTGCCCCTGCAAACAAATTCAACTTGAAGTGAACTCGACTTCGAGTTGACTTTTGACCGTCAAACGGCGGAGCGAAAAGTGGAAAGTGAGCAAAGTGCATGCAAGCGAAAGTTGAGCGTAAGACGGCAACTGACCCTCACTGGGTGACCCACCGCCCCCTTTCCACCCCCTTTTCCACACCCCTGTTTCTGTTGGCTTAGGAAAAGTTTCGAAAAGTATTTTACACGGTCGCCGTTGCAGGGCGAAACTGATAGTTGCCTCTTAATAAATGGCATGCGCTTTTCCAGCTTTTCCAGCTGCCAGCCTGAGCAGTGGGCGTGGAACTTGTGGGGAGAAAATGCAAACGAAATGGAATCTGTGCGAACTGATGAGGTGAGAGATAAAGATAGAGGTAAAGGAGAAGGAATAGGAAAACCTGCAGGACGATGGCAACTGCCACGAGAAACTTGGAAAAAGTGGATCCATGAAAGATGTTTACACTCCAATGAATGGCCGGATAGCATACAGATGCATAGGAGCTGATACACTTGGAAAAATTCGTAATGGTATTTTTACTCAAAAAAATTGTTTCGTTAAACTAAAATTGAATTAATAGTAAAATATTGTTCAACCATCGAATTTTCCAATTGTTGCATTAGTCTCACAACAACAAAATATTCACAAATGACTGATTTATACACTGAAAAAACGAAGAATTCAATTTCAATACCCAACGTGTTTATCTATTGCGATCTTTATTAATTTTAAATATGAAAATATATATAGTTTACAAATCATAGTTAATTTAAATATTTTCCACTTTGATTTAGTTACAAATCTTATATATATTTTCCACCTTGATTTAAATATTTATACCCGTTGCGTAGGAAGCCCAAGAATAAGTGTGAATAATCCCAACTTTCTAGCTTTTCTAGTTTTAGAGATCGGCTAGTGACCTTGATCAAGAATATATATACTTTGTAGGGTCGGAAACGCTTCCTTCTCCCTGTTACATACTTTTGCACGAATACAATAAACCCTTTTACTCTACGAGTAACGGGTGTAAACACACTAGTTTTCACCCATCAATTTGTTTTTGTGTGTACCTTTATCTGGCATACTTATAACTTAATCGATGATCTAATTCACTGCACGTCACAGTGCTCCGTGATATGTTAATTTTTATAATTGTTGCAATTACTATTTAAAATTGCTTGGGATTGTTTCCGGTTTCCGAATACTTGCTTTACTTCTAAGCCCTTAGCAAAAATGTTGTTATAAATAAAGATAGTATCATTGTATTACTTACTCGAGCCCTTATTCCGGAAATATTTTTGACATATGAATCTCAAGACCTGTTAGCACGATCTACTTGATTTGATCTAAGGGGAATTCACCCCTGACACCTCGGTTTTCCATATGAAAAATTCCAAAACTCATAAGCTTTAAAGCTTTTCAAAAGCCTGATTGGCATATCATATAAGTATATGGCAAAAGTAGAGATCTGGCTTATTAGTTTCGATTTTCACCCGGAGATGAAGTGGATTATTGGCCTGCTTTTCGTTTCGATTGTAACTGCATCTCGACTTCCAAATGCAGAAGTCGATTCAAACTTACGTATACTTAAGAACATCTTAAGTAGTTTGAATCAAGATGCAGATGCCTGTACCGACTACTTTGACTTCGCTTGTGGAAATTACGCTAATCACTACTTTGGCGACCCTTTTCCCGATATGTACCAAATGCTGAACCACAAGTTGAATGTGAAACTCATCCAGCTGATGGAGGAAAATGGTGAGAAGTCGCTGAACGAGTCGAGTGTGGACGCGAAGGTCTTGCGATTCTACCACAACTGCCGGGAGGCCCCTCCAGAAACACGGGAGATAGAACATTACTTGAGACTGGCTCCTCCCGGCGAGGGGCTCTCTTGGCCCCCTCTGACCCCTTCCTGTGCTTCCTGGCCCAAAGATGAGTTCACGTGGATTGAGACCCTGGCATATTTAAGTCGGTACGGCCCTATAAATGTATTGATTGATATAGAGATATCGTACAATTGGCAGAACAGTACGGAGGTTCTGCTGAACCTAGACAAATCCAATGGTCAGATCGATTCTGCGGCAGTACGCAAAATTCTTCGAGCCATGAGTGTTCCTTCAGAAAGAATACAGAATCTTATCCGGTTGCTAGAAAAGCTGGATTGGGATGTATCTAACCTTGCCAAAGAGAACGGAAGAGGCCAAGTAATGACTGTGCAGCGACTGAATAGCGCCACTGGTTACGACTGGCAGACGTTCATCGAAATAGTTGTGGGCCACCCTATTGATCCCACCCTATTCCGGGTGGAGATCAAGAACATGCCCTATCTCACGGCCATTACGCAACTAGTAGACTCATACGACGGTGAGCTAGTGGCTTACTATATTATGGCTGGATTCGTGCGATATCTGCAGGAAGACACTGAGTTTGGGAGGGATCCCTTAGACTGCATTCAGGATGTGCGCCGCAACATGTATGTGGCTTCTAACCTACTCTACAAGGAACACTTCCTGCCGACGCTGCCATTATACACAGAAGAAATTCAAGAGATCTTTGAGCAAATTCGCCACCAGTTGCTACTCAAAATCGAACGCAATCGCCTTGGACTGAACGCCGAGCAGAAGGAGATGATCTTTGGGAAAGTAAAAAATACTGTCCTCAACATCGGCAACATGCCTAAAAGCCGTGACCACCGGAGCTTCGCCGACCAACATTATGAGGATCTGGAGATTTCATCCACCGATGACCTCGACTTTGCTCGGGAACACCTCAAGATGTTGGAGTTCCGCAACCGGAAGGAGATGGTGAAACTGAACGAAACGGACCTGAATCCCAACGATTATTTCTACATGCCTAGAAGTTACTTTGCCTCAAGCTCTGGTCCCTACTATTTATTTATTTCCAACGTTGTTATATTCCCATACGGTCTTCTGCAGGAGCCCTACTTCGACCCCTATAGCCACGATGTGTTCAAGTTCAGCATTGTGGGAGCAGATCTTGGCCACGAACTGATGCACGCCGTTGACAGAGACACTATATTCGTCGATAGCCATGGAAACCTTAACGAATTTGGATGGGAAATCAGGGAGCTGCCGCGGTTTCAGGAGGGTTTGGAGTGCATGAATCGCAGTTGGTCGGAGAAACTGGCAGAGCGAATGGCCGATATTGGGGGTCTTGATCTCGCCTACTCGGCCTACTTTGAAAGCGGCAAGATAAGAGACCCAACAGATTTCAAGAAGGTTTCTCCTGAGCAGATGTTTTTCCTTAACTATGCCCAAGCTTTTTGCTCAGATGGCTATCCGGAGTACGACGATGATCACGACGAGGCGAAGTTGCGCTTGGAACTAATTGGAAGCGGTGCCGCCCCGTTTGATAGAGCTTTTGATTGTCGTCGGAATAACACACCATGCCAGTTGTGGTGATTTCCCTATAATCTTGGTAATCACAAATAATTTGTAATTGGAAACGGGGATAATTTATAATTTAATTATTTGTTTATTTATTTCTGTAACATGGAATTATTTTTTGAATAAAGTGTTGGTATCGAAATGATCAAATCATATGCATAAAATACATTTTGAAAGAAAAAAAGATGGTTTTTTGATTAACGGTTATTATACCCTTGCAGAGGGTATTATGATTTCAGTCAGAAGTTTGCAACGCAGTGAAGGAGACGTTTCCGACCCCATAAAGTATATATATTCTTGATCAGCATCACTAGACGAGTCGATGTAGCCATGTCCGTCTGTCCGTCCGTCTGTCCATCTGTCCGTCTGTCTGTCTGTCCGGCTGTCCGTCTGTCTGTTTCTACGCAAACTAGTCTCTCAGTTTTTAAGCTATCGTGATAAAACTTTCCCAAAAGTCTTTTTACTATTGCAGGTAGTATATAAGTCGGAACCGACCGGATCGGGCAACTATATCCTGTGGCTCCCATAGAAAGGATCGGAAAAAAAACGTTAAAAAAATTCTAGCTTCGGTGTTTTTTGAAGTATTACCTTCTAATCTTGGGAATATAACTTTTTATATATTTCTGAATTTCGAATTAAATATTTAAAAAATCGGATCACTATATCATATAGCTGCCATCGGAACGGTCGAAAAATTAAATGGAAATTAATAGGAAAAAAATTATATCTTTGTTGATTTTTATTACATTCTCTTCTACTCTGGGATATGACTATTTTTAAATATTTCCGAATTTCGATTTTAATTTTAAAAAGATCGAACTACTATATCATTTAGCTGCCATAGAAACGATCGAAAAATTTATGTGAAATAATAGGAAATTTAACATTTTTGCGATTTGTAAATTAATAGAATGATCTGCAAGGGTATATAAGCTTCGGCTTGCCGAAGCTAGCTTCCTTTCTTGTTCTATAACTCATATGCTTCAGTATAATTGTTAAAATCTGTAGAATTCTCAAGATTTTTTTTTGATATTTATACCCGTTACTCGTAGAGTAAAAGGGTATATTGTATTCGTGCAAAAGTATGTAACAGCTAGAAGGAAGCGTTTCCGACCCCATAAAGTATATATATTCTTGATCAGGATCACTAGCCGAGTCGATCTAGCCATGTCCGTCTGTCCGTCTGTCTGTCCGTCTGTCTGTATGAACGCTGAGATCTCGGAAACTATAAAAGCTAGAAGATTGGCGATTTTGCACGCAGATTCTAGGGGTTCCTACGCAGCGCAAGTTTATTTTAAAAAGGTGCCACGCCCCCTCTAACGCCCACAATCGCTTATATACGATTTTTAAAATTTCAATATTTCGGAAAAGTAAAAATGCAGTTTTATTGTGTTTATCAATACCTATCGAAATGTAGAAGAAATTTTTCAAATCGGACCATTCGTTAAAAAGTTATTCGTGTTCAAAGTTTCTATCTCCATCTCCCTCGCACTCCCTTTACCTGAGTAACGGGTATCTGATTGTCGGGGCACCCGACTATAGCGTTCTCTCTTGTTTTGTTTTAGATTTTTTTAGTTATTGCTGTGCATTTTGATGCAACAGAGAGCGAATGCCAAGAAAGCGAAGTGATCAACGTTTTTTCCTCAGAATTGACACCTGCATTAATAATATAATTATATAATAATAATATAATTATATAATAATTTCCCTACTAAGTGTAGGTTTGATACGATTATTGATGACTAATCATCAGAACAGCCGGGAAAACTGCTTGAGGTGGGAAATATTGTAAAAGCTTTATTCTTGTAGATGTATGGGTTGAGATCTCGCGAGCTTTGTAGCTGCTCTAAAACCCGGTCGATAAAAATACATTACCCGTACATCTCGTTCTCAGTCTAGTTTTCTCCCAGCGATGAAGTGGTTTATCTGCCTATTGCTCGCTCCATTGGTGTCGGCTTCTCGATCTTCGGATCTCAATAGACGGCTGCTGAATAATATCTTAGGCGATGGTACAGAGGATACCAGTCCCTGCAGCGATTACTACAACTATGCGTGCGGAAGGTATGGGCAGCGTCACATCAATGACTCCTTCGTCGGGATCTTCCAGGTGCTGAGCCACAAGGTGAACAAGAAGCTGCTCCAACTGATGGGGGAAAATAGTGAGAGGTCGGTGAATGAATCGAGTGTAGAGGCGAAGGTCTTGCGGTTCTACCGCAACTGCAGGGAGGCCCCTTCAGATACACGGAAGATCGAACATTACTTGAGTCTGGCTCCTCCCGCCGAGGGGCTCACTTGGCCACCCCTGAACCCCACTGGCCCCACTCCCTGGCCCGAGGATCAGTTTCAGTGGATGGAAACCCTGGCCCATCTGAGCCGTTACGGCCTCTCAGACGCTTTGATCGCCACAGAAGTAACACAAAATTATCAGAAAAATACGGAGTTTCTACTGAAATTAAGCAGCCCCGATTCAACATTGAGTATCGACCTTGTGGAAGTACAGAGAGCTCTTCGGGCCATGAGAGTGCCGTCGGAAAGGATCCTGACCCTCGTGCGGACGCTAAGAAGACTGGATTGGGATGTGCGGACCCTGATCGTTAATCATGAGAACGGAAAAAGCCGAGTAATGAGTGTACAAAAGTTGAATCGCGAAACTGGCTACGATTGGCAAAAGTTCATCGAGACTATTGTTGGCCACCGCATTCAATTAAACTTCCGGGTGGAGGTGGAGGACATAGAATATCTCAAGGAAATCAGACAGCTAATAGATGGAGAAAACGTGGAACTGGTGGCCAACTATATGATGGGCAAATTTATAGAATATCTCCAGAGTACCAGCGAGGGCGGCGAAGATCCCTTGGATTGCATCAAGGATGTGCGCCGCAATATGGGAGTGGCCTCGAACCTGCTCTACAAAGATCACTTCCTAGACGACCTGCCATCCCAAACAAAGAAAGTGGAGTGGGTCTTTGGAAAAATTCGACAGCAGTTAATCTCCAAAATCGAACGTAATCGACTTGACCTGAGCCCTGAACAAAGGGGGATGGTTAGCCGGAAGGTAAACGATCTGGTCCTCAACATCGGTCATATGCCAAAGTTCCTTGAGCACCGGGACTTTGCCAACGAATACTATGTGGACCTCGATATTCCTTCCGAAGACCTCGACTATGCTCGGGAACACCTGAAGATCCTGAAGTTCCGTATGCAAAAGGAGTTGGCGTACCTTCGGCATCCAGAAAATGTATTGCTCGAATCGGTGGATGCTACAACCTCGGATCCCGTCCTCATGGGCAGACAAAACTATATCTTCGTGCCCTATGACCTTCTGCAGGAGCCGTTCTTCTCGTTCGGAAGTGACGATAAGTTCCAGTTCAGCTTGTTGGGATTTTCGCTCGCCCGGGAACTTATGCGCTCCTTGGATGATATCAATGTGCGGTACGATACCCACGGAAACCTTAACGAACTTGGTATTGAAATCTCGAATTCTCCGCGGTTTGAGGAGGCGTTGCAGTGTGTGAAGGAAACCAATGAGGAGGACATGAACGAACGCCTGGCGGACATCGGAGGTCTGAATCTCGCCTACTCCGCTTACTTGGCCAGCCGCAAAGGGACAGTCAGTGCCGCCACCAAGGAGACCTTCTTCCGAAATCTGGCCCAGTTCTTCTGCACCGATGGGTTGCCGGATGCCAATGGTCAGCACGAAAACCAACTGAACTTGGAGTATATGCTACAGGGTTTCGCCCCCTTCGACAGGGCTTTGGAATGTCGTCGCGTTGCCCTTCAGTGCCAGTTTTGGTGAATAGAAAATGTTTAAAATCTTTCATTCGAATGTATATTAATTTTTCGTTGCACATTTTTTGTACGCGTGCCATTTATAAAACAGAAAATTTGAAACTTATTAAAATGATTGAGTTTGAGATACGTTGATAGGGCTGCAAATATGTATGGACCTTCATTATCATCGTTTCTTAAACTCTCATGGTTATGTTTAATAAATCTCCAAACAAATTTCAAATTTAATTTCTTCTCTGAGGCAATCTTTCTTCAATAAAAAACCCAGGAAATGAAATTTTCGGCTTTTAATTTTTTGTATATAAATACATTTTTTATCAAAAAGGGTACTTGGCCTCCGAACTTTCAGTTTTTATTGCTCTTTTGGTTTCGATTAGTAAATGATTCTATATTTTTGGAATTTATAGAAAATACCAATGCATAGATGCAGAATTAAAGATTTTAAAGAGTTCTCCTAACGAAGATGATGACCAAACCCCTTTCAGCCCAATGCATATATCACTAGGAGTCAGATTTGAAGCCACAATTGGATAACTAATAAGCCTTGATTTCCCCTGCAACCACATTCACTGCTGAGTTGTTAATTTAGACCATAATTGCAGCTGATGCTATCAATGTTGCAGCATTCGATGTTCTTGCCCTCTGGTAATTTCTATGCGTAGACCGCACAAATGGACAATATTCAATTAATTTAACAAACAATTATCATCAATTTTCATTAAATTAAATAACAGTTTTAACAAAAAAATAACAACTGACAAATAAAGAAAAAACGCTGACCAGGATGACAAACTTTTTCCGCGCATTGCCAGTCGCAATTAGTTGTTAATAAACGGCTTTGGGGAATTGCAGCCACCTTCGCTACTATGCCTCATAATTAACAGCGAAATAATAGCTATTAAATGGTTTAAATAACTGCGAATAATTAAAAAGGAAAAATAAATAGACTGAAAAGGGTTGGAAAAGGGGGGGAAATAATTTTGTACTTTCTGCAACAGCTGAAAATAAAACGTTAAATATGTAAAAGAAAAGGAAAGCTGCATAAACTATGCGAAAACTTTTCGAGAGGGCAATGCAGGCTATTCACACTTAAACACAGGCACAAACACATTTTCATACAAATACGACCGCAAAAAGTCACTCACACACATACACAGAGCTTCTACATAAAAATGCTTTTAAAATGTCAAAGCGCGTAAAAGAAAGGGGGTGGGAAAGGGGTAGTGCAAGAGGGGGAAGGGGGAGGCCGAGCTAAGGTTAGTCAAAGGATTGATGGCAGCGCTTAAATAAGCCAAGCTGGCAGGGGCAAAAGTTCACGTTGCGTATACGCCGTGTGCCAAAGTCAAAAAACGTAGCGCGCTTCAGAGCGTCGCCTAATCAAAAATGCTTTGCGTGCCGTGCCTTGCCGCTTACCCACACAAACGCACACTGGCACACACACACACACAGCTGCTAGGCCCGTATCAAGTATACGCCGCTTTGTCCCTCCATTTACAGATTCAGATTCAGCCGCGCTTTGACAGAGTTTTTATTTGCGTTTTATTAATGCTAAACGATTTCCATGGCGGCGGTGTGTGAACCACCGAAACTGATTTGCCAAAAGATTGCCCCACCAAATTGCTGATTGACAAAAGAAAGCTTTCGCAGAAAGTGGGTTTGACAATATCGTTTGGATATTTTACTTGAAATAAATTAGACGTTTTTTAAAAATATTTTATGTTTGAATTAGGTATTTTATTTCAATTGAATTAAATCCACAAAATATTTTATAGGTATTTTAATATATTTGGATAAACAAATAATATGTTAGAGTAAACTAGGAACTTTATTTAAATTGAATTAAATGTAGAACATATTTTATAAGTAATTCAACACTTTTAGATAATCAAAAAAATAAAACCTGAAATTCAACATTTGATTTTAGTGCTAAATGCTTTATGAGCGTAGTTTGTACCAAAATTAAGTGGCGAAAAAGAAAGTGGGAACGCTGATGCTTAACACTTTCCGTCACAATGAGGCGCGCCCTTTTGACGGTCGCTGTCACAAAAGTGCGCGCTGAAGTAAAAGTTGCGAAAAAAATAAAATGGGAAAAGAATAAAATAATTCATGCAACGCTGACGGCCCTAAAGTGGTCTCCCAGTCCAGTCCACTCATCTCCCGTCCCGTCCCATCTCCATCTCTCCCTCGCCCAGGACTTCCTTCTCATCATCAGCGTCCTCATCGTGAATAATTTGGGTCACTTGGCGGCAGTTAGTCAGCTGCATTGTTGCTGTTTGCTGCTGCGGTCGCGTTTTTCATTGTCGGCATGCGGCAGCCGCATTTTTCAATCCCTTTCCCGGCTTTTCCGCTTTCCCTCCGTCCGCACCGTCTCGCTTTGGGCATCTTAAACGCCTTTAAACTGAAAGACGACATAATTAATTAAGCTCGGCGGCTTGACTGATGTCCTGGATGGCCTCCTGCTGTTCGGCCAGACTTTCGAGCTACTCTTGCAGTACTAATTTCACTGAGAAAAATATATTGAATCAGGTATTGAGACATTTTAAAGTTTTTAAAGATAAAATTAAAATGCCAAAAAATGTATAATCAAAGTTCATTAAATATAAATATAGTTGTTTAAATAAAATATAAAAAATATTAATATTAAAAAATATGAGGGGTTTTTAATTTAAAAACGTGTCTAAAAGTATGCAGTGAAAAATATTGTTGTGTTTCAAAATGAATCTCTCCAATTTTCTCCAATTTAGACATCAATATAAATGATTTTAAAATCCTTAATATTTTAATTAAAGTGTATTTTAAACTTAAAATTAAAATTGATAGTATCAAATATTTATTTTGTTCTATCAGTTTTTCTTACGTAGAAATTAAACAAACTGACCCCCCTGAATATAATTTATTTTCAGTGCTCTTTGCATTATAATGCGTGCCGCGAAAGGGCCACAAATTTAGTTGTGGCCTAAAGTGCTCCGACTGACCCCAAACTGGGCGACTGCGGCCGCTTGTGGCTCATTTGCAGTCTCCGGAAACGGAAATTTATGCGACCCAACAGGCCAAACTAGGAGCAGCTCATAAAGCCTCAACTTTCAGTCTATGAATTTTCCCCAGCTCCTCTGTATGATTCTGTGTGTGTGTGTACTCGCGTAATAATTTAATAAAACGCTCTAACAGCAAACGCTTGATGTAAATGTAAAAAGTTTTCAAATGTTTGGCTGCAGCTCTCGGAGCGGAAGTGCTTCCAGCTTCTAGCCAGTGCAGTGATTGCTCGCCTCTGTGTTGTTATGTGTTAATTTTTAAAAACTGCCCGAAAGCAGCCGAAAAACAAGGAAAGCACAAGCACAGCTCAAAACTCCGCAGCAGTCGGCAAATGGAAATAGAGGAAAACCCATTGCTGTGATTACTTTGCAGCTGCCCAGAAGAGTGGCCACCACAAAAAAGCAGCTCTGATTTTCATATATATAGTTTACCCTTTTTTTTTGTTCAACCGTTTTTCGGGGAATAGCCAGCGGTCAAACAGGAATAACTTTACTCGAAACTGTTGCACTTTTAATGCGTTTCGTTTCGGCTGCTTAGGTTCTGGCCGGGCTTTTGGGGCCCAATGAACCTGGGCCACTTTTGGCCACTCTGAAAATTGTAATGTGTTTGTGAGCTGATGTTTCAGACATTTTTGAACATGTTATACGAATATTTTCAAATGTATTTCCATTCATAACAAAATTATAATACGAATTCATTAACTTTCTGAATATAAAATATATTATTGCATACTTTTAGACATCTTTATAAGTGATTTTCCAAATGCGCTTTACAGTTTCTGAAACTTTAAAAAGGATTTTATATAGGATTTTATGAAAATGTTATTTTAACGTTTTCAACTGTTTTCCCATTCATAGCCAAGTTTTATATAGATGGTCGTTTTTTAATAAGAATTCATTATATTATTTTGCATACTTATTGGCACCTATATAAGTGATTTTACAAGATTTTTTTTGTATTCACTCTCTTAAGTTTTCTGAAAATTTAAAATCACTTAAAGCTGCTGTTTTGGAGTTCTGTTCATCTTGAAGCCTGATTCATGATGTTTATTTATGCCATTGCATTATTCTTATTATTGTTGATGTGGTCGCTGTAGTTGCAGTTGCTGTTACTGTCAGCAGCAATATTGTCCCAGTTAATGTCGTTCGACTGGCCTGGTCAATGCGATTACGCTGCTGTTTGCATTGATTGCAGGACAGGACCGGACAGGACATTGCACACACTGGACACGCAGGACACAAGCCAGTGACAGAGGTTGTCAGTGGAAGTTGATCGCCTTTTTCAACCCTTTCCATTCATTTGCCTCGCATAATAGGCGTTGAAGTAGGAAGAGAGTTGCATTTGACATGGCCGAGTATAAATTAATTGCATAAATTAAGTGAAAATGCACGTCCTCAGTAACGGCAAAAACTTCGAGTGCAGGGCCCACGTGGCGAATGCGTAATGTAATCTCCAGGTAATAATTGATTCTGGCAGGCAAAAAAAAGGACAGGGAAGGCCTTTCGATTTTCACCCAAACTGGCAAGCTGCAAATGTGCAAATAATTATCTAAATAATTGAAAAGGGATTCTACTGTCAACTCCCCCTATTTTCCACCCTTTTTAACCTTTCATTTACCTCCCTTTTGCTTGAGTTCAGCAGTTCAGGCGTCAAGGATGCTGATGTTTCACTTTTAATTATGTAGAACAACAGGTCTGGCAGCTGGACACTCCTTGCTTGTCTTGTGTTTTTGGTGCTTCACGCCAACTTATTTGATTTTCTTTTGCGCTTTTCCGCGCTTTCCCAGCACTCTCTTCCTTCTACGCTTTTAACTTGTGATCTGCAGGAAAAGTTTGGCCAAGAAAGTTAAGTTTAAAGTGAATGCTTGCTACCTTTGGCTTGAGCGCAGCCCTTTTAATGGCTGCTTTAGGTTGTGTAAGCCAATTAGTTCTTAATTTGCAATTTGTTTTGCTGCAGTCGCCGCCTGAAAAATATCCCAAAAAAGGAAGAGAAGCTGGAAAAACAAAGCGGCCAAAGGAGTTAAAGGCAAAGCCAACCAGCAGACGAGCATATTTAAAAACTTTTGTTTTTCAACTTTGCTACTCTTCCTTTTCATTTTTTATTTTCCATTTTTATTGTTCTGCGAGTTTTTCCCTCCATCCGCTGGCTGCTCTTCCTTTAAAACGCTTCGCCCCGCTTTTCCTTTCCTTTTTTTGCTTTTAATGTGAAACTTTTAACTGAATTAATTCCTTTTACTGCGCTGCTCTCGCCTTTCTGCTCCTGCTACTTATCTATGGCTGGAAATGCGCAGCCAGGCGTTTAGTTTAATCTTTTAATTTTTCCTTTACTTTTTTTGGGGGGTCTGTAGCTCCAGCTTCAGCATCGAATGTTGATTAAAGACGCCAACTTTCGGGCCATATGCTAAATTGAATTCTCGGGGGGAGCAACCCTTTGGCCTCCTGTTGCACATTTCCTTCGATCCTGAGGCAGCCATAAATCAAGCGTGTGAGGCCATAAAAAACAAGAGTCGCGAAAGGGGGAAATTAATATTTTAGTTGGGCGAAAAACACACGCACAATGCTGCTGTCATAAAGGTAAATGTCATAAAAGCATGTGGGTTGTTGGAATGCTGATCCCTGGGAGTCGAAGGAGGATGGCTGACTGCGTGACTGGCGTCGGCTCGTCTGAAAGAACCCACAATTCACAACCCACCGCCTTTTCGCTTTGAGCCAAGTTTATCAGCGCCGCTGGCGGATGTCAGAGTAAGTGAAATATTTCCAAACAAATAAAATGAAATGTGCCGCAAAAACGCGCGCTCCCTCCGACAAACAGACAAATACAATACCAAAGTGAAATAAAGCGTACAAACCAAGAAAAGAGTGGAGAAAACAAGGAGCCAGCGAAATGGTAACATGACATAAACATGACATTTGACTTTCTCCTAGTCTCGACTTCTGTCAGCCTCATGGAGGGAAAAGGCTCCTCATTTGTTTTTCCTCTTTTGTGGCACGTGACTGGCCGCGTTTAGCAGCTAAGCAAATCATATGCACCTTTGTTAAGAAATTATAAGCCCCCAACTGGCACGCGAATCAAAAATGCACGAAAGGTTGAATAAAAAGTACACCGAAAATACCAATTTAAACGTTTTATTTTTTTAAATATTATACATTTTTTATATTTTAATATTTTTCTCATCAAATTTAAAATACAATTTTCACAGAATAATTAAAGTAAATCTCGGTTAATTTCTTGAGAAAATTACTTATTTGTAATGCAAAAAATCAATTATAAATCATTTATTTAGATATATGTTGTACATTTATATAAATATATTAAAGACTCCTTATTTTGTAAGTAACAAGTTTACAGCATATTTTAATTTAATCTTATTGTTAATTTCCAAATAAATGACTTACTTTTAGGGGGAAAACATTAAAAAAATCATCAAAATAAATCAATTTGGTTTCTTTAAAAGAAAAGCCGCAGAGTAATCTCCTCAGCTTTTTAGTAAACCCCAATTGCGGGTGAGTGTATACGGGCTTTGGCCTGTCAAACTTTCCCTGGACCCAAAAACGCCCTCACCGCCTTATTAATTTAAAAGCCTTTAGCCAGAAAAAATAATGCCAGGGCCAATTTGGCAAATTGTTTGGCATCTAAGCTAAATGTTACGACCCAGACATGTGGCCTGAAATTTATTTGCTCGACAATTGGGCGGCCCTCTCGAAGTTAAAAAGTTTTCAATAAATGCAGTTTGGTATGGGAGGGAAAGTCAGAAAGCCAAAGCCAAAGCCAATCAAGAGTGAAACCCAAGGCTCAAATCAATGGCTATTCAAGTTGAATGCATTTTAGCCGAACTTATTTTCGGGTGGAAGTGTGACTGGGGGTCCAGTCAATTGTCAGCTGCCATAATAATTTGCCACATCATTAACGTCTTGGTTGACGACTCCCCGGGCGAGCTGGCTGGCCAAGATCAAAGCGCTTAATAAACTCTGACAGGTCATTTGGCTGTACTTTCTCTCTCGCTTTCTAAACCAAGAATTAGAAAGGCATTTGGGGGCCAAGAAGGCCAAGAAGGCCAAGAAGGCCGCAATGCCCAGCAGACATTAGCATTTTTAATTTCCAATAAAAATTCAAAAAATCGCCGCACAAGTAGGCGATAAAAAATTAATAAAGCTGCGATTATACAGAGAGACCGAAACCAGCAAGACAGCCGCGGCTCAATGTCAGTCCGCCGGCGGAGAAGCGGAGGTGGATGTGGAAGTGGTTGTGGAAGTGGAAGTGGAGCACCACTAGCCCAGAGAGCTGTGAAAATAATTTGAAATTCAATTTTCGACAATGGCACACAAAGGAATCGCGCCGCATCAGCAGCGGCAGCAACAGACAGTTGAGGGGGTGGTTCAGGCAGGGGGTGGTGGTTGAGTGTGTGGGTGGTGGGCAGTGAGTGGGCCACCAGTGGTTGGGCCGCCTGGCCACGGCTCGTTAGGAGGCAAGCGAGCGTCGGCCGGAGTCCTGTCCTATAACGTACCTGCGGCCTGGATATTGTCGTGTGCACTAAGAAAAAAAGGTTTATAAAAGGGTTTTAAAAATAACAAAATAATTACAGATTTAATAGAAAAATATACCACAAACTATTGGAAAGTGTGACTTCGTAATCCTACTTTATAAAGTCAATTTATAAGGGCTAAGACTAACAGACAATAACAAAGCCTCATTAAAATATTTTAAAAAAATTTATAAACCTTTAAATAATAATTAAAATCATAAACCTTTTAAAATTTAGAAGAAAACCTATCTAGTTTTCTTTAGTGAACAAATAAATAATCTATTTTCTTAACTATACATTTTTAAATACTTTCATACTACATTTCATAATTTTTAAATATTGAATTTTTAGAAATGTATCTTTTAGAGTACACAATTTCCAATTTTTTTTAAACTATTAAAATAAGTTTATGTTTTTTCATTGGCATTTTTTTAAAAGGGGGAATAAAAAATAGTCGTTTTTCAGAGTGCATCTTTTTTTCAGGTTTTCCGTTGCGCGTTGCGCTTGTTGAATGTCCAGCAATTGCAGTGCCTGAGGGTTCGAGGGTTTCGGCGGGTCGAGGGGCCGAGATCGGGGGCAGGGGCATTTCACTTGCAACACGGCGTGGAAAATTTACGATTTTATTACTCAATAAATGCAAAAACTCGCCACTCGTAAAGAAAAACCCATTGCCCGCCCTCCCATTTTCGCCCTCAGATGCTGCACTTCCTGCGTCGTCCGCTTTAAGTTCTTCGCAAACTGGGTTTAAATTACATCTCGAGGGCGGGGCATTTGTGGGCGGTTATGGGGGTCCTTTCTGCGAACAAGACATAGACACCCTCCACTCTTTCTGGGTTAATGTTGGCAGGTGGAAATTTTCGAAATCCCCGGCGGTTTGAGCTCCGCTTCGTTCGTTTCGCTTCGCTAGCGGGTCATGCATAATTTAAAATTAATTTCGTTCTATGTAAAATTTTCGCCATGGCTTAGATATTCGGGGCGGAGAGGATGACTCTGAAATATTATATTTTGGCATTGTGTATTGTGCTGAATTAATAGGGCAAATTGAAATTTTATAGCCATCAAACATTTATGGGGAGGGATCGTTTGATATTTGATTTGTGTGATTCCGGATTTCTGATTGGCCCGATTGACCCACCTCATAAATAGAGAAAGAGAGGTAATCATTCGTCAAGTGTCTGGATGTCGGGTTGGGCAAATAATTACGAAGGAAACGGGGAAAAAATTTACACTCGAATTGCAATTGCTTGGGCGGTTTAATTGTACTTTCGCAGCTTTTGCCCGTCCTCTTGGCAAACAAACCGTAAAAGCTGTGCCATAAATTGGGCCAATTTTCCTTTGGCAGTGTCAAGACTTTTAATTGCAACAAAATAATTATGGCGCCCTCGGGCAAATTGCAAATTGGAAATTGCAACTCAAAGCGGCGCCAAAAAAAGAAAATGCTAAGCAGACTCCAGCTGCACTAGCCGAAACACTTGCAAAATTAAAAGCAAGTGAAACAAAAGACAAACAATAGTGGGGAACAATAGAGAGCTGCAAATGGGGATGGAAATAAAGTGGATACCTTGGAAGTAAAGTTTTCAAAGAAAATAACAAAAAAATTTAATTTATTTGAGATTTAATAACTTTTTTAGATTGAATTTACACATAAACTAAACTATTGAGTATTCAATTTTATTTTTAAATTTTTTCAAAATGAAGGGCTTACATTTAATGTCCAATTTATATTATCTTACTTCAATTTATTTCTTATTTAAATTAAATAGTTATTTTACTTTTATATGTATAAATACTTTAATATAATAATACTTGAAGTAAAATGTTTTAAGGTGATTTCTAAAAGCTAGTTTAAATTCTGCATTATTTTTCAGTCCTATATTTTTCCCCTTCAAAATTATTTCCTGTGTGCCGACGAAAGTGTTCTTTTAGTATCAAAAAGTTTTAAACATCTTGTCGAAGTCTTAAAGGTCCTGCTGCTAAATAAAATGGCAATGACTGGACTTTACGAGCCAAGTTGCGTGTGCGGCAATTTTTAGAGCGCATTTGGGTAAAAAGTCCGCAGCAAACCATTTAGCAGTTAGTTTTGGGCTTTAGCCATTTGCAGTTGTTGCTCTCGGCTCGGCTTGGCTTAGCTTGGCTTGGTTTATGCCAGCCTTATGCCTTTGATACGGATTTTGTTGCCGTTAGAGAAGTCTTTTTATGACTGCACCAAGTGTGCTGAAAGTTTGGCCAGGACGAGGAGGTCCCCCTTTTGCACCCCCTAAAACAATGGGCCAAGTGCTCGGTTTCGATTGTACCACCAGTGCGTGACGCATTCCGGCTGCACTTGAAACTTGAGATTTCCCCCTTTCCCCCGAATTTTCTCTCCTTTTCCCCTATTTTCCTGCGGCAGGCTGTTCTGTATCTGGCCAAGCTGCAAAGTGTTAGATAAAGTTTCGGCGCCACTTTGTTGACTTGCCAGACCAAAATGTGTGCTTAACTCCCAGGCTCCCGGCTCCCGGCTCCCCATCCCCTTCGTCCTTCGTCTTTGCCGCAGAAAAGTTATCGAAATGAAGATCGGTAGCGCTCGCAGCTGTATCGTGCCGAGTGCAACTTGATTTCGAGTGCATTTGATAAAGTTTATTAAACTCTAAAATGCTGCGGATGGCCAACAAGTCTTCGGTCTTCAGCCGGCTAAAGTGCATTAAAGAGCACAGCCCTAACTGGTTTAGTGACACAAATTGGTTAAGAGATAGTCGTTTGTTTCAGGATTTTCTTCTCTTAAAATTTAAATTTGATTAGGAGGAAGAGTGCTGGCTTGGTCAAGCAACTTTAACAATATTTATTACTACTTAGAAACAGAAAATATTTATTATTAATTCGTACATACCTTCGTGTGATAAATATTCGGGGGTAAATCACTTTGAAATGTCAAGGAAAGGTGTCTAAAAGTATGCTACAATATATTTTTAATCCAAAAGTGATATGAATTCACACAGTAAGACGCTTATCCTTTATTTACTGCATTTTCTTCAACGAATATGTTTTTGTTTATTGTCTTTAGATTATTTTTTATCCAAAAAGCTTTCTATCTTAATACAAAAAGGAATTTTCCACTAAGCCATCTTTTCAAATCGAAACACCCCAATTATTTCGATCGAGCTTTTCCGTCTAATCCTATCTTATCCTAACCTATCCTAGAACCCCATTAATATCGCCATGTATTGATCCACCTATTTCCCATATTCCCCAGAAATACAGCGCACGAGAAGCCTATTAAATTAAATAAATTACGTGATCTTATTAAACGCGTCTGGCTAGGCTGAATAGATGTCCTCTATGGCCTAGACACAGTCCAAATGTGAGTTTATTTCCAGCCGACTAAACGTAACTAAGATTAACTGTTGCGCGGCAAACTCGAATGCCAAAAGCTGCAACAGCGAACTGGAGGCAGGTGGCAAAAAGCTGCACGTGTCCAGAGGAGTCAGACACTGAATAGAGAGATGGGAACTGGCGAATAGGAACTGGGTAATACGGTAGTGGGACCCCAGATAGAGTGGAAGTGGAAGTAGGAGTGGGGGACGGGGTTGTGGAAAATTAAGTGCCGCACAAGCAGCTGGAAATTTATATCAAAAAGTTAACGCAACGCGCAACCGCACCCAAAATCGAGACTAGTCCGAGTCCATTTAAAAGGAAGCCTTCTGTTGCCTGTTATTTCCTGCTATTGCACTTGGAGAAATTCTGATTGAAAGTGGTTTGAAATCATTTTAAAAAAGGTTCTAAAAGTATGCAACAATATTTTTAAATCTGAAAGTTGATTAAATTCATGACATACTTCTAGACACCTTCACAAAAGATTTCAAAATATTACAATCAGGTCTTCTTCATTAAGTTTCCCCATTTTTAGCTATTTTTCTTAGTGCATAAAACACCTTTCCCCAGCAAGGATCCTTTCTTGGCGCGTGTATAAATCTTGCGCCGGTTTTATTTGGCTTAATGACCAGACGTGCACGGCTCCATAATTTACAGGGGGCTGGGGGTGGTTCGCTTTCATGTAGATGAGCCACCGGCAGACAAAGTAGGCAAAGTCTGGGCTCCGCTTCTTGGCCCGGCCATTTGTATCCTTGTATCCTGGCATCCGGAGCTGTGTATCTGTGCTACTTGAGGCAACATGTTGCGCTTTTACTGCCCGGACTTTTTGCACAGGGAGGGGCAAGGGAAGTGTCTACTTTGTCTTACTTTGCGCTACTTTGTTGCGGCTTTTAATAGAAATCCTTTGCCCCCCGATTCCAAAAGCCCCCGATGCTCACCTGAACGCGCTGATTATCTCTCCATGGCCCCCAATGGTAATTACCCGGGGACAGAAGCGACTGTCCTGGGGAGAAATCATAAGAAATGCCCATCGCCCCGCTTTGAGTAAATCTCATAATTTATTTAATTGTATTTTAGTGTGTGCAATAAATTTATATTAGTGGACTCGAGTTCCAGCACCCGCATATGGCCAACCGCAAAATAAAAGGCAGCGGGGTTTAGGAAGTGGAAGTGGAAATGGGAGATACAATGAGGACACCAAGCGTAACAATATAATAGAGGCCAACCCCCGAGTCATGTGTGTGTGCCTGTGTGTCTGTGAGTGCGAACAATGACTGACCAAATATTGACATAAATGTCAAACTCAAATTAGAGCTCAGGATCAAGGGTCGACCCTCCGCCAGCGCAGCCACCAGCAGTCAGTCGAACAAAAGATGCAAGTTGCCAAATCCAGCCGGTTTCGGGTTCCTGCCCGGGGTCTCTCTGCTCTAATCCTAAACAAACAGGGGAGAACGGAACTCAACAGAACAGACACTTCACCCATTATGCAATAAAACAATATCGAGGGGGAGGGGAAGGCAGCAGTACACTGAGGAAACGAGGTTTAACTTATTCTGTGAATATTTAGAAATAATATTCGATTTTTAGTGTGATATTTAAGTGTTAGATTGTTGTAAACAAGTCATTCAAATACTACCTCTTATATTATATTAAGCACACAAAAAAATAATATTTTTAAATCCTCAATTTGTTCAGTTAGATTAAATTAAAAAGTCTTAATTTATTTATTATTTCATTCGGAGAATATTCATGTTTTAAATGTTTTTTTTTTAATTTCTTTTTTTCTTATAAATAAATATATTAGAAAACTAATAATTAATTTGTTTTTCATTTATATTCTGGATTCGTGGCAATTATAAGTTAAAAGTTTAATAACCAAATTTATTTATCATACAAAATAAAATGAATTACAAATTAAATTAAATGATAAATAAATATGGCATCTAAATAGATAATGATTACTACAAAATATATTTGAAAATCAATTAAATTATGTGATTAAAAAATATGAATTGCTTACACAATATTCCCATAATTTATTTCAGTGCACAGCTCTCGGAAGATATATTGAAGATTAAGTCCGCAGCATATTGGAATTGTTTGATAAACAAATGCTTGGCCGGGGAATCGGGGAATCGGGGAATCCAGGCGCAGTGCATTGGATTAGCGTTAAGTACTCCTCCTCTGCGGGGGCGACTCTATGGGATGGCAGTCGTAAACTAGCTGACTGGAAATGAGCAAATTGCACGCTAATGCAAGGCATTATGCTTCTGGATCGCTCGCAATATCCTTTCCCCCTTCTGTTCCTCTGTTTGCCTTCGGTGGTGGTGGCTTTGTTCGGTTTTTGGCTCGAAGTTGTTTGAATGGCGAGCTGCGTTATTTCACCTTTAATCCGCACTTAGTGCATAGCACACAGATGGCTGGGGCACCACCACTACACCTCAACCACCACCCCCACTTCAACCACCGCTGCAAATGCATTCCATTCATTATGCACCACATCGCAGCTCTGATCCGCTCCCTTTGAATCCGCATCCACTGCCACATTGCCATTGATGTGGATGCGAGATGGTGGACTTGTTTGTTTCACGGCATGATGCCTCTTCCTCCTGCGCTTTTTTCAGGGGTGGTATCGTAAAAGGTATCGGGTTCAAGGTTCAATACTGCCGCTTGAGCCGAGAACAATGGAATTTATCCCGCAGAAGTGGCTGCTGATCGAGGGGGTGTGAGGTCTACGTGTGGGTTTAATGGGATACCAGCTAAATGGGTTACAGAGTCGCTACTTAATTCCCTCCCCTGTATCGGTATCATATTAATTGGTTGTCCTTGTAGCTAGGATTTCTGAAATAATATCCACTTGTATGTCTTCAATATATATACTGAATAACAATTTTAATAAAATAAAAATATGTCACATATTTAATTATTATAATTTAAAATCACTAATTAATATAATAGTAATCCATTACAACCGCTTTTAAGGGAAGTCTTTTAAATAAATACCGAATAACTTTTTAAAATATTAAATTATAAATAAAAATAAATTATTTTACTCCCACTAATATTATACTAAGAGGAATAATTAATTTTCCAATGAGCTATTGCAAAACCTTCATAGAAAAGAGAACATTTTAAAAATAATCTCTCATATTTCTAACAAAATTTCTGTGTTGGTGAACTGATAATTTTCCTCTTTAGACACAAGTGCATAATTTGGAAGCAAAGCAATAGCCCATCAACTGGAGGTAAATATTTGATCAACGCAATAATTAGCAGAAATTACAGATTAATGAATATATAATCACAAGTTCACTAGTCACTGGCCGAAAATGTTGCAAAATTGTTTGTTGTCTTTCAAAACAGAGTGAAAGGTGGAAGGGTGGTGGAAATTGACAGGTTGACTGGATGGCTGGATGACTGCGGTTGAAATTCTTCCCCTGAGCCTGCATATTTACTTGAAATAATAGCCAGGCCAAATTAATTGAGTTACATTATGCATTAGTGCGTTTCTGTGTGCAAAACCCCAAAACAGCAGCAAAGCAGCAGAGAAACAACAATGCATCAGTTGGCAAGTGAAGCCGAAATATTTCACAGCCATCCGAACTGCTTGAATGGTCGAAATGCAATTGGAATTACAACGTTCGCCGCAGAGGGGACACCCACACCCACACATACACCCACAGTCGGCCACTAACTGACATGCTAAATATTGCATACATCTTGTGCATTGTGTCCATGTGGCAAATAATTATGGCATTAATATTCCCATGCAAATATATGCACAGTGCTTTGTTCGCCGTATCTCGCATCTCGGCATCCGTGAGATACAGTCCGCCTGTTAGGTTCGGTTTTGCTGGGGGAGTGAGGGGAGTGAGCCGGGCATGTGTTCATTAATACAATTATGACCGCAACAGGCGTGGGGCATAAACACAGGCCGATCCCCAAGAGCGACGTGTAAATGTATGCTTAAAATAAAAACTGTTTGAATTGGGAGGTTTTAAATTAAAAAGGGGAAGGAATATATTTTTTCAAATGTAAACACCTTTTATAAAAATATTTAACAAATGGTAAGGGCTCGATATAGATTCCTAGTGCTACCCTACTTCCCATTTTCTAATTTTTGACATTTTAAAATATTTTATTTTTGCATTAAAGCTTAGAAATAACCTTTAGTTGGTATTATAAATATAGAATGGAATTGAAGAAAATATTCAATATATTTTAAAATCACTCGTGAAGGTGTCTTTCAGACTAAAAATAGTTGCATACTTTTAGACACCATTATAAGTGATTTCAAAATGAAAAAAAGTTGATATCGATTTTCTTACAATTTCTCCTTCAAACGTAAAGTTTTTTATAAGTGATTTTTGTTAGTTCCCAACAGGATAGACTTTTTATTTATGTTATATAATATTTTTATTTCATTACATAATTTTTTAATATTATAAGCTCAAAGTAGAAAGAAAGTAATGAGACTTAAATTTTTCCTTGTGCATGCATTCAGTTATCCGCTTGTTTCTTTCGCCACCGAAACGGTAAAGTAATCCCCATTAGTGAGTTTTGTTTAATCGCATCAGCCAGCCGAAAATCCAAATCAACGCCAGCTGCAGCTGCATCTTCCTCCTCTTCCTCGGGGCAGGCCGAAATGTATAATCAAGCAGGTACAGACTGTTAATGGATCTAATACCCCATATCCCGTATTCCGTACTCCAGATCCCCTTCGCGGCAAAGACCACCCAACACAGCACAGCCCCATCTCCATTCTCCATTCCCACCCCAACCCCTACTAAGCACAGATTTGGTTCGCTCTAATGAGCTCTGCGTGCAGCTTAAGGGCAACTCCAGCACGGCTGCTTCTATTTGCGGCACTTTGCCAATATGTGGCTAAAATTACTTGCAACTGCCGCCGGCGGGGTGCAGATACATCACCACCAGATGCATTTTAATTGGAATACCGAATACCAAATACAGAAACGGCGAATAATAGCGGACAACAAAAAATCTGTACAAACAAAAAGGCGGCGACTGCCCAATTAGAAGCCTATTAGTGGCAGCACCCACCCACTATCCACTTCCACTTCCAATCGGAGCTGCTCCATTGTTACTGCAAATATTACAACACGAATCGGACGGCGCCCAAAGCAAGGCAACAAATTATGCCGAATGGCTAATGAATAAATATCTGCAACTGGCACAGTACTTCATACTTCCCTCCGCCCTCCTATAGTTTGGCATCCTTTGAGATGCACTGAGAAAAAAAGGCAGCTTGATTTTCTACATTTTATAATAAAGACAACCATTAAAAAAGGCATTTTATTATGCTGACAATTATTAGGTGTTAGAAGTAGAAGGTGTTAATAAGAAGTTTTTTCTTCATTTTTGCATTCATGTTTTTGGTTTATAAAAAAGTATTTTAAAATGAATTTTTTATGCGGAATATCTACGAATAATATTTCTTGGCGTTACAATTATTCAGATTATTAAAAAAAAAAAGTTTTTTTTTTATTTTTCACACATGTTTCTGGTATACAGAATTATCAATTTTTTCCGAAAACTCTCATATTTCCCTTTATTACTATTTTCATCCAAGTAAACGATATTAAACTTGCGTTTTTTTCACTCTTGTTTATCCTCTATTTAAAAAACGTATTTATCACGACCCCATAAAGTATATATATTCTTGATCAGGATCACTAGCCGAGTCGATCTAGCCATGTCCGTCTGTCCGTCTGTCTGTCTGTCTGTCTGTCTGTCTGTCCGTCTGTCCGTCTGTCCGTCTGTCTGTCTGTATGAACGCTGAGATCTCGGAAACTATAAAAGCTAGAAGGTTGAGATTTCACACACATATTCTTGGGCTTCCTACGCAGCGCAAGTTTGTTTCATCGAGGTGCCACGCCCCCCTAACGCCCACAATCGCCATAAACGATTTTCAAATGTGTCTGGAGGCCACATCTTTTAAGATTTTAAAAATATATAAACGCCATTTTATAGTGTTTATTAATACCTATCGAAATGTAGAAGACATTTTTCAAATCGGACCATTCATTAAAAAGTTATACGCAATCAAAATTGTTTATATATCTATCTCCCTCGCACTCCCTTTAGCCCCAATAGATAGTCGGGACACCAACCCGAGTACAGCGTTCGCACTCCCTTTAGCTGAGTGACGGGTATTAGATAGTCGGGACACCAACCCGACTATAGCGTTCTCTCTTGTTTTTATTTGCTGCCGCGTTGTTGGCGCTGAAGCTGCACTTATGAGAGAGCGCAGCGAAAAGCGCAAACAACGGGGAAACAGCGGCAAATGCAGTTTTGTATCTCTGGCTATTAGATGTAGCCTGTGCAAATGCTTGTATCTGTGTGTGTACTTTGTGGCATGCCACATAAACTTGACGCCGCTGCTACTGCTGTGTGATATTTTAGCATTGAGCAGCTCTCTATCCCACTCCATCGCCCTCTGGGATATTTAAATCCTTGTTCCTACGCAGGGATAGCTGGGATACGCTGCAGCAAGGACTCGGCGCTGTTGGCTTTTGTATGCGCATTAATGCAACGACTCTCATGTTTATTCACACACAAATTTGCAGCGAATACAACGCACAGAGAGAAACACTGCGGTGATAGCGGGTTGCATTTGCAGCGGGAAACTCCTCCTCCCCTGCCGGATTTCCCAGGATCCCCAGGATACACTCCTCGCACTTGGCTGGAGCAATCTGCTGGCAAATGCGCTTTACATTTTGCACACGCTAATACAATTTAATGGTCGCATTAATTTGGCGCATCTGTTGCATTTTAAAACACGCACACACACACAGTGTACACCCACGCAGAGATACAGATACAATGGCACACAGATACAGATACACATCGAAGGAGCGGCTGGCTGGCTGAAACCGCAGGATACTTTGCTCACTTTGTTGTCGGCGGGGGAGGTTAAAGCATTTGCCAACTGCAAATAAAGTTGCGTCTCAGCTCTCAGCTAAATATTAATTCTAACCAAGTTAGGGGAAACTACTTTAATGGCGGGGGCGTGGCAGCCGCACAACTGCTTAATCCTTGGCTGTAGTCGGAATGAAGATTGAGATACATGCTCCGCTCTGTTCGGGTGCGGACAAAAAAGCCCTGATATATTCCGCTAGCAGGCAATAACAGTTCCACATCTTCTTGTTTTCACCAATGAACGCTTGAATAGACACTTTATGGTGCACTGCAATAAAAACAAGAGAGAACGCTATAGTCGGGTTGGTGTCCCGACTATCTAATACCCGTCACTCAGCTAAAGGGAGTGCGAACGCTGTACTCGGGTTGGTGTCCCGACTATCTATTGGGGCTAAAGGGAGTGCGAGGGAGATAGATATATGAACAATTTTGATTGCGTATAACTTTTTAATGAATGGTCCGATTTGAAAAATGTCTTCTACATTTCGATAGGTATTGATAAACACAATAAAACTGCATTTTTACTTTTCCGAAATATTGAAATTTTTAAAATCGTATATAAGCGATTGTGGGCGTTAGAGGGGGCGTGGCACCCTTTTGAAACAAACTTGCGCTGCGTAGGAACTCCTAGAATCTGCATGCAAAACGCCAATCTTCTAGCTTTTATAGTTTCCGAGATCTCAGCGTTCATACAGACAGACAGACGGACAGACGGACAGACGGACAGACAGACAGACGGACAGACAGACGGACAGACGGACATGGCTAGATCGACTCGGCTAGTGATCCTGATCAAGAAATATTATTTATACTTAAATTTGCACGAATACAATATACCCTTTTACTCTACGAGTAACGGGTATAAAAAGATACTCATAGAAACAAATCAATTCTAGATTAATAAAACCATAGATTTTATTTTGAATAAGATAATACTCTATTTTGATACATTTTTAAATAATTTTACATAAAAATCTATAAACCCACTTTGGTTGATTTTTAAATGTACATAAATAAATATTAAATATTTATTTAAAGAAAAATAACATGATTTAAAGGTTTTGCAATAATTAAACTCTATCATATACTTCTTTTATTAGCTTAAATTAAATTTAAAAAATTAAATTTAAAATAATTATGCTTTGAAGAATAATTTATCAAAATGAAAAGTAAGTAAAAATATTATTCAGACAAATAAAATAGAATATATTAATAATTTTTGACCTTAAAAAATGTCAAAATAGTATTTAGAATGTTAAATTACAGACGCAAAATTCTAGATTTAAAAATTGAATAAAAAAAACTCTTTCAGAAAAATGTAAATTACTATTTGCATTACGATCCCAACCGATTCCAAACACGTAATAGAGAATTCCCTCTCCATCGCAGTCGCTAATGCAGGGTAACTTTGTTATTGCTGCCAATTAGGTTGGCATTCTGTTTGTGCCAATGTTTGCATATTATTTCTGCCCAATTTGCATTGATGCAATATTGTCCATGTCCCGCGACACCATTCCCTCTTGTTCACCGGGCCGCGTCAAATGCAGAGAATGTCAAAATTTAAATATTGAAAGTGACGTTGGTAAAGCCGGGGGAAAAACCGGAAAACCCGGAAAAACCCCCTCGTGTTGCGGGCGTGGCACTAAGCGGATAAGCGCTTGTTAAATTTTTAATGCGTTGCATAATTTTTAGTTCGTCGTGGATATTTTGCACAAAATATATGCAGTATATGTTTGCTATATGTTTTAATTCGAATGGCGGATGGCGAAGCGCAGCGTGAGTGCTGTTGGCTGCATTTGAAATGAGCCGCATGTGGCGATGGCCGATTAAGCCCGGCTTAGAAGCTGCCCATTCCTCATTTCGCACTCGACAATGATCCATTTATTTGCACTGCCAACTGCCAGCGGGCGGGAGGCGATGGCGATGCAAATTTATATTAATTATAATTTTCGCAGCCATGTCTTCTCATCAATTATCAGAGTTTGCCCGCCGGCTCACTTCGCTTTTCTCCTCTGTACTATACTCTTCTGTTCGGCTATGCTCCGTGCATTTAAATTTTTCCCCAGCAAAGTCCTTGATAAACATTTTTCAATTAATTTTTATTTGCTGCCGACGACATTTCTTTGTCCACACACGCGCATATATTTATGTACGTTGCTGCCGTGCACATCAGCAGCAGCAACATCATCGCCTTTATGTGTTTCACGTATTTCTTTAACGGATTTCCACTTGTCTCACTTTTTGAGAAAAACTTGTCGAGATGGCACACGCATTGTCAAGCCCACTCACACACAGGCATGCGGAGATAAGGCGAGACAGACAGAAGCACAAGCAGAAACAGAAAGAAAATCTTACACGCTCGGGAATAAAAGAGAATGGGCAGCAGCGGCGCGTGAAAAACTCGTCCTGTGGCGGAGGAAAACTCGAGATGTGATAGCCGAAACTCGGGGGTTTGATAAACGGAGCAGATACTGAAATTAAAATTTTTAAAATATTTAAAATTCCGATATTTAAAGTCTATCAAAGCAATTATTATAACAAACTGAAGGTTAAGTTAAAGATTAATTTAAAAAAGTGGAATAAAGTGAGTGTATTATTTTAACATTTCAATAAAAGTTTGACAAGTATTTTAAAGATCAAAAAGTATCAAAAAATCATCTTAGAAAGCCAGCTCAGAAACGTATTTCATCGACCTAGAATAGTATCGAATCGGCAGTGAACGAAACACTCAAAAATGTTTGCCCGAGTCCTGAAACCAAGCCTAGTCTTACGCAGGAGCGTGACCACCACTGCATCCTTGCGTTACAAGGATCCCATTTACCACATTTTTCTGGACAAGGTGCGTGAGTACCGACTGAAGAGTCCCACCGGCAAGCCCATAGATCCTGGTCCGGAATACGCGGCGGAACTGAAGGAGACTCTTGAGCGTCTGGCTCTTAAATTCGGTGGCGGTGAGGGCGTTGATATGCTGGAGTTTCCAAAATTCAAGTTGCCCGATATAGATGTTGATCCCATTTCGGTTTTAGAGTTGTGAGTTTCGTATTTATTTTAATTTAAAATATAATTTTAAATGTATAATATTCCCGAAGACCCGAAAACCAACCTAAGCCGGAGAAAAAGGATAAAGATAAGGAAGTGAAGGACAATGATGATAAGAAAGCAAAGACTGGTGATAAAGATGTGAAGGCCAAAGATGACAAAAAATCGACTGAAACAATGGGCAAGGACGAAAAGGACAAGAAAAAGTAGTGTCCAACTAAACCAAAAATGTAATTAAAATTATAATAAAATTTATTTTTGATTTTGGATAGATTTCAATAAAGTCCGTATATAGTAGAGATTGATTTTTTAATATTGAATATTAACACAGCCTAACTTAAACTCAACCTTAAGCTAAACAAGAAGTTAAATATTCGTTTGTATTAATAGGCTTTTTTTGTGATAAAGAAATCCTCGATTTCGCTGCTCCTTAACCTTAAACGCCTGCCTGTTTGTGCTACCCATTTGTAACTGTTCCAGGATATAATCAAAAGAGGACCCACCGAAATATTTATTAAGCACATACATGCATAAGCAGCACTCACCGACACATGCACATGCTCTTGCCATGTTAAGTAATTCCTTAAACAACACAACAGGTCGCCGCCATTGGCATGGCCTTGTCCTCCTCCCCTCCGGAGGTCCTTGGTCCTTCGGCGGTCCTCCTCCCATTTCCCTTTCCCTCGGAGGAGGTTCCCTGTAACTGACGCTGAGTGGCAGACACACAGATACTCACATAAGCAAATTGAATTTAATGCTTTCTGCTGTTGCTCTTGATGAAAAGAGAGGGAAAAGGAGGGGTAGCGAGTGTAAGAGAGAGACAAACAAATCAAGAGACGTCGCGGCGGAAATAAAAGCCAAACGCACAAATAAATACGCACAAGTACATAAATTTAAATTATTTTCGTGGCACGGCCTCGCTTTCATTTATGCTTTTTTATTGTATTATGCTTGCGCCGCCCCGCTCAAGTCCGCTTCGGGGATTCAAGGATCCAAGGATCCAAGGATCCAGAACCAGACGTCCTGGCACACTTTCTGAATGCCATAAGAGAGTTAGTACCTCTGTTTATATATGTATATGTATCTGATTTTGTATCTGTATCTGGTACCGCTTCTGCGTTAATCTGTATCTGTAGCTGTATCTGTGTATCCTGTAACAGCGCATCTTCAGCTGTCTCTTAGCGAACTATGCGGCCGCATCGAGCCAACAACTACACACAAACACGGCCAAGACGTCCTTGGTCCCTGTGTAAGGCATGTTAACTGGGATTTGACAGCTCGTAAATAATATTTCGCCTGTTTGCTGGCTCGGCACAACGAGAGCAACGTCTTGCACAAGGCCGAAACAATTACAGTGGGTTGGGATAAGAGGAACATCTTTTTAAGGTTCTTAACTTAGCTTGATACTTAAGCAAATTTAATAAATAATATTTATGCTGAATTTTATAGATTCTGATTTAAAATCTGATTTTTTTTTTAGATTTTAGAATTAATCTTTTTCATATAGTAAACAAATATTTTTGGAAGAAGATAATGTAAAATGTATAGGAAAAATCCCCATTATCCCGAAGTCTTTACTATTCATCGTTATTCGAAATATTTTATTACTTTTAAAAATTTGCAAGATTTAAGAAACACCTAATTTTTCATTTAAAAATCCATTTAATGATTTCATCTTATGGAAAAGAACAACAACTAATTTTTAAAATATTCCAATATTTTTAATTTGAGTGATCTTTTGCCTCTCCAATTTCTTCCATATAATATTAATTATAGTTCCCACTTTTTAACCCACTGTCGCCTATCCGATGGCAGTCATGTGAAAACGAGAAACGCATTTCATTTTTAAGCTTTCCCTCCTTGGCTCTGCTTGTTAAACAATCTTTTTACATGACATATGTGGGTGGTTGGTTCATCCGTGGAGGAGTCAGATTCGGATGAGATGCGGTGGCTGTCCTGGCATGTCCCGATTTTTCGGTCCCACTGCCTTTTCCACTCTCATTATGCGCACTCCACTCCACTCCCCTCCCCTCGCCAAGGCGGCTTATTAAATTTTCATAAGGCACAGGGACTCGTAAAAATTGTATTCGGCCGCTTTTAAGCGCAAGTGGATTAAAATTAAAGCATCGAAGAAGAGGGCGGCGACTTCAAAGGCGAACCCATAATTAAAGCCATGAAAACTGTCCACAATTCGATTGCCAAAAACTGAATTAAACTGGGAACTCGACCATCCAGCCAAGAAATCAGAGAAGTTGCGAAACCCGAAAAGCAGGAAGACTAAGAAACCACAGGAGATGGAGTTCAGAGGAAGAAGGACCTCCTCAACCTCTTGGTTCGCTCAAGTGGAAGAAGATGATGGCGATGACGAGGCGCTGAGAGATAGCTAAGGTCGCTTTTCCGCTTTCCCGACCTACAAACATACATACCGACACATGTCTGTGGCTTAGATATAGCTTCAGATATATATATACCCGATATATATCTATATGTATAAAACCACGCCCGCTGGCTGTGCTGAAAGTGAAGCATCTTGTGCAATGTAAACGAAACGTAGCCGATAAAAATAATACGAGAGGCAATTTCGATTTATTGACAGGTGCTCGACTTTATTGAAACGTTTAACTTGAAAACGTAGAATGCTCACTCCATTCTGAATATATATATATATACGTATTGCACACATGCAAAATTGTGCAAAACGATAAAAATTATGTGAATTTCGTTTTGATTTATCGCTGTGAGTCGAGCTTGGGTGCCGGGCTGGATTTTATGGGCCCAGATTTATGACTCCTTCGCAAAGGATCCTGAGCACACAGGATGTGCATCCGAGTTTTGGGACAAATTTAATTACAGTTTTACCTTGTGTCTTGTGTGGATCAGCCACGCACTATTTGTCATTTTGTTCGGAGACGAAGAGACCCCATAAATTCCGATGTGCATTTAATTTTGTCGAGCCGCACGTACGCATCAATGCCTGGGCATTATTTAATAATGAAAATTGAATAGTCCTAATTCAAGCTGATGACAAAGTGGGTCCAGGTGTACATATACATGTGTATGTATAAGGACACGTGCCACTCAAACGCACACAGGACACACAGGACGCCCCTCCAATTGTGGTTTTCCTTTTGTCGCTTCCGTTTCCGCATAATTTTTGCAAGCGGAAAACTTGAGAGCGCTAACAAAACATTTGTTAAAACGGAAGACGGCAAACGCAGACAAAGGCGATGGTTTACCGGCAAGATAGAGAGCACTAAAACCCCCGTTTAAGCTTACGTAATTTGGTCCTGCGAAGTCTCAGGTCCAAAATACAGGACCAAATGCGGGCACGTACGTACCAAAAATGCCCCAAGTTCTCCACTTCATTTTCCCAGAAGGCAAAGGGGTCTCCTGGTCCACAGGTCCACAAAGGTTGCATGTGATTTGTGTCGGCGGCGGCGGAGTCGCGCGCCCTCCAGGATATGTCCTATGTCCCAGACTATATATTATGCCGCCGGGCGACAGTTACAACAATAAAATATTTCGGATGCCTCCTTGTCTTGTCGCTCGTCTTTTGGACGTCTCTCTCTCTCTCCCTCCGCTTGTTATCCTTCGTCCTGCCGCACCCACATCCACATCCTTATTCACGCACCTGGCCAAAAGGGCTGAGCCTGAACGTAATGAACGATGCCTGGCATTTTCTTGTTATTTTTTCATGCCGCAGCCAGCGGGCGGTCGACGGGCCACGGGCGATGGGCGACATTATCCTTGTAGTTAATGTGGGCGCCTGGCTTTCGCAGGCTGTGCACGCACTGCCACCCACCTGCAGGCACAGTGGGGCAAAAGTAATTTATAGAAGGGTTCCGGCATCAATTAGCTTACAAATGCCAGTTGATAAGTAGTTGGTTTAGATCTAAACTGCAAAGGTCGGCTTAGAAATTGATTTAATTAGGCTATTAATAAACATAATAGCACTTAAATATATTATGAAGGGAGGTTATTCGGAAGATTAAGTTTTAGATTATCTGTAGGTTCCTTGAAATATGTAAGCTTATTTATGAAGTTATGAAATTATTTAATAATTTTCTAAATTCGTTGGCAAATTATATGCACCTTAAATCCTGCAAACATTTGTATATTATTTTTATTATTAAATAAAAACGCATTAAAGTAAAAGTAACTAATAAATAAATAATTAATATAAATAATAATATAACAAATAAATAATAAAAACAATAATCAATAGATTTAAACAAGTAATAGAAATTGATATAAATAAAAAGTAAGTCACTCTTAACAGAAGGACATTAAACGTGAAGAAACAGAAAAATACTCGAAATCATGGCTATAACTAATGCTTTGAGAATTCACCACTTTTACAATAATTCAATTTACCTTCATTATTTTTGTTAATTTTCCCTTTAAATGTGGTTCCACTGTACCATTTCGCCTGCAGTCTGATATGCTGAATGGCAGTATGCCTCGTGGCAGAGATAATGGCGCCGCAGTGTCCTTTATCCTTCATCAGTCTGGGGATTGCCGCGCCCACTGACTTGGCTCGGCGGTTGACTCGCAAATAACCGTGCGCCATGGACTGCAGGTGAGGCCTCCTGCCTGCTGCCTTCTGCCGGCGGAAGTGACAATGAGAACGCATTTAAAATTCATTAATTGAACGCATTTCCTGCTGAACGAAGTCGATCTTCCAGCCTGCTGGCGCCTTATTACTCCATCCATTTGTATGCTGTAATTGAGGGCATTCGGACATTCGGAAATTCCATTCTCTCCCTCAGCCTTTCAAGGCAATTTTTAAGGCTTCTTCGAGCCGAAAACTTTACTTCACACTGCATAAATTAATTGAGTCTTCAAACAACGGACTGTGTCTGCGGTTTGGCTTCTCTCCGGGGCGATAGAGTGTGTGCAGTTTTCGTGTAAGAGGGGGGAAGTGAAGGTCCTGTCTCCGTGGGCAACCGCACCATCAAAAACTTTTGCCAGCCGGCTCCTCGAGTCTGCTGGCTGCAGCGTCTAATGCATTTTTCATGCCCAGTTTGAATGGCAGCCCAGCCTCAGCGTCTGCTCTGATGCAATCGAATTAAAATTTATGACAAAACCATTAACAAAGTTGCCCCTTTCGGGAGCTCCGCCCCGATGACGTTCAACGGAGGGTCACATGCAAAAACTTTGCTCAGTTTTTAGTGTAGTGTCTTCAGATTTAAGAGACTCATTCGGTCGAGACGGCGGCTAAACTTTGCCAAATTAATCGATGGCTGCAACGATTTAAGCGTCGACAGCAATTAGCTGAAGAGAAAGACAAAATATGGTCGAGCAATAAGTTTTAGATATATTCACGAGTATTTCGGGTTAAGGGTCAGGGAGAATCATTGCTCGGGCGCAACTTGATCAGCGACTTTAAGTCAATGCTCGGGCGCCACTCTAGAAATCTGTTTATTCAAGTGTTAAAGTTATATAAATAAAAAGTATTAAAAATTATTAGACTGTAAAATATATAGCGTTCAACACAAATTTTCTCTTAGCTATTGCAATGTCCTTATTTTGCTTACTTTTCAGCCTAAAATAACAGATTTTTGGCCTAAATACTACTAAAACTGATCGAAATATGGAATGTCATACCTTGCTGAGCTCGTAATTCAATTCCCAATGGATTGACATTGAAACCTGGAAACTTTTATTTTTGTCCATTTTTCGCAAAAAATCATGATGTTCCCCTTTTCAAAAATGTGAAAATTTGTCAAAATTTTAATTTTTTTATATAAGCCGGAAAGTGACTGAAATTGATTTATTGAGTTATTAGCTGTACAGAACAGTGCGACTTTTAGATATGGGATTCTTTTTGGCCTATTTACAACCAAAAAACTCCTTAAAAACCTAATATTGTTACCAAATTTCCAGGTCGTTATCTTATTTTCGCATTTTTGTCCACTTTACTTTACTTATCACTTTAAAAAAAAGTTGTTTATCTAACAACCGATCTTTTGATTAACTCTCAAAGTATAATTTTGAAATATTTAGAAGGCAGGAAATCGAATACATTGCAGAAATAATTTAAACGAATTCAGATCAAATTTTCTTTTAGCTATTCTAGCAATTTGTATGCCAAGGTATTTGACTTGTTACATTTATTTGCAGACAATGAAATAAGCAACAGCAATGGAGGAGCCTCCGCGTGGCCATAAATGTTTAATGGCTTTCGAACTGAAACGGGCCCCGTTTTATGCCATGTTCTATTTGCGCATACCACAAATGTCTGGCCAAGTGGCCGACAATGGGCCCCGAGGACCGGGTTCCCGAGTTCTAGTCCCAAGTTCCCTATTCCCTATACCCAGTTCCAAGTCCAAAGCAAACGGCTCGAGTGTGCCGGCATCTCAGACATCTCACGATCTCTCAAGGCGGCGACTGTGCGTGGGCCTCCTGTTATCCTTGCCATCCTGCGAGTCCTGCGAGTCTGGACGGGGCGATAAAACGCTTCAATGTTCACTTATTGGCTGGGCGTGAGGAATTTTTATATTAATTTATTGGTCTGACTCTGGCGAAAGTCAGTGGGCCGGCAATCGGCTGGCTGGCGCATTAAATTATGAATCGAATCGAATCGGAACTGAAAGAAAACCTGTCGAACCAGCGACTTCCACGCTGCCCGTTTTATTTTTTTGCGTACATTTTATTCAGTTCATTTTTTTCTCCTGCCGGATTCGGTTTTAATGGCTTTTTAAATGCCAACTGATAAATGGCCAGGCTGCATGACAAATGAGATTTCCTGCAAAGTGTTCCTGTTATTATTGAGGGGGAGAGCTTTTTACCATACATTTTTGTGCCCAGCGGATTATTAACTTATATGGAGAGCAAGGAGCTCATTAATAATTCGCTTATAAAGTGAGATGGCAAAGGGCAAGTCTCGATGTGCCAAAGATTAAACAAAGGTTAAAATATTGCGCATACGCCGCTTTGGTCCCCGGAGGTCCTTAAAATTAAATGCAAAATAACAACAAGTTACACGAAGTCATCTTTCGCAGACACTTAGCCATTGCTCGCAAAGTTTTCTTGCGGGTTTTTTGTATTTTCTCTGTTTTGGGTGACACAAAGGACAAGATACAAGGACAGTTGGCAGGACACACAAGCACAAGTCTGAAGTTTTCGCGTAATTTCACGTATTTTGTGCAAATACGCTCAAATATGCCACACACAACAAGCGGGCAGACAAACAAAACTGTTTTCCTGCCAAGTTTTCAGTATTTTCCCCCGAATTTATCCGCATTTTCCGTCTGGGGACTGTTGTCAGCTTTTTACGTAAAATTAAATTTTATTTATTCATACATTATTGTATTAATGCCTCTGTCGGGCGACTGGGAAATGCAATATCTTTTGATCGTGAACTATGAAATAAAATACCCGATGCAAATAAACCGAGTATAATATATGTGTGACAACGAATATGTGAAATTGATCTCATTGTTTGGTTTGTGCAGGTTTTTTGAAAGAAATTCAATATTCCTGCTTATTATTACGGAGAGAAACTCTGCTATTTACGGCAATACACTTAGAATCAGCTAATTGCAATCACTCAATCACTTTTCTTTCCTCAGCTTGTGTTTGTCTTTTTGCTATGGCAAATACGAACAAATGCTAAATGTGCAACATCACTTCTATTTGTTTTTGAGCCACTGCTCGGGGGGCAAACAATGAGGCTGCATTTTCAATAAGTCGAATGGAGAAGGTAGAGAACGTCGAGCCGGGCAAAAATCTTAAATGGATTAAAAACCAATGGAAATTAAATTGAATTCACCCAAGCAGAAGTAGTTTTTTCCTTGGGATTTTACTATTCAACGGACGACTCCTTAAAGGCAATCAACAACATTGTCTTGGTCATTCGCTTTAAGCTCCAATTGTTTTTAAACGATGCCCATATGCTGTCAGAGGAAAGCTGAAAGTTGAAGCTAAAAAGTGATTTGCCGTAACGTTTTGTGGCTCTCGACTTAGTCGTAAAAATGTTGGCAGTCCCAAAAAAAATAGAAAAACAAAAGGAAAACACAGTGAAAGGCAACAAAAGGACTGTAGCATAAATCGAGGCGTTGTCGCAGGACTAAACTGATTTTTATGCCGGGGAAAAGCGAGGCAAGACATCGCCTGGAGAATACAAAACAATAGTGCGTAAAGATGGGCAAATTGTCTATTTAGAAAAGAAGAAAGAGAAAAAAGGGATACAAGGTCAGATCCTTGTTGTTATTGGTGGGTCAACGGAATGATGTCCTGTTTAGTGCTGGCCCAACGAAGCTCAACATTTTATAGACTATAGACAAACTCTGAATAATTTATGCGCCATAAAAATGAAATCGAATTGCGAGTCTCGGGCCCTTTTCAAAAGAGTCATCAAGCGGCAATTTATGGCGATTCGGATTCCAAATCCTGTTGCTTTATAAGCAGGATCCTCCAGGCTCCTCCAGAACATATGTGTCAGGTAGCTGGGCCAAAACACTTGACGTTCGCTTTATGCAAATTAGTTTCGAAATTCGAATAACAGGGACAGGGACAGGGACACCAGCAGCAGCGGCAGCCAAAAAGTTGTTACATAAATTACCCAACTGCTGAAAAATAAATTAAATTAAATGAAGTTGAAAACTGCGACAAAGCGAAGCCACCCCGTATCGTCCGTGACCGACAAAATATTTGTTTATGGCGATGGGGAAAATTTATGTAAAAGAGCTTAAAATGATACGCGACAAGCGCAAAAATGCAATGAAAATATTTTCCTGCTCATCGCCCAGCGAGTAGCGAAAAGCGAGGCAATTTCGAAATCAAATTAAGGTGCAAACCGACAGTTTTGCAATATTTCAGCAGTTATTATGGGGAAAGTTTAAGGGGAAATTAGTTTTTCGGGGCAGAATCAGAATCGTGCTGGTATCCGCGATCGAAATCGAAACCGCAAAAGGAATCCTCTCGGAATTTAATTGAAAGATAGTTCCGCGATAGCAAGCCATATGAAATTGCAAGAAATCTCGCACGGTCCCCAGACGTGATCTCGTTTCCCGATGCGATGCTGCTGTCATTGTCTTGGCTCCCGGCTCCCGATTCCCGACATTCGCGGAGTTTGGCTAGGTGACGTGACTTGGCCGCTACGTGCTCCACATTAGCGTTGCCGCAACGTAAACATAATCATCCCCTTTGGCCCACTACCCCTATTACCCACCACCCTACAACCCCCCACATACATCGTTGTCGCATGAAAAGTGGAAAATCGGGTTAACAGTGCCAAAAACGCAGACAATGGCAACGTTGACTGCGGTTCGCGATAAATCAGCAACAATACATTCCCAAACTCCGACGCTCCATCGCCATTCAGGTCGTCGCTTGTGCGATGTGGGTTCTGTGTGTGGGTGGCAAAAATAGATTTGAAATTTATAAATTATGAGCATTTGTTGCAGCAAATTGAAATGTTACGCTTGCAGCGTGTGTGGAAACCTTTAGCACGATGGATGCGATGGCTGCAAATGGCGCACTTTAAAATGCGTCGCATTCAATTTGGTCAACAAATAAATATTTGAAAATAACCGCGTATATATTTCAAGCGATTAGGTTTAATGGCAAGGGTTAAATAACTATTTAGAAAATATTATTAAATATAATGAGATAGAAAAGAAAGCAAGAATTAGAAAGCTAATAAGTCTTTATTTTTCAACATTTAATAAAAATAATTGCATACTAAATACCTACTTTAAATCTTTTTAAGTTGGTTTAAATTTTCTAAATTATTTTCCTTAATTTAGTTTTGATTTTAAGGAGCCCAGAACTCTTGGAATTGTAGCTTACAAGTTTTAAAAGCCATTAAAATAGGGTCTAAATATATAATAAAGCCTAAAAGCAAACCCATTATTTTCTTTAAACTAAAACCACACTCAATTCGATGCTCTCTCAATAAGCAAAATTAAATTAATATTTATCCGTTAGTATTATCTTGTTTAAGCCTTGTTTAAACCACACTCTATTCAAAAATTTGCAGCTAATTGAGTAATCAAAATTGAGGCAAATATTTGCGCTGCTTTGCCATCTTAAAAAGTATTGACAATTTCATTTTCATTTTCGGCATAGCAAAATTTGTTTGCTCGCCCGCTGCAAACTATAAATCATTGGCTTAGTTTATTTCAAGTTTTTGGCCCACCCACGAACCCACCGAAAAATACTCGCACCATATTCAGAGATATTCAGCCGCCGCACTCATCCATTTGGGATGATTTTATGGCAACCATTTTCATTTTCATATTCATGCTCGTATATCAAAAACCATTTCAAAATGGCTGTGCGTCGCTTTTGCGGTGGCAAAAGCATAATAAAATGCAGATAACGGCAATCAAATTTACTGGGCATGACGAGGAGGGGGTTTTCCATATCGAGGGGTTAGGGGGTTTTGATCTAGACAAGGAAAATGTTCTCTCGGTTCTCTCGGATGGAAGAAAAATATCGAATAAAAATATTTCAATAATTTCCAGGCAAACAACGAGGCAATTAATTAACCAAATATTTATATCTCTCTAACATCTCATATTTCTTTCGTTTTCGCTTGGCTAACCCCCTGCCTCTATTTCGATTTGGTTGATGGAATTTCCTCGAGCTTCAGGTTTGGGATTCCTTCACGAATTTTCCTTACCCACGTAATTAATTTTGCCAACATTTAAAGGGACGAAATGTGCCCCTTTTTTTGGGCCGAGCTTCGCCTCATATTTATGCTAATCAAACACAATCCTGACCTCGGGCAGAAATCAGCAAGACAAACAAATCCAGGACGCAGTTAAGAAGAACTTCGACCGCCGCAGAGTTTTCGGGTTGCTTTAAAATTTTCGAGGGCAAGGGCAAGGCTGCGCCACGCCCCCTTTACTCCCCGGGGGCTACTGAGCCCGCCTGCTTGTTTATAAAAATAATTAAGAAATATTTTCATGTTTTATAACTTTTGTGCAGCTTGAAACTTTTTAAATAGACAAACTTTTGTTGCCGCCGCTGCCTGTTTACTTACAAAATGTTCGTTCGCTCCGGCTTCCCCGCTCCGCCGATGAGAAGTCCTATATCTGATGGATACATTTGAAAATCTCGAAACAGCTAACAACATACTTCATTATAATATTTTCACTTTTAACTTGCCAGCCAGTGTCCGTCGCGGGTCCTGATAAGACTCTTTTACACTGGGGGAGAAAAATAGTAGATTAGTTTGAAAAATTGTAAATTTAAATTTGGAATAAATTTTAGAGTTTACATTTCCAACAATAAGTTTTCAAAAATTTTAATATATAGAAAATATTTAAAAATGCCTATTCATTTAATTGTTTAATTGAAAAACGTTTTTGGTAATAGATTTATTAATTAATTTTTATCAGCAAAATATTTAAATTATCATTCAGTTTTGCACATCATTTTACCTCAATATATTTCTGATTTTTTATAGTTCTTTAAACTAATAGAATTAAAATAGTTTAATTGTTAATAAAAATATAGAAAACATTCAAAAATATTTAAGTATGTTATATTAAATGTAGAACACTACCTAAGGAAACAAGTTATTGGTTAAACGGTTTTTTAATTAACTTTCTTTAATACAAATTTGTTTAATAAATACTACATTTAACAAAATATATTGCTTAAATATTGTTGGCATTTTTTTAACTTGTAAATTTTGATCTTTAATTTTAAATAATAATTTTTTCTGCAAGGGATTCCCCAGAGAAATGCTATCTACAATTCTTACTTACACTTTTTGCCGGCAACAGCAAGCGAAACTTTTTCAAATGAAGCTTAATTTCATTCCTTCTTCCCAAACCACTTTTCTCAGAGTGCCGATTTCTGCCGGCTCCTTTGGCTTATTGTTCTTGGTATTGTTGTCCCTGCTTTTTGGCCCTCGGGCGAAACATTGCCGCCTCTTCCTGAGAATGGGAATGGGGGTGTTCCCTTGACAAAATGTCTAATTTCCGTGCAGGAAAGCAAGAAATTACTTTATGGTTTGTTAATAGCGGGCGGCCTCTTCAAAAAGCAGCGGCAGCAGCGATCCTTGGGCTTTGTGCGATGTCCGTTGTTGTCTTCCGAGGACTTGGCTTAAATGCTGTGACATATTTTGCCTGGCATCGCATCCTGGCCACTTTTCCCGGCGGCGAGCCATTTGCCTAGGCCGAGTCGCGTTTAATGGGAATTTAAACGGTAACAATTACAGTTTCTGAGAAGAAAAGAAGATGGGAATGGAGATGGCAAATACCCACCTGTCAAGTCAATGAAACTTTCGCTGCGCTATTGAAATTTCTGGCGTGTGCGGCCATAACGACACCTGGTTTTGTGTCCTTCGCCCTGTTTTGTGGTCCAAAACTTTGCTAGCAGCTAACGACTAACAACTTGGGCAGCGGAAATGGCCGGGACATCCACGGCATCCCCGGAATTTCATCATCTTGTTGAACTTATTCCTTTTTTTGTTGCCTCTTCGATGACTCCACGTGGGCCTTTGTTGTGGTAGGTTTTTTCAGGTTCTAGTTCGGTTTCGGTTTTACTCATATTTACGCATGTAAAAGCTATGATAACAGTGGCTAGACTCAGGAATAACAAAGATTGCCCGCCCATGGATAGCGTTTACATGGAAAACAGTTAGCCAAAAATAGGAAAAAGTGTAAATATTCTTACTTTTGGTAGTGGCATCATCATGCCAGGGGATAACATAGAAAATATTAAAATATTTTATTTTGAGAAATAAGCTTAAATATTTTATTTTGTGAAATAACTTTAATATTTTATTTTAAAAATAACTTAAATATTTTAATTTGAGAAATATGCTATATATTTTATTTCGAGAAATAATTTAAATATTTTATTTTGAGAAAAAAGTTAAATTTTTATACCCGTTACTCGTAGAGTAAAAGGGTATATTGTATTCGTGCAAAAGTATGTAACAGCTAGAAGGAAACGTTTCCGACCCTATAAAGTATATATATTCTTGATCAGGATCACTAGCCGAGTCGATCTAGCCATGTCCGTCTGTCCGTCTGTCTGTCCGTCTGTCTGTCTGTCCGTCTGTCCGTCTGTCCGTCTGTCCGTCTGTCTGTCTGTATGAACGCTGAGATCTCGGAAACTATAAAAGCTAGAAGATTGGCGTTTTGCATGCAGATTCTAGGAGTTCCTACGCAGCGCAAGTTTGTTTCAAAAGGGTGCCACGCCCCTCTAACGCCCACAATCGCTTATATACGATTTTAAAAATTTCAATATTTCGGAAAAGTAAAAATGCAGTTTTATTGTGTTTATCAATACCTATCGAAATGTAGAAGACATTTTTCAAATCGGACCATTCATTAAAAAGTTATACGCAATCAAAATTGTTCATATATCTATCTCCCTCGCACTCCCTTTAGCCCCAATAGATAGTCGGGACACCAACCCGAGTACAGCGTTCGCACTCCCTTTAGCTGAGTGACGGGTATTAGATAGTCGGGACACCAACCCGACTATAGCGTTCTCTCTTGTTTTTTTTGGGAAATAACTTAAATATTTTTTTGCTTATTCTTAACACTGTTTATTAATTAAATCCTTAAGAATTATTTAAATTTTTCAAATAGCTTGTGAATTTGATTGTTTAATTATTAACCATAAAAATCTAAATTTTAAGCATATGCATTTTAGAAATACATTTTAATTTGAAGCCAAAATTAAGTGGAATATAAAAAAAGAGTAAGTAAGCTGTGAACTATAAGTTAAACATTAAAACTTTTTAGAATAAAAATTGTGAATTAATTAGATTAAAATGTAAACCTCTTTGGTTTTCGTGAAAGCATGAATCGGAGCCTTTAAAATAAGAAAATGTTCTGAGACTCGATTAAATAGCTGTCGGGGCCACAAAAATCCAAATTATCTGCGGAGTGTCGTTCCCCTCGCAGGACTCGCAGGACCCCCGATCCTGTTGGCACCCACTTTGTGGGCTGTTCCCTGCGTTTGTCTGCGGCCTGCATTTTTGCGCCCTTTGCGACGATACAAGTTTTTGCATTGCCAACATTTTTTTGTGTGTTTGTCGCCGCTTTTCCCATTTCCCCGCCCTTTGAGGAATTTTCCGCTTTTTGTTTTCGCCAGTGAAAAGCTCCTGTGGCCTAAGTCCGCTTGTATTTGCCAATTTTGTGTGCTGCCCACAACAAGGACATCAGGAGCAGTGGAAACAGAAACAAACAGGAGGAACAGAACTGCAAGGACCTCGGGGCTAAAAGGGCAGGACGAGGGGAAACTAATTTCTTCCCGGGATTTCGGCTTCTTTTGTATCGTGTTTGTATGTTTGTGTGTGCGTGGCTCGCGGCAGAGTTAAGTTTTTCCCATTGTTGTGAGGGTTTTACTCCAGTTTTTCCTTGTTTGCCATTGCTGTTGGCTAGCTTGTTAGCCAGCCAGTTGCCCAAAATGCCATTTCCTGCCCCCCTTGCCGCCACCCCTGCCCATCCATCCGCAGGGCAAAATATTTAAATTATTATTTTCGGCTCTCTGCCGAAGAAAGGCAAATTTGATTAGGAAAATAAATGCTACCCGGGGGACTTAACATGCCATTCCAATTTGAGCCAATTTACCCGAACTTGTCCTCGACAGACACACACTTTCACCTGTGAGCTGTGAGAAAATCGGAAATCGTTATGGCCAAAAATAATATATAAAAAAACTAATAAAAAACGATTTCGGGGATGTCGAGCTGCAGATGATGCATTTTCTTGATAATTAGTTGCAGTCTGTTTATGCTGCGTAATTTATGGCTTCTGTTTTGGGCTACACAGCAAGCACTGGAATAAAATATCTGTATAGTACTCAACAAGTAAACAGTTTCAGAAAATTTTAATAAAAATTACTAGGAATGGTAAAATTCTTTATTTGGTAAACTTACTTGTATAAGATTAAATAATTTCGTATTCAAACTTGATTTTTTTAATTATTAAGGATTATTTAATTTAAAATATTTATTTATTCTCTTTAAACAAAATATTCAGTTATTAGTTCTTTTATTCACTTATTAATAATCACAATATTGTTTCTAATTCAATATTTCAATATTAATATTAAGTATTTTAATTTAATTTTTGTAGAGCAATGGAGAAAAAGAACAACACAAGTTTTAGATAGTTTAATTATTGTAATCCTCTCTAACATTATAAATATGAATAAATAAAATAAATGATAAAACCCAACTTAATATAATGCAGTTTCCGTTTAAAAATCCATTTCTTTTGGTGCACTTCATTACCCAAATTTTCCTTGCGTGTAAAGTTCGGAGAGGCGTGAGGTCAACGTCTGACTGTCTTGTGTCTGGATATCCGATATAATTCACATTCAATTTCCATTTCCAATCCGCGGTTGCGGCACCCCGAGGCACCCGAGGCACACATGTGTGTGTGTCGCATCCAAGAGTTCCAGATGCCGTCAGATGCAGTCGCTTCCTCATTCTCCTCCTCCTCCTCCCCACGTAATAATCAACCCCTTGCAAGGGGAGATACTACATGGTATATGGTATGCTGTTCCTGCTGCCCCTGTAAACAAAACATTCATCAACATTTTATACACTCAACATGTGCCACGCCTGGCTGCAGTTTTGCTCTCCCCCTCTGAATTTTCGCCTCGGGCTGACAATATTGTTTGTGTTTTCGGCTGCCCGCTTCGATTTTGAATGTTCTTTGAAAAATCACAACTAATTAACTTTGCCCATAGCTCCAAATTACGTGGGACTGGAGTCGGGGGGCTGTTTCGGAGGGAGGTGCTATTTGCCCTTTGGCATCGGGAAGCGTTTTTTGTGTGGCCTGCTGCTCCTGGCGGCCAGATGTGTGGCCTGTTCGATGAGTAGCTGGCTCCGAAAAAGCAGTTTAAAAATAGAAAACGTGTTCGGGCTGAGGTAGTTCGCCCCACACATCCGGTCGCTTGATAAGAAATCGCCGCTAAATGAGGCCCATCAGCGACAGAGGTGAGTTGCGCCGAGATTTAAGGATTTGTAGGGTCGTTTCCCTGTGTGGTTCCCATAAAATGTTGAACTTTATCGCGAAGTTCATCAGGCTGTAAAAATGAAACTTGCTGCTTAAATATAACCGTATGGATCTGCTATACGATTTTTATAAACATTAAATATTTATGCATTTGTAATATAGAATCAAAAAGGAATTTTAACCCTGATAAATTAATTAAATGATGATTAAAGATTAAAATTATAAAAAAATTAATAAAAAATACTATTTCAAGACAAATGTTAATATATAAGTTTATTTTAAAACAATAAAAATTATAAGCATTATTTTTTTCAAATATTTATATTTGAAGTCTTGATTATTCTTTGCTGCAACCTAAAATAGAAATCCTTCTCAGCAAAAGTCTATATAAGAATATAAAGAATTTACCTGTCAGTAAAAGCCACCACAAACTGCAGTGCCTTTGTCCTTTCATTTTTTTAGCCTCCACAACACCCAGTTTGGTATCTTCTTTTGCACCATTTTCCTTTCATTTTCTCAGCTTATTTCGAGAAGCAAACTTTGGTTAATTGCAACAATCGCGGCCGTGGGATCGGGGGCTGTGAAAAAGTTCATAAAAATGAGTAATTTTGAGCAGCTCTCGTTTGCATTCGGCATTCGGCATTGCGAGTCTGTGATTGAGGCTTCTGGCAGAGCTGATTGTTTCCTGGCGACTGCCTCCATTGTGCGGCAACTTCTGGGGGCAACTGTCGATGAGCGGGTAAATTGTTGGCAACTTCGGTTGCCCCGGAAATCGTCGGAGAGCCCCAACCAACCAACCAGCAGGTGGCGGAGACAATGGCGAATGGAGGTATTTATTAAAACAAACTTGGGTCGAACCCCAACCCCATCCCCTTTCTCCTTTCTCCTTTGGCCTTGGGCAAAAGTTTAGCGCAGTTTCGCAGCTGGGGGAGTTGGCATAAAGGCAGCCAGGATTCAGGATGCAAGTTGGCAGGCGCATAAATGTCACTTACGCGCTTCTTGACGCCACCAAGCCACCATCCTCATCACCATTGTTCGGTGGCTGCTGGATCTCCAGTCAACTATTCGGGGGAATTGCGAAAGTGACAATTTCGACAGGCGCCGGATGGAGCGAGTCCTGCGGGATGCGATGCGAGTCCTGAATGAATCCTCGAAGAGCTCGAAGGCGTCTGGCCAAAGTGTAAGTGCAAATTCAGTTTGGTTTAATTTCGACAGGCTGCGGTCGCGGTGCTGCATTCTCCACTCTCCATTGACCAAAAGCTGTCACCAAGAGCCCTGCCCCTTGAGTCCCCCAGGAGTCCTTCTCCTCCTCCGCCTCCTGCTGCAGGTCCTCCGATCTTTATTAAGTTTTTCGCTTACTTCTCTCGCCAAAGTTTTTCCGAGGACCCGGCAAAGGCAAAGGCAAGTTTCTCACTGTTTTTCTACATTTCGGCTTTTGTTTTCTGGTGCAGATTTCATCTAGCCATCCTTGGGGCGAAAACTTTCCCTCTGTGAAGTGTCCTCTGCAAATTTGTTGTCTATCGCCTGGCTAACAGCTAGGAGTAAAAAATAAAAAACCAAAATAAATCGCCAGAAGTTTGCATTGGCAGCAAATTAATATTTTGCAAATATTTGGCAAACTTTTGCCAAGTTTAAAAAATTATTATTTGCGGATTTCATTGATTTGGTGTTATTCTCCCTGCTTTCTCTGTTTTATGCCAAGGAAATTGAAAAAACTTTCCTCTTTTTATTGACAGTGAATTAAAGTTTATGCAAAATTGTGCACTGAGGTCACTGACAAAAACGAAAGAGCTGTGTTCATTTGCGTAAGCCTAAAAATATACCAATTTATGTGGAATATTCCAGAAATAAGTATTCGAAAGTCTTTGGGGGAAAAGCGGAAAACTCTAGAGCAGTCGGAATGCTCGATTGCATTTGAGTTATTGCTCGGAAGCAGCTGACAGGACCTCCTCGTCCTTTCTGCAAACACCTCCCGAATATTGGCTCCATGTCCTTGTGCATTTCCACACACATCCCATTGGTAATATTCAATATTTTGGTATTTATCTTGTCGGACAATAAAATAAAGCAAAATTCGCATGTCGTTCGGAGGGGAATAGTTGGGAGGTGGCTGGTATAAAAAGGATGCCCAAGTGGGTCACTGAGGTCCTCCAGTTGCTGCTCCAGTTGCTGGGTAAATTCCACAGGAATTTACATGTTCGAATTCTCTTTAAGCATTTTGTAAGCCGTTCTGCTCTGCTGTTGTCTTGGCCATTGGAAAACAACGTAAGCCGCTTGGATCCCCATTTTTGCTGCTACTCCTTTGAAGCGAGATACTTTTGCACTCGCATAAGCATTCTAGAAGTCAATTTAACAGATGTATAGAAATATATTCTATATTTTAGATAAATTGAGTAAATTATTAACATCACTCTTAAAAAACGTAGGAAATCCTATGATTTCAAATTAAAATTTAAATGTTTTTCGTTTTAGTAAATTTAAAAATGTTAAACTTTGAATTTAATATGAAGTTATTTTTCCTAATGACGTAAAATATTTAAACTAAATATGACTAATACTAATAAATAGAATATACCTGAATATTTTCAAACTAAATATGACTAAGAATACAATTTTGTAAATTCAATATACATTTTTTCATTTTTACTATGTCATTTTTTCCTGTGTACCTTGATAGATCTGGATTTTCTACTAGTGTAAATATTAATTCCCAGCTGTCGTTTGTACACAACAATAGTAAATATATTTTTCTATAATATTATATTATCAAATAAATAAGATGCACGAGGACCTGTGCCAGCAAGTCATAGACCGCAATGTGCCGCAGTTGGTGCAATTGCTGTTGGAATCCCCCACCGATGGCAAGAAGAAAGATGGCGATGTTAACGTGGACCCAGGCATCCTTGAGCGTTGCCTCCGCTTTGCCAAGAATCACCTGGAGTCTCCAAATCAAGAGGAGACCTCGCCGGACGCCGTGTGGATCACCATGAACCACTTTCTGGAACGCTATCACAGCGAAAATCTGTCGGAGTTCGCCGAAACCTTCAAGCAGCTGGCCAATGTGGTGCTGAATCACCCGATCTGTGTGAACCACCCGCTGCAGAATCTGCAGTGGCGCCTCATCGACTTTATGCTATCGGTGGCCCACAGGGCCTTTCAGACCGCCCGTCGCCATTATCGGGAAATGGATCAGAAGCGTAAGAACATCCTGGAGGCTCTCACGCTGGCCACCGAAAGTTCAGAGGTTGCTAGCGAAGAACTAAAGGCAAGTGATTCGAAAATTGGTAAGCTATCTAAGGATGAGAATCAGTTGTCTTCGGATGAAAAGATTTTGACGGAAAAGTCCCAGAGTTCGAGGACTCTTGTTAGCTCGGAGCAGATGGGAACTATCTGCGAAGAGATTAATCCTCCAATTTCGGAAGCGGAACCAATTGCATCATTGGAAACCTACGCTCTTTTTCGGAAACCGCTCCCCTACAATAAACTTGTTCGAGAAAACTTTGCCTTGAAAGATGCCGAAATGGAGCTGGAACTGAAACTCTCTCAGTTTGAATCAACGGCCGAGAAACCCACAAGGGTTAATCGCTACAAAGAATCGAATAATTTGCTTTCCTGTATTCAAACTCCCTGGTGGCAAGTGGAGGTCCATGTCTACCAAAAGGCGCAAATTCTGGTCAGTAATTTTAGCCAGAGTTATGGAGATTATTTGATCCATCAACTCGGGGAAAATCACCATTCGGTGCGAGCGATGAGCGAGGAGCATCAGTTGTTGAATGAACTCATTATCCTTTTCTTCGCAAACGTAAATAGTAGTAATTTTGAAATACTAGATGACAAGTTGGAGTTAAGAACAGATGAACCACGCACTTGTGCTCTCACACATTTACTAGAGGCTTCCCATATGGGTGAGATTATTAACTATATCAAGCAAATGCGTCACCTAAGGCAGCTCATAGAGACCCATACCATTAAGAGATTATGTGGAGATCGCTTGGAGACCCTCACCTTTTTCACTGTAGCCCTGCGGCGACTCCTTCGACCTGTAATGGAATTCCTCGTTTATTTCGAGAGGCGCTTGGCAAGGGGTTTGGAAACCCCCACCCTGCAACACTTTTCAGATACTTCAAGGAGTCTTTTAAAAAGAATCAAGTGGCTTTATGAACTCTCAAAAGAAACTAGTGAAGAACAGCCTTCATTGAAAGGTTTGAAAGTTCTAAACACCTTATTCACACGTTGTTCTAGAAACATTCACCCCAAAATCCAGCGATCCTTAAGCGCCTCCTTACTTCTTCACTCCCTGGAGGCCTACTGTTGTTTTTTGGATAGCTGGTGGTCTACGGGAGAATTCAACGACTGGCGCGAGGAGTTTCCCTACCAAAGAATCGAAATTGAAAGACGAACCGAGTATGAATTGAGAACGTTATGGGTAGGGATACCAAATAAGGATATATTTCACATCATTCAGAGGCATATTTCCGCGTCCAGTGAAGCTGTGGCCATCCTCTATGATACCCGAAAGATAGGTGACTTCTACTTCTACCACAGAATCAAACCGGAAATATCTCTGCATAATTTATTAATGGCAGCGGTTTTAAGGGAACTCGTTCCTTATCAAACTGAGAAAGTCGAGGAGATATTCTATGCTCCGGATATCCTGGAGCAGTTAAAGTCCACTGATGACGATGTAGTTCGTCGGTTGTTCTACTCACTTTACATGGAAACTCGACCAGATCCGACGAAACCCGCATCCTATTCGATGCAGGAGTTACTGAGAAACTTTCAGGTCTGTGCTCACTACACTCCCCTAAAGGATATCATCTCCCAGGAGCTGAAAAGATTGCTACATCGACGCTGCCTGTTGGCCAACTCTTATGTCTCTGAAATGGTAAATGATTTGAAAATGGGAAAAATAGTAAAACACCTTCGAAAGGTTTTTCTTCTCTCAAACTATGATCTCCTCCGTAATGAGTTTGAGTTGTTCTTTGAGTTTCTTGAAAGAAATCAAATGATAGAGGCTTCTGATAAATTAAGGGATATCGTCCGCTCCCAGGATCCCAAGCTGGGTTATCTGTTTTATGTCTCTTTAACCAAACGACATCCCGAATTAATGCAGCTCATGGTCTTTGATCCTTTACTCAATCGTGTGATTAGCCAGGAGCAAATCGATCAGATGAACAACTGCTTTCGTCTCATGTTGAACATGCACTTTTCACTATATCAACTAAATAATTTACCTTCCTTTGATAACTCAAAACAACAGCGATTGGTTAAAGCTCTACAAACTCTGAAAGATTCCCTAATTTCTGTGCTTAAGGAACAGCTATCACATCTTGATAAAATGAAACAAATTCTACTGGAACTTTATTCTTTTAAACATGGATTAAATGAATTTACCTCTTTAACTGAACTTAGAAAGAATCAGGAAAGGTTCACATTTCGATTAAAGGAATTCTTGAGTGACGAATTAGAGAATGGCAAATGCAGCTTGGAGGAGGTCCTTAGCCTGAGCAGAGTGTTGAGGATTCGATGGCTAAGAGTCCAGGTCCTCACAAACGAATATCGAAGGCTCAATCCGAAAAATATCTTTGACATGAAGTACGAGTGGATGCGTTATAATTACCTGCACTGCACTTTAAAAAAAATCCAGGCATTTAAATCCGTATATTTTATTCACTAAATATTTTGTGTTTTATAAATAACATGTTATATATTTGTAAAGAATAAGCAATTAAAAATTAATAAAATACTCTTATATAGTTAGGTATAAAATTTCGAACTAAAAAGTATTGATAGGCAAATGAATATTAAAAACCTTATTATTTAATTTTAATCTAATGAAAAAACATTTTCAGATATTTTAAAGTTTATTTTTCTTATATGATCCTAAATTTATATTTCTTTTAAATATTATTTGTTTAAGCCGAGGACATATGTATCTTGAATACATTCCCAATTTTGACATCATTTATCTCTGATTTGTTGCTTAATCGTTCGTTTGTTGGCCACCTTTTTTATCGCCCGTCCAGCCCGTTGTCCGCAAATAAGTTTTATCAATTTCCAATGGAAAATCGAGTGTGCGTCGTCGTCTGTGACAGAAACCGCAAATTAAATCGTTTGGGTGCCGGGCAAAATTTATTTCTAGCGCGTGGCAAAAGCCACAAGCTCCACACGCATCGCACATAGGATCCGCTTTTTTGAACCAAACAAAACCAAAAAAAAAGCCAGAAATAAAGCGTGGAAAATTAGAGCAGGCCATGCCAAATCCAAAGCCAAATCACAGCCAGCAACCGAAATTATTCTGCGGATTTTGCGGCCTCGGCGGTGGGACAGTGTCGATGGGTCCGGAGGGGGAGGGGCGGTGCTCCCAACACACGTTCACACTCTGGGCCATAAATTGCACCGACGCCTTGTTGGCCAATAAATACTAAAGTCTTGATATGCAGCGGCGCCAAGTGCCATAAACTTTGGTCCTCTGGACAAGGGGAATGGCTAATTAAAGTTTGTGCCGCATTTTCAAATTAAAAATTGGTAATTTGTGTACAGTTTCCACCTCCAGTTCTCCACTTTTTATGTTTTTTATTGCGTGGGCGGTGATCTCGGCGGTTTATGCCCCTGACATCATCAGCTGGGCGAGGAAGAGGTCGTAAAATCTGGGCCACATAGAGGGAACAGGACAGGTTTATGTGCGGAACTAGACGTTTTATGGTTTGGCATTTATTTTTTCTCATTATCTCCCGCGGTCAGGCGAAAATCGCGCACTAAATTTGTCATTCGAGTGCAGGCCACTTGAAAGGGGATTTCCCCGACTGACTTGTGCTATTTAGCATATTTAATAAATAATGCAAAAACATCACTTTATTCTCTCTTTTTTTAATCTCCTCTGGAAGTCACACACAAAAATACACAGAAAGTGTGGGTAAACATTTTTCATTTCGCTAAAAATATTTTCATTTACTTTGCCGGCCACACATTGAAACCACTGCAACCGCATTTGGAAAACATTTTAAATACCTTTTACATTTTTACCATTTGTTTTTATTTGGCCATTTCCATTTCACATTTCGCATTTTCCATTTCTGGCAGCGGAAATGTTTTTGTGTGATTTTTGTGTGCGGGTCTAACTTAGCCGAGCTTTATTTCATTTCATTTCATTTCGTTTCCAATTTCACAGCAGAGTCTCTGTTTCGGTTTCGGCCTGATTTCAAATTTTTCAATTTAGTGGCATTTCGCTCTTTGGTGGCATTTTATTTAATAACAGAAATTCTAATTAAATTTTTTATTATTTACCCTTTGAGTTAGTTTTTCCGCCCCAACGCATGCTATATTGATTTCGCTGCTTGTGTTTGCTTTTGGGCATGGCAAAGTGGTGTCTCAGTTCGGTATTGGTACTGATTTAATGATTTTCTCACAGCCCCGGTTAGAGTAAATAGTAAATATTTACTTATTTGCTATTGGCACCCACACCAAAAAAAAATAAGAACGGGAAATAGAAAAGCAGAAACCCGTGCCACTTTTCAATAAAACAATCAACTGTCAAAAAAATATCTAAACACACAGTGGGAATTTTTCAGGCGTAATTGGAGCGGGTATTTGTCACAGGACCACCAAAGTTGATTTGCATGTCATTAACACACAAATCGAATGCTGCTGCAGGCGGCTGAAAATATAGATGAGGGTCTGGGGGTTCAACGACTGCAACCCTGTAGACTGTAGACTGTAAACAAGCCGCTACTAAAAATATCACATGTCATCCGAAGGATGAGACGGAACCGGAGGCGACTAATTAGAGTGTCTGCGAGAAGGAAATCCCCGAATATTGTGTGGATTGTGTGGGCGAAACGCAGTCAATATTGATGTGGCAGCCCGAGGAAAATTATCTTTCAGACTGCACAGATATTTTCCCATGGAAATGCTCGGAAATATTAGGACCACATGGGAATTTATCTTATCCACCCAAGCCAGACAAAACATTTACAAACATTGGCAATATCAGGCAGAACTTCTCCAATTCGCCAGCCCAAAGCACTTCAAGTGGCAGTCTATCCGAACTTTGGAGTAGTAGAAAATCTCAGCCCGACAACAGGTGCAAAACAGACAACATTTTTAGGAGCATGTGCATTCTGTGTGCTGTCTTTTTTCAGTTTGCATGGGAAATGTAAACAAAACAGGCTGTGCTGTAGGTAAACAGAGGAAAAAAAGTTTAGAATTAACAAACAAATATTCTTAATTTAAGAATGTTTGGTCATAAGAAAGAATCTAAAACGATTGTTCTTAAATAAAGACTTAGTGTTCTTAAATCAAGAAAAAAAGGTGTTTATTCAAGAGCATTTTTGTGTTAATTTGAGAACGTTTCTTCTTGATTTAAAAAGTTCTGGAACTGTTGTTCCCGTTTTGAAGAACATTGGTTTTTTTTTTTTAGGTAATAAACAAAATGTTTTTTAATTAAAAATTAAATTCAGATAGAATTGTTTTCTACGGTGTACATTTTCGGGGTAGTTCGGGGGGTTCGGAATATGTGTAAGTAAGCTTTAATGGCCATGGTAACAGTTCGTAGTATCCCATAGTATCTACCAGCTGCATCCCACTATCCCAAGTTGTTGCGGTCCCTGGAATGCCAAGCGAACAGGAGGCGGAGGTGGTGAGCCAACAGTCGGCATTCGGATGTAGTTCAAATCCCAACAAAATTATTAATATGACTTTAGAGAGCGGGAACTACTGGTGGGTAGTGCAGCTCCTGCTGGTAGTACCAAAGTACCGAATACACCCCCTGCGGTTTCCAAGACAGCCGACGATGTATCTGCAGGATGCGTTTTCACTCCTGTCTGGGCCCAAATTATGCCTAAGCCCTGCCAACTGCTAGGCGCAAAAATTATCTCAAGTGCAGAGAGAGATGTGGATTACATTTTAGATTAATCCATAAATAAATTTCATTAATCTTTTTTAATACTACAAACATTGTGAGAAAACTCTTTTGCTCCTAAAAGAACAACTTTTTAATTTTAATCGTTAAAAATCAGTTTAAATTTGATTTTAAAAAAATCCGAATTTTTAAAATAGTTCTGAGAAAAAAGGTATCTAAAAATACATGTGTAATACATTTATAAAAATCGTCATAAAAATTATTCAATTGCATTTTAAGTTCCTAAAATATTTTTTCCAGTGTTTATGTGTGTTTGGTAGAGTGTGTTTGTATCTTTCTGGTACTCGCACTTGGCCACTAAATTTGCTGCACATTATTTAGTTGTTTGAGGCGAGAGCGGCGTCTTTGTCTCCTCGCCCGACGATTCTGTTATCTGTTTGTGGTTACGGGATTACGGCTGCAAAGCCCACATCCAGGTGCAGAGTACACCATATATATATATATTTATGTACAAAGATATAGAACTGCCACGCCCACATCTCGGTAAACGAAACCGCCTCAGCCTTTCAGCTGTGTTTGAACTTCTCTGTTCTGCCGAGAGTTTCGGACCCTGACTCGGCCGAACTTCAAGGTTTTAGTTTAGTTTCAGCTGCATCTGGAACATCGCCCAGCATTATCCCCACCTTGTTTACGCATTTGTGCTGCGATTTTTTTACTGCTCCTGCTGTTGTTAGCCAGCTCCTCGCCCTCAACAAGTTTATCGCAGCAACTCTCGCTCCGACTCTAATTTACATAACCACGCAAATTAGTTTTGCGTCTGCTGCAGTTTTTATCTGCTCCCAACTTTGTCACGACCCTCGCTGCATGCCACACCGCCTCCCTAACCGCCCACCATTCGACCGCCCACCGACATCGCAACTTAAATTTAGTTGCCAAAGTTATTTAAACTTTTCATACCCTTCTCGCTGGGGCACTGCAATTATGGGCCGGAGTTTGCCAGGAAGGAAGTTAAGGTGACATCTTCAGGTGTTAAATGTGAAAGCTTTTCAGTTGGGGAAGTATGTTTTGAAATTTCCTCTAAAGTGGTTTAGAAGAAGCTATTAGTTTTTGCTATGATTTTAGAACTTAAACTACAATTGGTGTTTAAATTTACATTTTTTTGGAATTAGATATTTACTTAATTAAGCATATTAAACTATTAATTGAAATGTCGAAATTTAAGACAATATGTTATGTCAAAGGCCAGAAAATAAAAAACATTTTGTATTTTTTAGCACAGAAATACAGATTAATAAACCAAAGGAAAAATTTCATTTCCTTGCCTTTTAAAATTTGTTTAAAAATTATTCGGAGATTTTCAAAGATTTGCAGATATTTTTCGGAGATCTCTTTCAGAGTTTTTCCTTATAAAAGGGTATAAATCCCTCCAGCTTGACTGCAACTCCTTTTTCTCATTTTTTATCCACTCTTTAGTAGATCCACAATTTTTTATTTAATTTTTTTTTACTTTTCGAAAAATGAATTTCATGAAACTTTTTTGGCTGCTGCACCGCGCCCGCAATTTTAATAGACACACAGACCCCTTCACCTGTCGGCTGCTTTTCGCAGGGGGAGGGAAAGGGGGTCTTGTCTCGGTAGTTAAGACAACAATTCATTTAACATAGAAGCAGACTTCCAGCCTCCCTCTCCCCCCAAATTCCCGCCAAAAACTTCACAGCCCCCTGCTAACTCGCTCTTTTTTCGGAAAAGTTTGCTAATGGCCCCCTGCCAGGCACAGTGGTTGGAAAACCGTTTACGAAGAGTGCTTATGGTAGATAAAAATGGCACTTGTTAGCTAAGCTCTGTCATTGTAGTGGTGCCTTACAGAAGGAGTTGATTTGGGGCTGGCTTCACTGTACCTACCGACTACCGGCTGTACCGTCTATTGTTCCTCAAGTTTTATATGGGTTTATTGTGGGCTTCGCAAAACAACTGATTGGCAGCCCAGTCAAAGAAAGTTTATATTATTAATGTGGCCCTGAGTTTGGGAGGTTGAAACGCGGGCTGCTGCCTTCAGTCAGGCTTCAAATGCTGCCTGCTTTCGACAGCCCAGCTAATTGCATTTTTCGCAAATTATAAACAAATAGATACAACAACTCAGATATGAAGTCTGACGGGATTTGATTTTGTTTTCCTGCACAGTGAAAACTTAACAAAATTGAAATCATTTTGGGATATATTCTTCATTAAGTTGATCAACATGACAGTTGGGAAATAAAAATAATATTTCTGACATTTTTGCTGTTATTATAATTATTATTAAAACTTAAATGTTCGATTTAGAGGTTTTAAAAATATTTTCTAATTTCTAATTAATGAAATACAAAAATTACTTAATTTTCGATTTATTAGGATTTATTAGCACCCAAGATATCGATTATAAATAATAACTGCTTTAAATATTTTTTCTCTGTGCGTTGGCACATTTGCGGTTAGGTTTTTTGCCATTAGCGGATCCGCAAGCACTTTTCCCGTGGAAATCGGGGGAAAGGGACTCCGAATCGGGTGCAGACTTTAAATAGAAATGTTTCCTGCAATTTGGCAAAGGCGGAACCAAATCAGGTTGCAGGTTGCAACGACGACGACGAGGCTGGCGGAAGTTATTTTTGGAACGTGCAACAGAAAATGTTGCAAATTGAAAGAAAAGTCGCCCGCCCTCTGCCCTGACCCCCATTTTCCGTGGCCCAGTGCCCCGCTTTTCCTCCTTTTCCTCCTGCTTTCTCCTTTCTCCACCCAACATCCATATGCTTTTGTGTATTTCCTTCTCGTATTTGGCTTCTATTGCTAACATTTCCGTATTTTTTTCGGGCTCTGCCTTCCTAAGCGATTTTCTGCGATTTCTTTGCCGAGTTTTTCCGAGAGCATGTATCCATGCGTGTACTTAAAGTTGTCTATTTGCTAGTTGTTGTTGTTGTTACTGCTGTTAATGTTGTCTGGCTGTGTGTTTTGTGTTTTGTGTGCCAAGAGAGCTGCATTGAAAATGAAAATGTTCGCACAGTTTTCCGCACAGTTGCATTTTCACTATGCAGCCGCTTGGCGCGGCTCAGTTACTTGATATGGTTTTTCCCACCCAGGCCCACTTCCCTGAATTTTTTTTCGCTGCCTGCATTTTTCTTTAGATTTTTTTCGTCGCCCTCTGCCCTGTTTGTCCCACTACCACCCAGTCTTTAGTATCTTGTTGTTTCTATGCTCATCTACTCAGTCGTGCGCTTTGTGCTTCTCAGGATTTTCCCTCCTGATTTTCCCCATTTTAAATGCGCTATCTGATTTTTTGTTCGGCTCATGCAGCATTCAAAAGCTTGTGACGGAGTTAAAAGTTGAGATTCGAGATGGGGAGCAGCACATGTGACTGGGTTTTGGGGGGTGAGAAGAGGTCCTGAAAGTACTGAAGGACATCAATTTTCAATGCTCTTTCAATGGAGGCTAAGAGCGAGAGATATACAGAGATTGCTGGCTGGGCAAAACATTTGGCAAATGAATCTTCCTCCTAGTTGCTGGATAATTATGACAAATAACCAAGTAAACGGCATAAGTAAGTAATGCGATAAGAATGTATGATAAGCTCTCGACTTTGGCCAAACCAACCCAAGCAACCCGCTGTGGCAATTAGCACACAAACATGAATCATATATATTTTCGCATGGGTTCAGGACCTGCAGGACTTGCAGCTCTTTCTTAATCCGTCCACTACCATTCATGCAACTAATTTGATTTTTTTTACTCCTCGTATTCTTCGTAGTCCTTTCAAGCCAGCTTACTCGGATGGCATCGTAGTGCAGCAGAAAAATATTTTCATTAGACATTTTGTAAATATGAGCAGCTTTCGCCGGGGATTTCAACTTAAAGCAATGAGAAATCATTTCGAAAGCTGGAAAATGGGGAAAAGGGGGAAAAAAGATGGTGCATCTGCTGCCAGAAACGACGACGATGATTCGACGCTTTTCCCGCGGCAGCAACAATTTCATCCAATTATGGAAAAGTCCAAATGCGCTTGTAGGAAAATCAGAAATTTAAACATATTTGCTTGGGGAAGGAATGAAGATTAATTTTACAAGCAAATTGTAAACAAAATGAATGTGAATTCTTTTTGAGCCAACAAATGTCTTGAAAATGTTTTTGTAATATTATTAAAGACTCTTGTGTTTATTATTTAATATTACATTTAAGGTAAATGAATTGAATAAGACTTATTGGGTCTCAGAAAATTTTAAAAGTGTTTTTAAATTACGCTTGCGAAAAATTTTCCAAGGAAGAGATATATTAATCTTAATTTAATGCGGCAACTTAGTAAATATCTTTGTGTTTAATATTTAATACTTCATTTAAAGTATTGTATTTAATGTTAAATATTTAATTTAAATCCGATAATTTATATAGTACTATTCTAGCATGGGAAATTTTAAATATAAATTTTGAAACCCGTTAGTAAAATATTTTTCAATGCAAAAAATATATTAATCTTATTCCAAATTGACAACTTATTTCATTAGAACTTTTCTTCAACGATTTAATCATAAGTCCTGGGGTGCAAATCGACTCTTGCCTTAGAAATTAACCCCTGCAAGTCTCCGGCTTGTGCACTATATAGAGTCTAGCCCAACAACTACTACACTCCACTTGAAGCCGGCAATCTAATTTAAGTAAATGCTTTTCCACACTTTCCATTGCAGCTCCGTCTAACGAGTCCCCGGCGATTGTCTCGTCCTCCGTTCTCCGAACTCCGAACTCCGCACTCCGCATTTCCCAGTCGTTTTGCCAGAGGCATTCGGGTAAGTCCCAAGCTGAAAGATACATTTTTGATTACCCCCGAGCTGCAATTGTTCGTCGGCATCGACGGCCCAGAAGAAGCACACACCTTTTCCACTTTCCTTTCGGCTTTAATTACTCCACTCCCACTTCTACTTTTTTCCCTCATCATCCCCAGTTCGAGGACTTTAACAGTTCATAATTAAATGAAAATTTTGCCGTATTATTTCGAGCGTAAATTTGAAGAGTGAGTGTGTGGGAAATTTTACGAGATTTCGCACGTGTTCCGCACTTGCCACTTGCCACTGAACGACGGTGAATCGTGGACTCGTAAATATTCATTACATTTACAGTTCCGTATGTTCCACTGATTCTACGAATCGCAACTTGCCGGGCTATTTGCATAAAGTTGCCGAAAGTGAATTTGTTTTTTCCTGCTTTTTCTCGGCTGCATTCTAATTAGGTAACTGCTGACCTTGGGGTGGGTTTTCCTACGAAATCTGGTTGGTTGGATCTGCTTTCGTTTTTACTGGGGAACCGCTGCAGCTGTTCCCAATTCCCAGGCCAAAAACTACAGACATTACAAATCTGGGCTCAGCTCTTCCTTTGAGTGGCAGCGGAAATCGCATAAAAATGGTGGCATTACTAGGATGTGAGTCGCAAGGAGAGGCTCATCAATGATATTAAGCGTCCTTAATCCTTTTACTCGCCGCGCTTCACTTCATTTGCCATGGCGACACAGACATCGAGTACACTCTGCAGATTGAAGATAAAGGACATGGTCCCTGCACTTGTTGGAGCCCGTTAGAACTCTTTGTGGCGCCTCCACTTCCACTGGAGGCCGGATAAGCTGCACCCACTCTTCGTATGGGAATAGCTGCCTTTGTCCGCAATTCGGTGGTTGCACTGAGAGAAATTCGAATATACTTTGGGGGTTAATTCTATTTTAGAACTTAAAATGTTTTTGCTTTTTATTAAACATTTTTAAAATTTTTCTTAATAGAGAACTATTATTAAGTAAAAGTATTTTATTTAAAATGCTTACTTTTTATTAATACAATTTTTTAAATAATATTTTAATAAATATTTAGAATTTCTAAAAAATAATGTTGGAAATGCCTACAAAAAATTTGCTATATTTGTTTGTATATTCTTGAATATTTCTTGGTTGGAATAAATAAATAAATAAATCTAAAATTTTTTGCTTAGAATATTGGAATAAAAAATCTTTTAAGATTCGTTTTCAAATTTGCTTGTATGAAGAAAAACGCTAAAAATATTTACAGAAAATCCTGTTTATATATAATTCTATACATTCACTAATTTATTTTAAAAATTTCAAATAGGCAACTGATTTTGCTATTATTTTCCTAGGGTGCCCGAGGAACTAGAGCCACAGGCACTCATAACTTTGGCGGCGCCTTTGGTGACGCGAATGCGTTTAGAAAAACTTTCTACAACTTTAAGCCGCTTAGCAGCTTTGTGCTCTCAGCACGCGCCTCTGACTTCGTCCTGCGATCCTTTTCCCTGGATTCATCTCTATTTCCACCGCCACTGCCACTTCCATCCAAAGCTCACTGGGTAGCTGGATAGCAGCCCAGTTGCATCGGTCAGCGGAGGTGGTGTAAAATTCCGACACTTTCCTGGACGAAAGTAAGGCCATTAATTTTATTAAACTGGGTGGAAAACTTTGTTTACTTGTTGTTTTCCCATGCACGTGGCAGAAAAATGCAACATAAGTAAGAGTGTGTAAAACCAATTATAAACATGTTTTCCACAGACTAACAAAAATCTCTTGATGAAACTCAAAAGCTACCGAAAATTAAATAAACGAGTTAGTTTCTAGGGCGAAAATCACAAGTTTTGATGGCTGCTTTTTACAGCAATGTCTAATAAGTGGATTTTTCTTAGGTATTCACTCGGAATTTATATATTATTTTATTAAATCTTTGTAAATATAATTGGCAAATATACAGGAAAACATTCTGGTAATATTATATTCTTATTTTTATTTTTTGGTGATTAAAAATCAAGTGCAGTTTTTCTTGGAATTTCCTATATAAATCTGAAATTGGATACTCCACAAAGGTGATAAAAAAGTACATATAACGACGGCTTTTCTAGTTTCCCCAATAAGATGAAATTCCAACGAAGTTGCTAACCAAAGGAGTATTTATCGAATTTCCTCAGAGCCTTTTTCATATATCGAATTAAAGTTGTGAATTCCTGATGAATTCAAGAAGTTGAGAACTTAATTGCTCAAAAGTTAGACACCAGCCACCACCCCCAAAATGCTCCACCGCCTGCCAAAGTGTGCCTAACAACAACAGGAACAACAACACTATGGCACAACAAATAACAACCAACAAACAAGAAGCAACACAACACATAAAACACACATTTGATGGGTATCCTTTTTGGTGGACGAGTGTGAGAGGGTGTGTGTGTGGTCCAAGGGAGAATTCTACAGATGCCGCGCATTGTTCAGGGCAACCTTTTTTCGGGCCCTTTGATTTATTGGCATCCCCGGGCCAACGCCTTAAATATTTTGCCCACTACTTCCCCTCACTTGCCCCTCGCCAAATCACCGAGGGTTGGTTGAATGCTTTGACCAGTTGCTCGGATGATTTTATTCCCTTTCCATTCGATGTGGTTCCTCTGCTGTGTTTTTGCTTCAGTTCAGTTCGTTTGGCTATCCAAATCACGCTTATTGAATTTCATTTTTATCCTGGCCTCTGCTTTTCTTCCTTTTTTGTTGCGTTATTAATGGGCCGCCAACCCCACTCGTCGATTAAAGCCGAAGAAAAACTTTGGGTGAGCTGTCAAAAGAAATATTTTAAATCACTTTCGAACCCCGAGGAAAATCCTATCGTGGCCCATATATAATAATTTTGCCACTCAAGAGGGGCAGATGTGTTTTATTAAACATTTTCCGATTTTCCCAAAGCAGGCTGCACTGCATAAGCTGCGATTTATTTTATATGGGGCCCATTTTCCTTTTCTGGGGATTTACTTTGATGTTTTTGTAGACTGTGAAATATGAGTGCTTAAGCCTAGTCATTTTCAAATATGTATACATTTTTGGGTAAATATGCAGGAGAAACCTCAACTTGTTTTGCAATTAAACGCAGTGCAAACCGGCGGCTGCAACAGGTGCATGGCACGCATCACGTATACGCCCCGTGGGCTGCGTGCGTGTTTTATTTATGGGGAACTTCCCATCCCCCTTAAATGCAATAAGCAAATGAGCGAACAACGAACGAGCCAAGCGGCAGCAGCCAAAAAAGCCTCAAGAAAATGACGTTGCACGCACACGACGTTGAAAAGTCATTAAGTACAAATGACGTTGCTCACTGCAAAAAGCCTTTTTCCAGAAGGGGAGGGGGCGGGGCTTTTCCACTGGGGGAGGCTCAGGTTGGAGCCGTAATTGCAGCACGTTTGAGCACAGCTAACTGCATATTGAGTAATGCCCGCGAGCAAACGACAACGATGGCAGAAGCAGCAGCAGAGGATTGGTAGTAAAGGCGGTTGGAGAAAAAGGGTTGGGAAAAGGGGTGCTGGAATTGGGTGGGGATTGGATTGCAGGGGGTTTTCAGCGGGCTGAAGCGAAGGCTGTTGCAACGTTTGCCTTGCATTATTTATGACAAAGCGGGCACCAAATTAAGACCCACTGGAAACCAGGCAAGTCGAGCAGAAGTGCTCGAATCGGGAAAAAGGGCTTACCACGGGGTATATCATTCATTTAAAGCCTGATTTATACATTTTTAGAACGGTCTCTAATAAGGGTTTAGGCCTGAAATATATATGTTTTTGGGGGAAATTAAAAAAATATTAAAAGTATATTTAGGAAAAGTTATACTTTTCGAATGGTGATTAAAGTTCGATATTTTGTTATTAACTTAAAATATTTATAAAGAAAATTATTTAAAAAATATATAAATAATATAGACAAATCTCAATTTTTTACTTAACTGTTAATCCAATTTCAAAAACGGATTACCGATTTGATATTTTCTAATATAATAAATTTTAGACACAAATAAATTAATAAAAGTACTTTTTGTATGGTTTAGAAAAATACCCATCAATGAACCTTATTAAGAAATATATTTTTGTAGATTTCTAGCTTACATAAATATATTTATTTTATCATTATATTTGTCAAAAAGAAAATGTAGTTGATTAATTTATGGGCTCGTAAAATCTAAGATTATTTTTTTATAATTCAAAAGGAAGAAGCCACTAAAGGAACTCCAAACCTTTAGATACCTTTTGTGCAGCCCTGAAATCGTAGCTGTGCCCATGCCCACATCTCAAGGATCCCAGGATGCGAGGAGCTTTGAGTGTGCGGTTGACTCCAGGTACCAGGTACACCAGTGCGTTCGTTCGAGTGCTGGCTTTTATTTACTTGGCGTAATTTAATATTATGCCATGGCAACGATGATGACGACCATGTCGTGCATCCACTGAAAGCATAAATAATCTGTTGCACAGGGAAATGTCGTGAGTGTATCGGGAGTTGGCTCCATTTGCTTTTTAATATGAGTCCCCGCTTAATTAATTCGAGCTTTAAGCAACAGGGGCGTCAATTGCCAATCTCCAATCGCCTTTTGGCCAAATGTCAACTGGCGAATTGGGCAGCTGACACTTGTCGATAAACCCGTCGTCCACGTTGTCCAAATCAATTAGGCGCCTTTGACGTTAATCGTGCCATATATCAGGCTCTTTCTATCTCTTTCCCATCCTATGGCTATCCCTGTCTAATCCCGCAACCCCCTCGAGGGCCGTAAACGATACCCAGATCTTGACAAAAGGGCCCGAAAAGGTCGATGACAGGCGGCGGAAGTCAGCAGGGGAAAAAAGGACAAATCAGCACGCGACATTTTTCGCGCGCTGTTGCTGGTCCTGCTTTTTCTTTTTTTCCCATTTTATTCGTGGGCTAATGAAGGACCAAAAAGCGAGCAGAACAAAAGGCGTGAAAGTCAACGAAACCGAAGCCAAAGTGTTAAAGTACGATAAAAAGATTAAAGTGCACAAACAAACACACGACGCGACACACTGAGAGAAAAATGGCAGGCAAATTGAGATAAATCCCAGAAATACCCAAACAAAGACATATAAGAATTTTTCCGGGGAGGAATCCCTGCAATTGCTAATAGAAAATCGGATCAGATTAGATTTAATGCGGCGACGGCTAATTTTTGGGTGATTTCTCATTGAAACGGGAAAGCGGCAGGATTCAGGACTCAGGACTACACCCTACTCCTCCCCCTTTTTGAATCTTTGGCGCCATCGCTCCAAAAACCAACGGAGAGCTGTCAGCGGCAATACGCCGGCAATGACAGCTAAACAAATGACACAAATGCGGTGGGGTTTTTGGGGCTGCGGGTTGGGGGTTGCTAGGCTGACAGACCTCCAAACACACAGAAGGATATATGAGAGTATATCTGAGTATCCAGAAGCAAACTGCGAGCGCTGAACGGCGAGCGTCATCAACATTTCCGCTTCCGGCTGTTTATGCTAAAAGTATGGCGACGACAACGCCACTGATGGGTGGGTGGTTAGCGTTGGGTGGCAGTGGGTGGCATTGTGGGTGGTGATGGAGAGGTGGAAAGATGGCCCACCCGCTGAGCTGTCAGACGCCTTGGCTGCCACCGGATTTTTCTCCCTTTTTTTGTTGCCTTCTGGATGAGGAGGCATCTATCATGTTCATGGCTCGACTTTCGTTTGGCAGCTCCCGAATGCGAACTAAGGCAGCCAAACTACAGGAAACTATTGATTAGGCGGCAATCTGGCGGAGCAGTCGCTGTGATTCCCGGCCTCGGATTATCCATCGGAATTTCATTGGCCCTAATGGCCTTTAAGGACACTCTGGGCATAGGAAAGATGCTTTTGAAAATATGCAAAAAATTGTATTTTTAAGAAGATAATGTTCGACACGCGAATTGAATTATTTAAAGCAGATTTCATTAACAATAAAGTTTAAAATAAATTTCTAAAAAATGTTTGCTTACACATAATTTTATTTAATATTTTTTGTAAAAATATCTGTAAAGAAATTGAGTAAATAATATTGCCAAACTTAAAAAAATGTCAAACAAAGACCGAAAAAAATACTTTTTAAATGCAAAACAATTATGTAAATCATTTGGTAGTACATTATACATTTAAAACGAATAAATAAATAAATGTAATGTTCCTAAAAATACATTTTAAACAAAATATACTACAAAATAACTTGAAAATGTAAAAAACAATTAAGCATCTATGAAAAACCATCTTAATTTAATGCGAAACTAATAAATCAGGGCAGCACTTGCTAGCTATTGGTGGCAGGGACCTAGGATTCGATTTGGCTTTCGAAGCTGCTAACCAAACGGCAAAGGACATGGCCAAGGAAGCGCCAGCTATCAATCTTACTCTCCTGTGCTCACACAGATACCCCCCACTCACACTCCTCTCACACAGAGATAAACGGGGGAAATGAAATAATTATGCTTAGCTGGTATTCCCGTTGCCATAGAGGTCCTTTCCCCGGGTCCCGGGGTCCTTGGAACGTCCTTTGGCGCTCTGGTTTCATTTACATGATGATGACATCTCTGCTTATAAATAATTACACACACGCACTGCGCTGTTGTCGCATACATTTTGATATTTAATTTTTATGTTTTTGTTATCTGCCAGGCAAAAGGTAAATATTCTTGTTTTGCGTCTTTGGTTCCTTTGGTTCCGTTTGCTGGCGGATTTTTACATATTTATGAGTGAGTTCCGCAGACGACTGTTTCCCCGGGGGAATAAATAAATCCGGGGGCTGGCTGCCTCTGCTGCTCGTCCAACTAATTGAAAACTAAAATGTCAATGGCAATCTCATCATCCTTCACCGGCGCAGGATCATTCTATTCGACCAGACACGCCACTCAAAGGCAGCCCGGGGTTATGAAATCTGCGCTTTAAATATGACAGGAAAAAAAAGGAATCACAGGATAAAGGCGGGCAAACAGCCCCGATTTTTGCAACTCCAACGCGGCTAAGCACATAAAACGGCTTTTCATTTCGAGGGCCGGGAATTGTATCGCCATTGCTCCAGGCTCTACCGGCTACCAACTCTATTCTCCAGTCCGACTCCACATAGCCTTAACTCCATCTCCCAGGCGCCGGCTTCCGACCACGTTTGATCCTAATGTGCTCCTGTCAGAGCCTGTCGACGTCAGCCGGACTCTCGCCAGCTATTTCGGGGATTAATGTCAATGTGAAAGGATTTTTCCTATGCATTGGAACTCAACTAGCGCCCTTCTCGCTCCGCTCCGCTCCTCAGTTCTTCAACATTTCCATTCACATTCACTCGGAGAAAGCACTGGGGATTCAGTATATGAATTAAGCATATTATGTGGGAGGGGAAACATTTTTTATAGAATTCAGTTTTTTTAAAGGAAATCTTGCATCTGAATTACGAAACTTTATAATTAGTTTACCTTAAATCTAATAAATTAAAGCAATTTCTTTAAATTATACATCTACTGACCAGGTTACTTTGTAGTTTATTTAAAAATTTTAATGCATTAGATAAAACAGATAAGATAGATAAAATTAATGAAATGAATAAAATGTGTAAAATTGATAAAATGAATAAAATTGATCAAAAATATATGATAAAAGTACTAACATCTTGTCCGAGTGTTCCCCCCTATCAAAACCCCAGTAGTCCTGTCCAAAAACGTTAACAAAATCCAGCAGAAATCTCCCACACACGCAGACACACAAGCCACTTACACCCACTAACACGCAGAAACACAGAAAAACATGGCCAAAAAGGAGGAGCTCCTTATGGACGGGCCCAAGCGACTGAACCGCGAGTTGGCCCTGATGCTGGAGGACAAGCAGAACCTGCAGTTCCGCAACCTGATGGTGGAGCCGAACAACATCTACAAGTGGACGGGGCTGCTGATGCCGGTGGCCCCGCCCTACGACAAGGGCGCCTACAAAATGGAGATCGACTTTCCGCTGGACTACCCGTTCAAGCCGCCCCGCATCCACATAAACACGAGGATGTACCATCTGAACGTGAACGAACGCGGGCAGATTTGTGTGCCCATCCTGGAGATCGAGCACTGGATCCCAACGACGCGGATCGACCAGGTCCTGCAGGTCCTGCTGGCCACCATCAACGATCCGCAGCCGGAAAATGCCTGGCACATGGAAATGGCCGGCGAGTATCTCAATGATCCGGTGCGATTCTTCAAAATGGCCGATGCTTGGGTGCAGAAGTACAGTGAAGCCCGGCCCACCGAAGGGGAACTGGCCAAGTTTGCCCGCAAACGCAAGAAAGCAATGTCAAAGGATTAGAGTGTATTCTGTATGTCCTTAACTTATGGGTGATATAAAATTAATATTCTATACAGTAAATTAAAATGTATTAAAATAGAAAAAATAATTGGTAGGTATGTATATAAAGAGGTAGAGAGCCTGAAAGCTGGATTTTAAAAAAACTCAGCGTTTTACTTTTAAATTTTTTAAAGAATATTAAAAAAGTATAAAGTATAAAAAGAAAATAATCTGATTATGGAATCACTAAATGTTTATTATCCAACTTGAAATATTAAACTTTCTCGAATTCGCATTGAGAACAGAAGCAAAGCGCCTTTTATGCTCCTTTCGCCGAACTCTATTAAAATCGCATTTAAATCTTGTGTATTGCCCCAATCAACACCCATTTATCGATGTATTATTTCCGCCGCCAATTGCTGGAAATTGAGTTGAGGGACTTTCTCAATCGAAGTCCCCCACCGAGGCGGCGTCTTAAATTGCTGGCTGAGCTTTGTTTTCACCCGCAAACCTCCCCCCATCGTATGTGGCCATATGACCATCTAATTGGAAGCGTACAGTGAGCCCCAAGCGGAAGGCAGGCAGGAGCAGGACACTTCTGCTCCAGCCAGCTGCGAGATAAATCATCCGCCTCGGCGGCAAACAAGGATGCCCCACGCGGCGTCGCCCAGCGAGCGGGCGGCATTAGCTGCCAGTGTCATTGCCATTGTCAGCGGCATATCATCGTCCTCATCCGCATCGCATTCGCATCCATCCGCCTCCGCATCCGCATCACATCCGCATTCGTATTCCTATTCCTATTCGCATTTGGATCCGCATCAGCGTCAAAGTCCTGCTGCTGAACCGCTGAAAATCCGTGCTGTGTCCGGGCCATATAAATTTCAGCAATGAATGAATCAACTTTACGAACACCGAGGACACATGTGATTTGCTTTACGGTCCTCCACCGCCATTCTTCACACTTTTGGCACTGGGAACAAAAAATCTTGATTTATAAAGAAAATGGGATTTTTTGGTCTTGAAATGTGAGAATTTAAAAATTTCCTTAAACATTAATGCATATGTAAATTTAAATATTTATGTTTAAAGCAAATTAAAATATTGCGGAATGCAATATTTAAAAGAAATTATTTAAAATGTTCAATGTTTTTTGACTGAAATACTAGAAAACATTATCAAGAAATCTTTAAAGAATGGCAATCAATTTAATTTAAATGTTTAAAATATGTTGCTTTAGAAAACCATCTAAATTTAGAATAAATAGACTTCAGAAATCTTTTAAACATAGTAAACTTATTTTTTGATTTTGTTTATAAGGCCTCCTATTTTCTCCCTGTGTAAAATCTTTATGTGTGTGCGTTTAATGTGCCTGTGTGTTTTGGGCAGTTCACTTGATATGCTCACTCGCTCTCTATCTGCGACCAAACTTGGACTTGTCAATGGCAGTAGTGGGAGTTGTTGGGTGCAGTATCCCAGAATCTGGGATCTGGAATATGGTAGCTTGGAGTTGGGTGATGGGAATAAGCTGCCACTATAATTACAGCAAAGGCCAAAGGCACACACAGCAGGGCTAAAGATATTTGTATCTAGTTTCTTTACTGCTGGATTTACTGCCCAAACAGATAGAGTGAGTGGTTCCGGGGGATGGGGACGGAGGATGGAGGATGGGGGCCAGATAACTGGTGTCCGGAGCAACCATTGTGAAGATGGATTACCATGGCGGCAGCGTCAACAGTTTTTCTATGTGCGAGCATGTTTTTGTGGGCGGCGAGGGGGCGTGGCGGGGAGGGGCGGTCGAGGCGTGTGTCTTGTTAAAACTGCCAACTGATTATTATCACCTTCCAACTGGCAGGCCAGTCATTGACACCCATTGCTGCCGTCGTCCTTCAGCTGGGCCATCGAGAGTCCGCGATGGTGCACTCACAGAAAAGTAATGAAATTAATAATATATTAATTTACATTTTCTTTTTCTATTAAATGAATCTGTATGTAAGAATATTAACCTAATTTTAAAGCAGGAAGTTATTTTTATAAAAACGTTTCTACGATTTACATTTCTACTCCCCAAGCTTTAAAGATTACACCTGAAAAGGCATTCTTCTTAATGATATAAAAATTAAAAATATAAGTAATGAATTAAATTTATTTATTGATATAAATTTATCACTTGATAATTATAAAAGATTTTTAAAAATTTAAAATTTAATTTCAAAATATTAGACAATGCTAAATAATTTGAAAATAAATGTGTAGTACCACATTTTTTTCGGTTTAGTCGCTGATGCTGGGATCTCAAACTTCTCGGACTCGGCCACGCCCACCGCCCCGAGTGGCGCCCTCTAGTGTCTGTCACTGGCAGAAGTCGTTTGCTGTTTGCTTTATTTCTCTTTCACCATCCCCAGCTCCTTTCCAACTTTCTCCTCCTCCTCCTTCTCCTCCTCCGCCCACTTCATCTTGCTCTGCGGCAATGAATCGCAGTTTTTGATTAGCTACAGACAGCTGAAAGGACGAAGGAATAGGGGTGGAGGGCAAGGGGGAGGGAAGGACGAATTATATAACCGTGGCAACCGCTTCGGAAGTTTTTCTTTTGTTTTTTTTTACATAATTACTGTTTGCCAGTTCGAAATTAGAACCCACATTTTGGGTTTCAAAAAGGAATAATAAAGTTCAAAATGTATATAATTATATTAATTTCAGAAAATTATTTAATTTAACTTTACTTAAAAAACTCGCTTAGTGAAAAATGTTTTTCATTTCAAAACCACAAATTTTTCAAATTCAATATTAGTTTTTCCAGCTTTTGGTTTTAAATCGAGCAATTCGAAAAACGTAATCAACTCAAATTTGCTTAATTTACTTTGTTCAATTTGTGCCGTTTTGGAAATGCAGCAAAAACGGATTTAAGCCAAATGTAATAAAGCTGCATAAATGGTCGATCGATTTTGCATTCATTACCAAAAGACGGCGGGTGGGCGGTTGGTCGGTTGGTCGGTGTTTTATAACAATTTACGACCTGCGACCCATAAAATATGCAGCTTATAAATTGCATAATTTATACAGGACCTTACGCACACAGCTAGACAAACAAAGTCAGATTGCGATATGAAGCATTGTTAATTCATATATGAACTCGGTTGGCTGCTGGGCCAAGAGTGCTTGCAAGTAAATAAACGGTGCAGATATGGTACAGATATAATACAGATATAGGGTGGAATGTGCAATTACAGGTGCCGATGAAAATACTCAGATAACTGCTGCCAAAGAGGGCTTAAGCTGTTTTCTGCTTTTGTTTTCTCTGCAGCGCTTTTCTGCCGTGCGCACTGCTTGTAAAACCAATAAAATCAATTAAAAGGCACTCAACATGCAAACAATTATATGCAAATTTATTTATACACACACAGCCAACTAGAAGCACGCAATGCCAATGCAGCCAGCAACCAGAGCAAAGAAAGCAAAGTGGAAGTGGTATTGGAGTGAAAGTCAAAGCTGAAAACGGTTTTATACCTGTCAAGTGCTCGTTAGATGGGTATATTGAGTTTAGAAAAATGCTGGTTATATCTAAGTGCTAGCTGAATAAATCGTTTGCAGGTTGTTCAGGTTAAATAGAACATTTCTTAAATAAGAAGTCATTAGAATGAGTCCCTACTTGTGGGATAAAAGTTTGCATACATATTCCGTTTGGGGTTAAAATAAGAATCTTCCTTAAATAAATTATCAAAGTATTACAAAAATGAATAATCATGTTATGTTTCACTTAACCATTAATGATTGAAACAATTATTGCAAATAAAATAAATTTTAGTTTAAATAGTAATACATTATTTTGAAACTTAATTTAAAATGTTACCATACTTAAATTTAAAATATAATAACACTTTAACCATTTATAACTGAAACAATTAAACCAAATGAAATTAATTTTAATTTTAATAATTGTATTGGTTACAGAAATAAAATTAAAATACATATTCAAAATAAATCCATGATTTAAATTAAATTATAAAAAACACCAGTAAAAGGCGACTTTTTCATCACATTTTTAACCATTAACCAAACTTAACTACAAAACTTTATAGATCAACTTTTTTACTAAGTATCAAAAACTCTCAAGACTTAACAGTCGAATGGCCCCCAGTATTTGCATATGCCGTACGAAAAAAGCCCGCAAATAAATATAAATATACACGGACTTCTGGGCAGCAGGAAAAATAAAGCAAAATGGCAACAAGCGAAACAACAACAAAGCAGCTCAAAGCAAAGGCAATGAAAACACACACTGGGCGGCGGGGCGAAAGTGGGCGGGGCGGGTCGGGAAAAGGGTCGAAGGAAAAGGCAGGCAGGCGAATTGAACCTGTTGCGCACAACAACAACAGTCCGCACGAAACAAACAACAAAAGCTGCAAAAACAACAATGCCAAAGGATAAAGGTCCTGTGAAAAGTCGCTGCTCCTAGCGGAAAGCAGGAACGAAATGGCATGGAAATGGAACGAAATCTGGGAGCAAAAGAGCGCAGAAAGCGGTTGAAAGGCGGATTGAAAGGCCGGTTGAACGAAAGAGTGGGTGCAAAGAGAGCGCCAATGAGCTGCGCATGCGCTGAGCGAAAGTAGAGCAGCCAGCCAAGGAAATTGAAAGGGAAACGAGTGGAAGAGAGCGGCAAAGCAAGGGAGGAACGTTTGGAAGGCGAAACAGTTGATAGCTCAATTGGTGCTTCTCGAAAAATGGGAAAATCGTGTGCGGGGGTGGGAAATGTGGGATAAAGAGAAAGAGCAGCCTCGTTTTCCACTTTTCCATTTCGTTCCCATTTACCGTTGTCAGTCGTCGCGTGTGCGTGAAAATCATTAGTCTTCGTTAGGCGGTCTTTGTGTCAACAACGTGTTGCTCCCTGTGAAAAATCGAAATCGTGAAGTCCAACAATCGCCCCTCGCGATTTTCCGCTCGCGTTTTTCCGTTCACCAGGACTACTACTAAAGTGTTTGTGTGTTTTTGCCCCATAAACCAGTGTGCGTGCTAAAGTGCAACAAGTCTTAACCGTAATTTAATTGCAACAATTTCGCCGCTTTCCACATTTCCCGATTTGAACAAGTGCAAAACACGACTCGATCGTATCGGGCCGAGAAGATATATCAGTGTCGCAGTGTTCGTGCAAAGTGGAGCATTCATCTCCCGAAAGAACACAAAAAACCCAGTCAAGTAAGTTCCGCTTTTTTTGGTGCAAGTAAAAACGAAAGGAAAGCAAAAGAAAAGGACTACGAAAGGAAAGAAAAATCCTTATTTGTGCAGCATACATTTTGGCGCAGTACACAGAAACAAGAGCAGTGAAAACTGGGAATAACTAAATAAAAAATCCATTAAAAAATCCACTTAGCATTTACAAGTTTTGAAAAATATCAGTTTCCCAATTTGTGTTTACTTTCCCTAAAGACAATATAGTTCTAATAATAATATAGAAAAAGCTAGAACTTCATTATGATAAACAATTGTTAATATTTGTGATAGAAATACTTTAGATGAAGTTCTTAAAAAAGGGATATGACTTATAAAAATCGAACAAAAATTATTTCATATAATAGAAACTAAAAGAAATAATATTTGTCATTGAAATTTCAATAAATGTAAATCTATTTATTTTAAATAGATATATATATATCTCAAAATTTATGGTGCCAATACAAAGCAGTTCCTGATCACAACAAATATAAAGTGCAACTCTAAATGAGATTCTTATAATGAATGATTTAAATCAAAACAAATAGTTAAAAGAATGTTTAAATTCAAAAGGAAAACAATAATTTGTAACTTTTGTCTTGAAAAGTTTTGTCGCCGAGAATTTCCATTATTATGTGACTTGCCCAACATAAAGCCGATTTGCCTGGCAAGTTTGTAATGGTTGGTTTTTAGAACAAAACACTTGACATTTTCCTCTGTGCTTTCTTGACGTACTTTTTTGTGGGTCAATGAACGCTCAAACACTCGGAGGACGAAAGGAAAGGAGCTGCCAGCGAAGGCAAACACACAATACAAATAAAAGCGAAAGAAATCATGTTTCTATGATGTATACTTATGCGTATTTATACATATTGCCCTGCTAAGTGGGCTAAACAAAGTCAGCGAATTCCTCGCAGTTGGAAACTTTTGCCAGACAAACAAACAAGCAAACAAACAAATGGCAGCAGCAGCAGCAGCGGCGGCAGCAAACAAAGGCAAACAAATCCCTGGGACATTTCTCGGAATTTAATTCAATAAAATGAATTCCAGTTCTCGGGCACCCAGGGTGTCCTTTTGCACTCTTTCTTTTCAAAGTTGTTTTTCATTTTTTCCTATTCTCGGCTAAATGTCTGCAAATTAACTTTGCGAAAAGCAAAGAAAAACGCAGAACGAACGAAATTCCATTTGACAAATCGCAAACGTAAATAGATCCTCCCCGAAAAATAAAAAGAAGTGTCTCCAAGTCGGGATTTTTAAATGCAATTTAAGTTTTCTCCCCACTTCTCCTACTTCTCCACTGATAAATGGCGAGGGCCAAAAGTTGCGAAATTTAACATTAACCTTGGGTCGCTGGTAGCTCCATCTCTCCATCTCTTTGGGCCCACAAAAACCTTGTGTAATAGACTCACAGCCAAAAACTAAATCACTGTCATTGTGGTCGGAGATTCACAACCCGAAATACGGACACACATGCAGTTGGGAAATTTACACCAGAAGTCACAAGAATAGCATTAGATACTAGGAAGATAAAGAAAAGTGATTTAGCATTTAGGTTAAAAAACATTTTAACTAATTAAAGAGAGAATTTAAAAGTGTAAGTAAACTAACTTACATATAAAAATTATTTAAATACTATAGAGTTTTTTAAAATTATTTGTAATTCATAAAAAAGAAAGTAAATTTCTAAAAAAAACCATTTTACAAAAATCATTTAATGGTTTTAGTGGAATTTAAATTGTTTTTTATTCAAACATATTTAGTAAGTGGCTTGAGTTATTTACAACTATTTTCTTGACCCCATTTGTTAATATAGAGCGAAGAACCAAAAAGATAAAGTGAAGTGGGTTCGGAATCACAGTGAAACGAGCTATATAGAGGCCACTATTGTTAGGCAATGATTTGCAATTTGTTTGAAAAATGCATTCACAGCCACAAAAGACAAACAATCTGAGGGGGAGCTAAGCCGAGCACGAATAAAACCATAAACAAACGCACCGAGCCAAAGCTACAAAGATACAGATACATTTACAGATACAGATACAAATAGCCGGTTTCACCGATGCGGATGCGGATGCGGCTGCAGTTTGCAGTTTGCATTTTGCAGCTTGCGGATTGCTGGATTGCTTTGGCTTTCAGCTCGGAAAAGCGAAAGCTGACAGGGAAATGGGGAGAGGAGGGAAATGTATAAAATTGCAGCCACAACCGTCAATTGCTGGGCAACCAAATGTCCATCCGTTCTCCCATCCCGCATTCAGCCTCATCAGCAATCCGCGACAATTCTTGGCAAACTATGTACTTCTCCGAACGCTCCACTTTCCACTCTCTACTTTCGAGCACTCCATCAACTGCTTAGGGGAAAAGTGGGAAAGTGTGGGGGAGGCAATTTCACATGCGGAATATGCCCAACCCTCCTCCGCTGCAGCGAACTGCATACAATTACAAGCAAGATGCAAAATGTGCACCCAAGTATCTGCCAGATACTTAATAGCAGCAGTAGATGCAGAAGCAGTAGAAGCAGAAGCACGAAATGGCTCGGAATGCCAAACGAATTCATATTTGATGTATGAGCCAGCAGCTAGCAGCCAGGGATGTTCAAAGGAAATGCCAAATGAGATGTTTAAGCATATTTTGCGCAAAGAATTCTGGCAGCACAGTAAACTCCGTGTGAAAGCTGATTTGGAAGCAGGGAAAAGCAAGGAAAAGCCGGGGAAACTTGTGTGAAATTAAGAAGTGTGCAGGAAGTGGATAAGGAAATGTTGAAAAATATCCTTTTTATTGAATGCATTATAGAGTTTTTGTAAAAATTTAAGGAGGAAAAGAGGAATATGAGGAATATATTTGTGTACAAATGAATTTTAAAATCATTTATTGTGTTCAAGGAGAGAAACTTAAAATAAAAAGTCACTCAAAAATAATTAAGTGTAATTCCAAAAAACTTACTACAACGAAACCAATTTATTTATTTATTTAAATTCTACATTTCGTGTAAATATTATGTTTCCTTTAATTTTTTCTGTACATAAAAAATCTAAGAATTTTAACAAGAATTCTGTAATGATTAAATGGGGTTTAAAATCATTTAGGGATATTTCAAATTGCAATAACTAATCCAACTTATTTATTTTAAATATATTTTACATTGTAATAACTTATTTTTTATTATTTAATAAAATATCCTAGAATTTTCATTAATAATTCAGTTATAATTATGAACAACTTTCACTTGAATTAACCCCCAATTTTCCGCAACCTGAAACAGTTTTTCCAGCGATGATGGCTCCGCCTGGCTGCCAATTAACATGTCAAGTCAAGTGTCGGAAGTTGTTGGTTTTCGACTCGCGAAAGGCTTTTCCTCTCCAGGAGCCAGGAACCCGGAGCTTTTCCAACTTTTCCACGCGATTGGCCGCAACATTCACCGACACGTGTTCCCCGTGGCCAACTTTGTTTTAAATCAATTAAAGAGCCAAAGAGGCGGTGGCAGGAGTGACCGATCCCGAGCAATTTGCAGCACATAGCCAGGGGAATCTGGAATCTCGACCTGAGCGACTCAAATGAAATGTCACGCAACCAAATGAAATGCGAGACAGGCCAAAAGGATTCAGATTCAGAGAAGGATTCCGATTCCGATTCAGATTCAGATCCAGTGCCATTTACCATTTGCCTGGGAGCGTCAGGAAGCTATTAAATCCACATAAAATTGTAGAAATGTGTGGCATGTTGAGCAATTACACAACTGCATGTTGAATGTTGGGGGGAAACACGAGGGCGGACGCACCTTTCGGCTGACATGCTCATCTGAATGCAAAGCCCGGCCATGTTTCAGTGGTTTCCCCACTGTTTTCCCTTCCCATTCCCTTCATATAGTTTTGTTCTCGTTGTTGTGCAGCTTAAGAGCCGTTAGGAAATTGCACTTGCCACTCCCCCAGCAGCAGTTTTCCCAGCTCCAGCCCTTTCTCCAGCCCCGCGAAGTGGGCGTGTGAAAAAAGAATTAAAGTCAAGTGAGCGCACTGAGACTGAATACATAAAACGGGGAGGCGGAAAAATGGGGACTGGGAAAACTCGGAGGAGGCAGTGAAAAGGCATTCAGTGGGCGTGGCTGCATGCACAATAACAGAAGAAACACCAAACATCAACGTCAGCGCCAAAGAAAAGCCGGAAAAATGCCTGGCCAACAGCAGGAGATGGTGGAAAATATGGTACTCTGCATGGCTATTTGGCCATTTTTTCTGGCTTAGGTGCCTTTCCCTGGATGAGAAAGGTATAATTTTCGGCGCGACATTTGACGCGACTCGGGGCCAAAATGAAATGTACAAAAGTTTGCCCATTTTTTCAACCGGCTTTTCGCCTTTTCCACTGACGAAAAAAAAAGTTGAAGTCCAAGATCCTAATCGCGCCTTAGCCTGAACGGGCAATTATTTGGGCATTTATCAAAGATTCCTTTTCGGGTGTTGGATGACCTCAAAGGGAAAAATCAGGAAAGGTGACAGCATGCATGGGATTTATACTAAAAGGTTCTAAAGGCTAATCCTCAATTGTTAAATATGTTTTTAAAAAAAATGCTATTAAAATAAAAGATGTATCATTTTTGTATATTTATGTATCATGTTGAATATTATTTTATAAAAACCTTTAAAGCTGCAGATTTTTGTTCCATCTTTAATACCATCTTTTCCCTTTCTAAAGCCCACACCTATTACCATTTCAAATCCCCTGTCAAATTCCCCATATAGATTTTTTCTCGCTCCCACTTTCACCATTTTTTGTTCGGTGAAAAATTAATTAGCATAAAATACACACCAAAATCAGTTCCGCTCGGGCGAAAGCGAAAGGAAAAGTAAAAATAGCTAGAATAGCAAAAGGAAAATTATGGGAAAGGGAAATAGAAGAATGCGGGATAATGGGGTAGGGACACGAGACACTGGCCAAGGGTCAGGATGGAAAATTGATAAGAAATCTGATGATGATTCAACTTGTTAACCAAGGGCGTTGGAGGAGAAGAAGAGAGCTTTTGAAGGGTCAGAAAAATCCGGGAAATTGATTGGACATTTCTCAGATGGAAATCCATATGAATGGAAAATTTTCATAGATAAAAATGGGGAAGCAGAAATTTCTATTCAAATTTTATAGCCTTAAGTCATAGATTTCCTCGTGCGGCTTATTCATAATTAATATATCGATTTCCGCAAAGGCCGAGGCTGAAAATTAAAGTGCTTGCCGAACCGCAAAAGCCATGAAATAATTTTAATAAATAACCGAAATTTCCGCGCACAAATACGGGTGGCCAATCCTTTGCCTTTGCCAATTGAGAGATCACGATGATTAAACTTTCAATTGGCAGTGTCAAGGCAACGCTTTTCCATTTCCCCCCACCCCACTTTGGGAACCACAGATTTAGTGGGTGGATGTCATACCCACTTTCTGTTTGCCGGGGGGCTCGAAAAATCCTTTCAATTTCCGCTGCTCACCGAACCCACAGACATGCGAAACGAAACGGTTCCGGGGTTCGGAAAAACCTTTGGGAGAGGGAAAGACAGAGGGAGATGGCTCCCTAACCGTTAGTTTAATTTGTTAGATTAGTAAACAAATGAAAATTAATTGAAGCAAACGAAAAACTTGGCCCCGAGCGAAACGGTTGAGAGGTTTTTGTCGGTGGAAATCGGGGGGAAATGAGGAAAAACTTTTTCCTCGCCTGCCGTAGATAAAACGCTTGGCGAAAGGACCTCTCTATGTTCTATATGTATAGTGTGTGTGAGTGAGAGTGGACTTACTACAAACAAAGGTAGCTGCAAATTGTTTCTGCTCTTCAAGGACTTCAAAAGGGGTGGCGAAAGTTTTGCCTTTTCACCCAGAGTATAATGTCTTGATTTTCGTTTCATTGTGCGGATTTGATTAACTTAATTGTTCGGCCGTAATCTTCGATTTGCGGGTCGCATTTTCCAACGTCTAACCGTCTGGCCGTCTGTAAACAATGATTAACGGCAAAAGGACGAAGGACGCAGGATGAGGGATCGCGCTAAGCCGCTTTTAATGGCATTCTAGCTTGGCACTAACAAAAAAATAAAACTAGGAAAAACAAAAGGGCGCACGCGTGTCCTGGATTTTGGATTTAGTTTCCTGCCCGAAAGAAAAGCGCAATGTCAGCGGAAAAGCGAGTGTGAGGGAAAATAGGAAAAGGGATGGGAAAGGCGGGAAAATGGATTGCAAGGCAGCAAAGCAAAACAATCGAAAATTATAAAATAACAAAAGAGCGAAAGGCGAAAGGGAATCGATTGGACGAAATCTTTTTATGCCGCCAAGGATCTGTGTCCTTTTTTATATGCTGTGTTTTTTTTTTTTTTTTTGTGTTTTTCCAGTACGCGTCACGTATTGTCAATAAAAAAATAATAATAAGATACAATAAATTTTTACCTTTAACGAGCAAAGAGGAAAGAGAGGGTTAGAGCGGGACATGCGTGTCCTTTTCTCGCTTTTATCCGCACTTTTCCATTTTCCTCCTCACTTTTGCCGCCTTTGTGCGTATCTCGCGCCACGCACAAAATATATAAAAAGAAAATAAACACAAGAGGTCCCGAGTGAAAGCGAGGGGCATATATCCTGGCCAAAAAAGGGGGATGGGAAAGGGGCAGAGGGTCCTGCAAAAAGCAAACAAAGGCAATGACACGAAACGATGACGACGGTCCTAACAACAGTAACAAAAACAACAACAAACATCAGCATAACAGCAGAAAGCAAACAAATAAAAGGCGCAACAATTGCAAAAGAGGGTATGTGGAACTTTCACCCCCAACTTTCACCACCCACTTTTGCCCCCTACAATTTCCACCGACTTTCCTTTGGCATTCGCCAAGTGCGTGTGTAATTGAAACTAGGCGCCTCAGCTGGCTATGCGTACATGTTTATGGGTAGCAGGATAACCAGGATAACCAGGATACGAACCTAGATCCCCCGGGGAGGTGGAAAGAAAGGCCAGTGAACTAATGCGGGGATTTCCCGAAGTGGAACTAGAACCATTCCAGGTGAGTTCGTTGGGGGGGATAAGCCCCCCGCTGATGGAAACTATCGGTTTAAAATGCCAAAAGGTGGGAAAGCAAGGGAAAAGGGCAGGAAAATGGGAAAAGCTATTCAGTTCTTTGGTTAAGTCATAATATAGGCTGGGACTTATTAAAGTCGAGAATTGAATCATCTTCTTGGGAATTAGATTATATAGAATTATATAGAAATACTATCCTGTTGCGACAAAAATTGCTGATATTAAATTAAACTTATAAAACATATTCCAAAATATATAATATATAAATTTAGTTTAATTTATTTTTTTATAGCAAGGTTAAGTTACGTGTCAGATTCGGTTTAAAAATATGAGAAGAAATTGCAAAATGTTTCTTAAAATATGTTTTAAATATATTTATTTTAATTTTAAATGTAATTTAATTGATTGCTATACTATTTAATTTTTTTAATTATTAAACTCACTAAACTCTTGTAAATTGCCATTTCCAATTCCTTTCCCCCAACTGTTCAGCGAAATATCCCTCTTAAAATGCAATAAAGTACACAAATGTCGATTGTACAGGTCAGTGGACTAAACAGGGGTTCAAAATGCTTATTTAACCTGATGGCCCGGCCACGCCCACCTGCATAGACCACCCACCGCCGCCCACTTGAACCCAAACCCAAAGTTGGATGCATTTTTAGACAGCTATTTGACTATTTGCCCTACGACGATTGCAATTCCATTCCTCGGTGTCTAGACTCGAGCGCTACTTTTCAGCGAGTTTGTCTTTTTCGCCGGACAAGCGGAGTGGATGAGGCTAAGTCGTGGGATTTTGGTGGAGGGGATTTCCCAAAGAGAGAGGATCAGCAGTCCGCAACAACAACTTTCGGACGGCTGCAGCAGAAAGCAGCGGAAAAATATGCAAAGAGTTTTGAGGAAAATGGAAAGGTGAGGGAAAGGGAAAAGGGGATGCAGCGAGGCGGAAGAGTGCGGCAAAAAATTCGCAATATTTGTAAAAAGGACTACAGACAATTTGCCTTTAAATAGAGCGTGGCACTTCAAACAAGTGAAGCCCTTTTCCCAACCCCCCAACCCACTCCCCCACTCCCCCTTTATGCAGCAAACAAAACATGAAAAACGAAGGCAACAAAAATGAAAGAAAAACAGGGTGAATCTGCAGGAAGAAGCGGCGAAATAAAAAAAAAGAAATGAAAATCAAGAAAATGAAAAGAAAATAATATAACGAGCGCATATTAAAGTGGGTTTATTTATTTTGCCCTCGACGCTGTTGCCACTTTGGCCAAAGGTATAGGACACGCAACAGCGAGGGGGTTGTGGGTGGGAAAATGTGGGCGGGGTGGAAAAGGGGGGCCTTTGGTCTCGGGATGAGCGGCTGTTCCCTTTGTGTCTGTGTGTTTGCTGTCGTGTTTATTAAAAAATAATTTCCATGCTCAACTTGGCAATGCCGCCTAAGCCGTCAGAAAAATATGCCACCCACCCCAGCACCACCCCTTCTTATGAGTGTGTGTGCTATCAACAGTTTGCATTCTCAAGTGTCCCAGGGAAAACATTTGAAACAATAAGCTCACAGAACAGGACCTTTCACCCCCTGGAAGTCCTTCCGCCCACTCATGCAAATTCAATAATGCGACATCGACAGCAACAACAACAACGACGACGACGACACTAAATTATTCAAGCCGGAAAACGAAGGAGAAAAAATGTAAATCTGTGATTTTAATGCGTTTGCCAACTGTAAACATAAACCGAAAATATTACAAAACTTGTGCAAACAGGCGAAGCAATAAAAAGTGAAGAAATGCCTACCCCTCGGCATTTATTTATGAATGAAGGAAAAGGGAAATGAATACGAATGCGAATACGAATGCGCGTATGTCAATTTAATGGGCGGAAACTGTTTTGCGTGGGCGTGGCACATGCCGAAGTGCCCAGAAAAGAAATATGAAATATTTATATGAACATTTTCATTTATTGAGCGTAACAAATGTGCACAAAACAAGGCGAAAAATCCTGTGGGGGGTGCAGATGATTCACGGCAAAAGGTGAAGGACGAAGGAGGAGGGACTGGGAGGGAACGCTCACCTGTGCAGGTTTTTGTGCGTGCAGGATTGCCATCATCATAATCATTGGCAGATGGCCCTGTCCTTCATACAATATACCGCCACCTCCCCCTGCCAACCACTTTCACCACCCACTCCGCCGAGAGAAAGACAATCTGGCCCCACTTTCTCCCCCGACCCACTCGAAACTTTCGTCATAAATACTGTGTCTACAGTTGTTATACTCTAGCGAGGAAATGGAGGGTATGCCAATGTTTTTAAATAGTACGAAGAATATACAGAAGTAAATATAACTAGAATAGAAAATTTACAGAAATTTATGGATTTTTGGTAATTCTCAATACTTAAGTTGTCTTCGTATTTAAAATCGAACCTTTCCTATTTTATTTTATTTCATTCATCCAATATTTAATCATCGTAAATTTCATTAATTTAAAGATCCTTGGAAGTATATAAATATTTTACAAAAATCACAGAATTTGTTAATCTTTTTTTACATTTTCTTTTAACTGCAATTAAATAATTTTATTTTATTTTATTTCTCTAATAGATTTAATTATCTTATTTTTTCTATACGCATCTTAAAGTTCCTTTGGAAAAATTACTACAAAATCGTATTTTTAACATTTAAATTTAATAAAAATATATTTGGGAAAATACATATTTTTAAAAATATATTTTTCTTATAATTACTAATGGACTTTATAGGGAATATAGAGATTCCGTTTTCCACCCAAAAGTTTCGGCCCATTTTTTGTGTTTTTTGTGTGCGCTCTGGTTTCTTTTGTTTTCGCTTTCGCTGCCTTGTGCTCTTGCTTTCGTTTGGTTTCGTTCCTTTGTTTGTTTATTTGCTTGTTGCGGTATTCGGGGAAATTATTATATTTTAATTACACATGCGTTGCGCTGCCGCTGCGCAGTTGCAGCGCAGCCGGCGTCAAGGCAGAGGGCAGAGCAAACAGGCGAGGAAAATGGCCCAAAAAAATAACCGCAAAAATGTAAATGAAAATGGCGTGAAAAATCAGTTTCATGGTTTTTATATCCCTGTTTATTTGTTGTAAATGAGCACATTTCGTTGGGGGCGAGGGGGCGTGGCTGTTTTTCGAGGGGCTGGGAGGCGGGGGCGGAGGGGGCGTGGCAGTGGGTGCGGACATAACGGAAGTTGATTATGACCATTTAGCATGGCCATGGCCACGTCGAAACGAATGAAACTTGTGAAACGTCAACGTGGGCCAGAAAATATATGTGTTATGTTCGTCCTGTTGCCAACGCTTTCGCTGTTGTGTTGTGTCAGCCTAATTAATTTTTGTCACTAATGTTTATATAGTTGGTAAGGTAAAGGTAGCAGTAACGGCAAGTAGCGTTAACGGTAACGGGACAGGTGCTGCTCAACACTCGGCCAAGCAGCTTTATTACCCAATTACATTAGCAGGAGTGGGTGTTGTATTTTGTTCCAGGTGTGTAAGGGGGAGGGGGTGTTAAAAGGAGGAGGTTCAGTACAAATGGAAGATTTTTGAATTTCCTGATCATTTATGTACTTTAAAATTAAAAAAATAAAGTTATTTAATATCTACAATTTTAACTGCACATGTATTTAATCACTATTTAAATCTCAAGAATATCTAATATTTTTTTTAAATTTTTTAGATTAATTGGAATTAAATTAATTAAGTAGGCTTGTAACCTTAAATTTGTATGTTATCAATCAAATTTGTATAAAATTTAAATTATAATACAATCAAATAATCAAATATTTTCAAAAATCAAAATGCTTTTCAACTTTTGAAAACTTAACCATTCGATCTAAATAATTTTATTTTTCGGTGTACGAAAAAACCAAACAATTGATGTTTTTTAGAATGGGGAAATGCCAGTCGCATGTTAAGTTGCCCGACGCCCCCCAGCAACTGCTGTTTTTTCCACTAGCTACTCCCTATCAAGCCGCCTATCATCCGCAGCTCCTCAATATTAAGAAATAACAACTTGCCAAGGGCAAATGAGGACTCGATGGGACTTCAGGGATCGGAAGGTGGAGGAGGCGGACGAAGGAGGCCCCAGGATCGTGAGTCGTGTGGCAACTTTGCTTTTGGGGTCTTGGATGTAAACAAGCGAGGCAAATATTTAACTCGCAGGCACTGGCAGCGGTGTCTCCTTCGTGTCCTCTAGTTGAGACTGTGTGTGTGAGTGTGTGGAGGCTGCCACACCGCACACACACACACACTCAGATATCCTTTGGTACGCGCAAACTTTTCTCCTGCGAGATAGGGAGCTTCGGGGCTCCGCTGTCGCTTATTTGTCGCAGCAGTTGAGCTCAAAGCTTTGGCTTGTTACACTTTATGAAATCAGCTGCAGTCCTGCCACGCCCCTGACCCCTGCCGCCCCTTGCCACGCCCACGCCGCCCTTTGAAGCACAAGTGTTTATGTTTGTCTTGGCGAAGCGGCGGCTCATAAAGTCCCTGGCAAGAACCCCAACCTCCATCGCTGTCAAAAGTCACGTCGAGTCCTGCGAATGTGATTCCCCCGAGTTACCTTCCCTTTCCCCACTCTCCCCTCGAAAAATCCCCATCCCTTCTGACATGTCTCTGCCATAAACTTCAACTGGAAATTGTGCGTAATTATATTAAATTTTTATTGCCTCACACATGAAATGGAAACGCTGCAGCAATTTCCGAAAGCGACTCTCTCCAGGATTATCCACATGCAAATTGTTCCACATGGTGAATAAAATGTGGGTGCATAAAAAGCTGGGAGTTTAAGTGAAGCAACGATTTGGTAAATTGATTTTAATCAAATCAGTACGATGTTCTTCTTCTAGTTGGTATGAAGCTGTCTCTGAGAAAGGGTTTTACTTAAATTGATCACTAAATGCAGTTTATGTGTTAAGGGAAAAGTTCATTTTACAACACTGATAAAGAAAACGTAGTAAATCCAAAGATTATATATTTGATTTACATATTTTTCTATAAATATGTTTTTATACATTTTAAATATAAAAATATTAAATTACATTTTACATTTACAAATCCTTGCATATTAAATATGCAAATATTTATTTGTAAGGTTCCCTTTTTTTTAGTAAAGCTAAAAACCAAATTCTATTATCACTGTGAATTTATGATTCACCCCATTTTAATTTCCAGAAAGTTCATAAAACTAAATTCGAGTAAACTACAAAATAGTAATAGAAATAAATACGAAAACTTTGGCAATCTAAACTCCAGACCCCCGAGGGCCTCTAATGATCTAAACAAATTGGATCGTTTTCTATGTTCCTGTATCGCATTACCGCCTAAACAAGTTTGTGCACCTTGCTCTCTCACCTGCCCGGTGAAAAAAAACCTCGCCCAATTGAACAATCAATGTCATTGAATCCAATTTTCCATATGTTTTCCCCACTGGCATTTTCCTGATTTTTCCCGCCGTTTGGAGCAGAACTGCTTTCTGGTTTTCTGGGGTTTCATTTCGGGGCTTCGGTCGCTTGGTCGGTTGCCCCTGGCAGCCGCCGTTTGAACTTGTTTGACATTCCACCGACAATCAAATTTAGATGCCCCGATAGCCTCACTCCCTCTACAAAACCCAGACAATTGTTCGGTTCGCCACAAAAGCACTTCCCCGCCGCCTTTCTCCGTTTTTTCGATGGATTCCGCCTCCGTCAGCAATTATTCAATGCTTAATCATCAGAAGGCATCAGCGGCATGAATGGCATAAATCTTATTAAATATTCAAACAACACAAAAAGTGGATGGCGAACCAGAAATGCGGGCATAATTAACGGCAATGAGTAAAAAAACGACGAAAAAACCACAAATGGTCAACGAATGTGGGAGGCGATTATGATTGCAGTGGAAAAGCGGGAAAATGGGGGTAGTGCCTCTTCCTTAGGCGTAGCCAATGCAATTATTTCATTTCCATTTTCCTACACACATATGGGCGTGGCATGCGCCCACGATGGGGAATTGCCTTGGGCTGTCGTCATCGTCGTTATCGTCTCCGCAGCAAACGGGCGACCGAAACTATTTGAATAACGCGCCATCCACACCCACGACCTGTGACTCTGACCCCTAGCCCCTCCCCAACCATCCACGCATTCCTCGCACACATGTGCCTCCCCCGCCCCTCCTCTCAAAGGACCTTCGTGTTAATAGTTTTTCCCTTTGTTCCCGGCCTTTTTCTGCTGTTTACGTTATCGCATGTCCTGGCTGGGAAGTGAACTTAGTCGGACCACAATTACTGGAAAATTAACGCAATTAGATTCGCCCCGAGAGCCAAGCCTTTGATCTTTGAAGCCTATAAAGTTGTATAAAAAGCAGGCATTGCAAGGGCCATTAAAAACACAATGGATAACGCTGAAAGGGTGTAGTCTTGATAGAGCTAATTTTAGTGACATTAAATACAAAAAGCAAGTTCCTAAAAATATATAAAGGAAAATATATAAGAAAATCCAGAGAATTATATGTAGGTATTATTCTACATTTATAATCAAAAATCGTATAAGAAAACTCCAGATATATTTTAAAGAAAAATAAAAATAATTATTCATAAATAAAATATTTTCCTATAATTGCTAAAAACTAATTTAATGAAATATATGAACTTGCAATAGAACCAAGGACAACCCTTATAAATAGGGTTCCTTTACCATACTTTTCCAATACCCGTTAATTTCCTTACCTTGCTTAATATTGCGACTAGATTAGGTAGCTTATTTCCCAATACATATAATATTCCCGCTGTTACTTATTTAATGCGTAATTTCCATTAGCATTTGGGAAGGCCTCCCAGGGGCTTATGAATAAAGCATATACCAATTCCGTTCAACGCTATAATTTTGTGGTTGAAAAACATGTCGGTAACGAGAGGCCGAAACATGACATTATAATAAGTAATATCAAACTAATTTGTTTTCCCTCTCTCTCTGTATATTTGCAGATACATTGCATTAGTCAGCAGATCGAGGACTCCTGCTGTACGTGACTTGTCCTTTTCCAGCACTCGAATCGAAAGGTAAGAAGGAGTCCTCGGGGTATATACAGTACATATGTAAGGGATAGGATAGGAAATTCTCGAGCGTCAGGAATCCCAACTAATTAAGTTGAGAACCCCTATGAAACTCACTTTTAAAACGCTCAGAAAACAGGTGGATAAGAAAAGGGGGGACGCCATAAAAGGGGGTTGTCAACCAGGAATCTTGGAAATGTTTTATTCAAAAATTGCTAAAATATTTGGCAAGTGAGTTAAAAGTTTCGCTCAGACGACGAGAGTCTGTCTGCTAAGTCTGTATTTATGTTTGTGTTTGTCTTTGTGGAGCATTTTTGCCTAACTGAAGGAATTTATTATATAATCAGGGGAGGGGGGCGAAGAGGGGAAGTGGGAAAGCTCAACGAGCATGACAAATTTTCACTTTGCGTCAGGGAAAAGTTGCAACAAACTTGCAACAGCGAAAATAATTTCGCTCCTCGTTGAAAGTCAAAACACACAGCCCGAAAAAAATGCTGCTAAGGAATGGAAAAGAAAAGCGAGGAAAAAGAAGGGAAACTACTTATCTGGCAGGACAGTCAGCCAACACTTTTGGCCAGGTGCTGCCAATTTGGGCGTTAAGCAGTTGCCAGGACTCTCCAGAAGTCCCGAGATCCTTCGGGGGAAAGGACGAGGGGCTGCCAACTTAAAGAGGGCCACCAGGAATGAAAGTCCACAAAAAATCAAGGGAGTGACGGCCAAAGTAATGTGGCAGGCAGCTGAAGTGCAGTGGGGCGTTTGTCTGTCTGAATGCCGCAGGGGGCGTGGCAGGCATATGCATATTGCCCCCTTTCCCAGAAATATGTGTCAACAGAAGAGGCAGAAGGCAAGAAGAAGGCGAAAGTTTGCTCTGGCAACTAGTTTCCATTTTATTTAGCTGACAGGTATGCTAAAAGCTAAAAAACGTACAAGATGAAAACCCAGGGAAATGGAGCCCAAGTTGAAAGTAGTCGAAAAGTGCGAGAATGGGTCCTACTTTCTGGCAATAAGGAAGGGGAAATTTGGAAAGTGTTGGGTGGGTGGCTGGGAGGTGCCACCCCCTCGAAGGACAATATGTGTGACAGCTGGCAATGACTGCCTCGCATGATAACAGAAATAACAATAACCGGGGCCAAGAAACAAAGGAAAAAAATTCACAACAGCGGCAGCTGAAAGGGTTAACAAATGGCAGTCGAAACTTTGGCGCGACTGTCAAAATAAATGCGAAGCAATTTATGAAATATTTATGAAGTGTGACATGGCTGACAATAAATATATATATATATTTTTATATGGGATGGGTTAGGAGCCTCCTCCTCCTAAAAATAAAAATAAACGCCCCAGATTTGATCGAAACAGAAACAGACTCCGACTGGCGATGACAAGTGACGCGAGAGGCAAGGACAAATCCGGCTAGGATATCAGGATATTTGTGCGCCAAGCCTTAATAAAAATGCGAATAAAACGTGCGGACGTCATAACTTGGCCAACTGATTGATGGCTGTGTTTCGTCTGCCGCCTTTGCCCCTGCGCCATTTGTCAGACACGAAAAAAGAGGAGGAAGGGGGGTTCACGGGTCAGGGAACTTGGATAGATGGAGGATAGAAGACCCAAACCAAAGACAGGAACTGCAGTTTGTCCAACTGACCAAGTTTTTGCTGCTGCTGTCGTTTTATTTGCAGCTCAGCTAAATGGAAAGCGACTAACCTCCTTAGTGGCCCCATTCCCGTCTCGACTCGTCCCGTCCATTCCATTCCCACCTCACCAGTCAGTCAGTCAGAGGCAGTCAGTCAGTCAGTCAAAGTCAAGCACGTCCGAGCTGCGTTCATGTCACAGCTTAAAGTTATATTCACATGATATGGGAACAGGACTGCTCGCACGTATATTTACGGCAAATCTTACACGGAGGGAAAATGAGCGATGGAAATAACTGAAGTTGATTGATTTGGCTTAAAGTAATCAGGTTCATAGATAAAATATATTTAAAACTTTATTTGAAATAATGGATCAATAATGGATCAAAAATGTATATCTTTTCTCAGAATAAAAATAGATATACAGAAATAAATAAATGTTTTACACAAAGCAGAATCGACGTGTGACCAATGCAAGATAGGCGTGTGACCGCAGGCATGACAATTCGTAATTAAGTCGTTTATAATACTTCCTACCAAATACAAATTCTTTCTTCCATGCAAGAAATACTCCTTAATTTAACTAAAAATTTTGCCCAAAATAATAGTCAGCAGTTTTATGATATATTAATTATCCCAAAAAATAAAAGAGTTACCAAATTGATACATCTATATAAAAACCGCATGTAGATATCCCTTTTTCCGCCGTGCACACAGAAACCCGCTGCGAGGCGAGGCGAGTGATGCTCATCCTGATGCTGATGATGCTGATGATGATGATGATGCGGCTGAGCCCGAGGATGCTGCATCTGATTCTGATGGGGGACTGCCATAAACAACTACCAGTCTTCCGGCATAAAAACTTATTGTTGACAAAACCTCATGACACACAGAGGCGTGGGCTCGGAAAGTATGGAGGAGATGGGGGTGTGTACATATTGTTAAAGTCCTGGCCCCGGCTGGTGATGATGCTGCTGGTGTCCTGGCTGCCACAGCGGAAGTGTCACCATTTGTCAAATAACGAAAATTGAAAACAATTTCCACATAGCAGAATCCCGACTCCGAGCTTTTGTGTTCGTCCTCTCTATGTTTGTCTTAAGTTTACCGATACGATACGAGATGGCAAACAAGGCCATAACGAGTCGGGTTTCTTGGAAGGCGGCCTTCTTACTCACCGCCTTTTTAAAGCTAAGAATTTCCATTGCTGGAAAATATTATCTGGCTCTCGGGCCCTCGGCCTCCCTGGGAAATTGCTTGCGTGGCTGTCAGCTTAGCTGCGGCTTTGCTCCAATTTCCCACTGGGTCGCCGTCATCATTGTTGTTGCTGCGGTTGCCTCGCTCTTTGTCGACACTTCTGTCACACTTTCACACGCCTTTTCCTTTTCCCCCCGGCCAAAAGGATCCCAGACCCCCTTTGCATGGCCCATTGTTTGCACGCACACCAGCAAACCCGGCGAGGACTCCCAAACACACAGAAACACACACAAACATATGCGTTTCTCGCTTCGAAAGTTTAATCGAAATTATAAACAACAAGACAAATTGCTTCTTGTTGCAATTTCCCCCCTCCCCTCGACTACAGTGAAAACATTACTGCAACCCGTATCCTGATGTTGCTCCTGTTGCTGTTGCTGCTGTCCTGAATGTTGCTGGTCATGTTATTATTGCAGTTGCTGCTCGGGCTTTCCTTTAAGTTGCTGCTGTTCCTTGATGTTGCTGATGCTTCCCAGCAACTATTACTATTACTGTTCTTACATATTACTTGTGTTGCTCGAAAGTTTTAATGTTGTTGCTCCTGTGCTCTAATGGCATTAGTTGCTGCTGCTGCTGCTGCTGCGGTTCATGTTGCTGCTGTTATCTAAACAACTAAGGTTGCTGCTGGCGCTTAAGTTACTCTAATGTTTCGCACTGTTACCTGAGCAATTAATGTTGCTGCTGTTGGTTTTATTGAAGATGTTGCTTGTGTTTCAGCTGCACATATGCACATGTTGCTGGTTGTTTTAATGATACTACTTTCCTTAAAGTGCCCGCTGTTCTTGCGCTGTAAAATGTTACTTGTTCTGATGATTTTTCATTGAATGTTGCTGCTGTTACCGGGTTAGCAAATATTGCAGCTAGCCCGCATTTTGATCATGTTGCTGCTAATGGTTGCCGTTGTCAATTTAGTTGATGTTGCTCCTACAACAGCAACATTGGCCCAACAACCCTTTGTCATTGCTGCTGGTACCGCCCATGTTGCTCATTCATGTTGCTGCTGCTGCTGCTGTTGCTGTCGTGATTGTCCCCGTTAAAGTTTCTGTCTTTAATTTAGAGATGAGTTTGCGGCAGCCCCATTATCCTTCTGCTGCTGTTGCTGCTGCCGACAATATTATAGTTGCTTCTGCTGTTTTGCCTGTGTAGTGTTGCTAGTTGCTGCTGCTGTTACTCCCATTTTCCCTGGGGGAATAATTTTCTTGGTAATTGTTTGTCGTCAAGGTTTGCTGTTGCCGTTGCTGCTGGTGTTTGCTTACTCTGCGAGATGAAGAACTTAAGCCAGGCAGATCAATTTGTACGCAGCTTGCATTTAATCTTGTGCAAAGATGGCATCCTTCTATATATAGATGTATATCCCAAGATTTGAAAGCTACTCGGTCTAGACCTTGTTATCGGCTGTATGTATATTTTATATAGTTCATCGCAAGATGAATGAAACATCTCTGGCTGCTTTTTTGCCCCCATTGCCACTTCGATTTGCGTTTCGCTTCGTCGCTTTCTGTTTTTGTTTTTGTGATTCTGACATGAAGGCAGAAAAAGGAGAAGTTTGCTCGTTTGATAAATGACTCATGAATGCTGAGTGAGGAGTCGAATAAATCTTATGATTTATGCATAATCAACAAATTGATTTTTCATTTGCTTGTAACGCCGCTCTCTCTTTCAGCTTTTTTCCCACGCCCCTTTCTTCCTGTTAGCCTCCCTTTTGGCCTCCATTCAGGCCTTTTGAGTAATTGGCTGTCAGCGAGGCGTTGCAGCATGTGTGAAAAAACGGAGAAAAAATATGGGTTATATATGCTATAAAGCAGATGTCTATTAGAGATATATTTTGCATTATGGGAGAAATATAAAAAAATTATAAAGGGCAGTAAGGCACCTAAAATCCAACAACTCTTGATTTTTATCAGTGTAAAAATCAAGTGTGGGTGAACTTTCCTCTCCCCTTTTCCGCTTCTTAAAGCAAAATCTAATTACACACACATGCGAGTGTATTTTTTGATTTGCTGCTTCACGACACACTTAAAAATTCCCAGAATATGTGAGAGATATTTCCCCAGCCAACTCAGCCATATATCCTGTGGTTCCTCAAGTGTACTTACGCATGTATATGTGTATTTCAGGACATTTTAGTTTAGACTTTGCTTTGATATTTAAATTGAAGCCATCAAGTCATCTTCAGCTGCCATCGTCGTCGTCGTCTGGCTGCTGCAAAGTTTTCATGTATATTTTGAGTACTTAATCCTGCGGTGTGAGCCACTTCTAATGCTCCTTGAGCCCCTGAACTTTGGCCATGGAGGAGATGGGCTGGAGATTTAAGATTGAGATGGAACGGGGGGATGGGCGATGGAAGAGCCAGCTAAGCCGGCATAAGCATCGCATCATGCTACGCAGCACTTATCATCGTTTTATTTAAAATTTATAATCGAAATCAATGTAATGAAGCATGCCCAAGTCAATAACTCAAGTGACTTTCGGCTTTCCATCCGCATCCGCATCCGCCTAATCCCCCTTATCCCCCTCTCTATCTCTCTTTCACTGTTATTGCGACAATATTTTATGCAAATCACTGGGCTGACTGTCGATGAACGACGATAACTCACTTGACAACTGACAATAACTTATTTACACTTCATTATGCCAGCCAAGAGGCAAAGAGCCAAAAAGCCAGCTACCAGCTACCGAAATATGCCCAGTGTCAGTGTGACTTATTAATTTATTAAAAAATACGAGCATAATTAGAGAGCACTTTGCCCAATGACACTTGAAATGCAAAATTAAGGGGGAAGGCCGGCAAAAACGTAGTCCAAACTCAGCTCTTCAGTGAAGCCGTTGCCGTTGAGCGAACAATCAGCGACAGTGTTGCAGTTATTTATGAGCTCGATAAATTTGTTTATGGGGGTAAAATGGTAAAATGGAAGCCCAATGGAAAAGGGCCAAGTGACAAAGCAACCGAGCGTCAAATGAAGCCAGCAGGAGGCTTCGCAGCGGGCCAATTCAACTTTCAAAGGGGGTTAAAAGGGGAAATAAATGGGAAGTTGGGATGAATCCACCGCGGAATCTGCCTGAATTGGGCCAAATGAAATATGAGCAAAATGTGAGAAAGTTAACAACATTAATTAGCATTTTTATGAAGCACTTTCCACTTTTCGGCCCCGGGAAAACAATAAACGGGAAACGAGTGGGCAAATAAACTTGAATGAATGGCTATCAACTTTGATTCCAGCTTCAATTTTTCGCCACCTCAAATAAGCCTAAGGATTTTATGACAGGAACACATAAAATCAAATCCATTTGTTAGGCAAGAGAATATATATTTTTTGGGGATATTTTGAAACACAAAATCGGGGCCATGAAAATCAAATATTTTTTCTTTGAGTCATTTCCACCTTGCCTGTATTTTACGATTGCTACACTGTAAGAAAGAGTTGTACTTAAGACATGAAAAAAATTGGATTAAGAGGTTGATGAGAAAAGAATAATAATAATAATAATAAATAAATTAACCGCAGGTTTAAGGCTGGTTAAAATACTATACAGGTTTATGGGAAATTCTTCTTTCTAATACTTTTACTTTTTAAGCTAAATTTAATTTCCTTGAAATTATTTTAAGTGTTGTAACCCAAAAGCTGTCTAAGATAAACCAATTTTATTGACCACGTCATTCTGTTTTGTTCCCTGTATTCTTTGCAGAATCCGCTCGGCCGAGCGATAGGAATAAGCTCGCCATGTTGCCGCATCATCAGCGCCATAAAATGGCGGCTTCATCCTGCATCCTGCTCCTCTCGCTCCTGCTAATTGGAGGCTGCCTGGTGGCGCCCACCGAGGGACGGGCCAAGGAGGACCGCCGGAACAGGGGGCGTGGCAGCAGCAGTGGTGTCCAGTCATCCTCCTCCTCCTCATCCTCCAGTAGCAGCAACAATATGAACTATGGCTATGGTGGCTCCTCGTCTGCAGGAGTACCCTCCTCCTCCGGCGGCTATGTGTTCACCAGCAGTAGTGCCGTGAACTCGGGAAGCACTGGCTACAGTGGGCCCATGGACAGCACCGGTTTCTGCACCCGCCGACGGGACATGAAGCTGATGTGCTACTGTACCCCCGATGAGAACCATGTGCCGGTGCAAAAGGCCGAATGCTGGGTCTTCTCGGAGGGACTGCATCAGAATGACACCACCTGGACGCGATTCTACCAGCAGAAGCGACTGAGGGAGCTGAAGTTTGTGATCCAAAATAACGCTCGATTGGACTATATACCCACCATGATCATCGAACCGCTGAAGAACCTGAGCAGCATTGTGATCGAATACTCGCAGGTGGAGATTGTCAAGAGCTATGCCTTCGCCAATTTGCCCTTCCTGGAGAAGATCATACTGACCAACAACCACATCATGGCTTTGGATCAGGATGCCTTCGCAAATCACATTAGGCTGAGGGACTTGAACTTGGAGCACAACCAGATCTTCGAAATGGATCGCTATGCCTTCCGCAATCTGCCGCTCTGCGAAACGCTCCATTTGAACAATAACAACATTAGCACTCTTCACGAGGGTCTCTTTCGCCGATATGGCCAGGCTCACATCGCTTAACTTGGCTCACAATCAGATCAATGTTCTGACCAGCGAGATTTTCCGAGGATTGGGCAATCTGAATGTGCTGAAGTTGACCAGGAATAATCTGAACTTTATCGGGGATACTGTCTTTGCGGAGCTGTGGAGTCTGAGTGAACTGGATTTGGATGATAATCGCATTGAGGTAAGTTGATTTTTTATTTAAGGGGTTAATCCTTGAAAGGGTTTATGAGGTATAAAGACAATTATTTGAGAACTATTCAATAATAGTTCAGTGTTTAATATTCCCAGTATCAATAGTATCGCTCAGTAAAATATTTTAATGGAAATTATTTTTTTTAGAAATAGGAGTTATAATTTAAGCAATAATTTTCTATTAATTCCAAGGTTTCAAGTTTTCTTTATTTTTTCCAATTTGTTATTAATTTTTATCTAATTTCCGATAGTATCAATAATATCGATAGTGGCCAATTTCGATTGACAACACTATGGTGCTACTATAAATCTTTTGATAGCCGTAGTGCATAATATTTTCAGATATCAATATATTTGACACAGACTATTGGTTGAGAACTACTCAAGCAGGTAAAATAAATTCAGATCAAAACCCAATCAGATGTGACCCAATAAATGACTCTAGGTAACTGATTGTTTTCTGTAATTTCCCCAACAAAAAACCCATTTAAGGCAAAACATTAATTCGCAGATTGATTGAGTTTTTCAAGTGCGCCTTTATGGCATTCGGAATAGTTGTTTGACTGCTCTTATTTATGGCACTCCGCACAGGCACCTCTATATACCATATACTATATACGGAGGGGAATGCAATCTACGAGGGCCAAACTTCTCAATCAACTCTAATGCAAGTGGATTAAAAAGATTTGTCTGCCTCGGCCACTTGGTCAACTTGGAGGAGAGAGCTGACTTAAGAGGCCATAAATTGCCGAGTGGCCATAAGAAACAGAAGGGACGAAGGACGAAGGACTGGACTGTGCCGCCATAAATGGCACATCCTTGGGGGCAAACATACAACTTTTTGCTGGTGTCATAAATTCAATTCGAATGTCTATTCTTGTGGTGATTTAAGTGGTCACTCAGCATCGGTGGTTCGCTGGATCGGTGGATCGTGGGGGGTGCAAATATGATAAATAGATTGGTAAATTATGTTTTCGACGCAAGGTCCAGTTTCGGGTCCCCTGACTTAATTCGCACATTTACCCTCTGCAAAAGGACCTCCTGCTGACAGTCGCCTTTCGGCAAACAAATGTGCGCCGCAAGTTAATCTACTTACAAAATATTGAATAACAAATCATGGGAATAATGGATTTATGGCGCTCTGCCATCTGATATCCCGGAATGGGAACCGGGACCAGGGCCAGGACCCTTCTGTGTGTCCTGGAATGGCCATAAAAATGGCCAGCGTGTGTGTGGGTAAATAGAAAAATGTCGCTTAACACTCACGAAAGCAAAGTTATGTAAGGCAGCCGTATGAGCGTAAATCCTGAATATCCATATCCTGGGCCAACATTGTGCTGCTCCTGCTCCTGCTCCTTCGCTTTTTCCTTCATTTTACAAAGTGCTCGCATATCATGTCACACTCAGACGACTCGCATATGTGTCAGGCTACTAGGACAGGACACTAGCAGAAAGGACACTCGAGAGCAGCCGCTCAAGTGGGGTCCTGTTCAGCTCAGTTCGGATCCTTTGCCGCATTGTCATGAGCCATAATGATTGGGCTTGTTATCGCCCACGTTGCGCTTTGTTTCGAGACCCGGATTCCATAATCCAGATTCCCGGATTTGCCTCGGCCCCAAAAAATTTCCCTTCTAAGTTTAGGTGTCCGTGTCGTTGTCGTTGTCGCCTTCAATAAAAGCAAATTGTGTTGCATGTTTGGCTTGGGCTTCCCCGCCAGCTTTCCCTTTTTTTATATTTTCTTCTTCCTTATTTTTTGCTCATTTCATAAATCATTTGCCGTTGAAAGGTTTAGGTCTGACACAACATAAAACGCTGCACGTATACGTACATGTACGTATGTGTGTGCGGTTGGTCCAAGGGATGGAGATAAACAGATAATCGGGTTAAGGGGCTAAGGGGCTAACCGAGTGCATTAAGGTGAAAGTGTGTACGAGAAATTAACAGCTTTAAGCAGCTTTCACTCTGCTTTGTAGATTAAAATAGTTGGCAAAGCCATTACATTGCATTCTGTCTCACAGAAGTAGATAGTATTGAAGTTAAATATCCTTATATTTTAAATATTAATTTAGCAGTTAAATATTGGAGATGTATTAGGGGAAACACTTTTAAATTATTATTTTAAAAATCATTCTTTCTCAAATATTAATATACTATTTAAGTATAGAGCATTTATTACGAAAAAAAGTTTTAAGTTATTATATTAAGAAATCTTCTCTTTTAAATATTTTCTAATTTAATATTTTAATATAGGAGATATATTAGGGAAAATACTTTTAAGTTATTATAATATTATGTTTAAAATTATTGTGTATAAAATATTAATTTAATATTTATTTAAATATAATGCATATATTAGGAAACACACTTTAATATTATTATTTTAAAAATTCTTGTATTTTAAATATTAATAAAATATATAAGTATTAGGAATATATTAGGGGAAAAACTTGTAAATTATTACATTTACACCATATTTATAAGAAAATTGACGAGTGTAGCTAAAGAATCCTTGGCAGCCTTCCATCGAATCCCTGCCCACCCATTAATTCCGTTGTCATAACTTTGTTTACTCAATCCGCGCACATAAATCGCTCGTAAATTATATTTTTTCGCTGTTGTCAAGCTAATAAATTGGACGCGTGGGCATCGAAGGATCTCTCGCCCATCAAACTAACAAAATATCGCAATAAAATAAATACAGATATATTTTTTTATATGTCAATCATCTGGGCAAATAAACAAACATGAAGCGAATGGTGGGTTATATTTTTCAATGCCACATCACCGGAGCGCAGGGAACTTCCTCCGCCTTGGAGGCCATCATTTAATATGCATAATTTTTCCATTTCCCCAGACAAAGCATATTGAATATTAAATAATGGCGGAATACGCCGCCTTCACTTTCGTTCTTCAGCCAAACAAAACCGAAAACGGAAAACAAAATAAGCAGAAACCAGAAATAAAATAAAAGAAAACACTTTTTTTCCGTATAATAAAATTCAAGACAAACGAATTGGGACATACAAGTTAAAAAAGCAGAGAAAAAAACACAAGAGTTCGTGTATTTGGGTGTGATTGTGCTTGTATATGTGCCACATATCCATGCACATAAATAAATTCGCAAACAAACAATGAAGACAATGACAACAACAATGCCGCACACGAAAAGCGAAACTCTGTGAAAAACAATGAAAATAATACGCAGAAATGCGGAAAAATGGCAGCACGAAAATATTTTTCGGTTTTTCTATGCTATGCGGTGAAAATAACATTTTGCACCCGCAAACAAAAAATTTTCATGTTTAATCAAATTTAAGAACAAACTAGAAACTAATCTTCTTAACTTAACCTATTTTTAAATTTTTTTTAGCGAATTTCGGAGCGTGCTTTGGATGGTTTGAATACACTGAAAACCCTGAATCTGCGAAACAATCTGCTGAAGAAGATCGACAATGGTCTGCTGAGGGGAACCCCCGCCCTGCTGTCCATCAACGTGCAGGCAAACAAATTGGAAACGCTGACGTTCTACACATTCCAGCCAATTATGGACAATTTGGTCAACAGCACCAGTGAGCTGCTGGTGTCAGGTGAGTAGAGTTCCAAACTAAGATATAGAACAGAAACTTTGACAGCCCATCGAACGACAGGGGAGACGTGACAAAAAGCTGACAAGTGCACAAAATGGAGCACTGTCAAAAGTCCGAACTTGTTATAATTACACATACGCCCCGTTGGCCTCGTTTAGTTCATAGTGCCTGCATACACATATGTGCAGCCAAATGAGCCGGAGGGCCATCAACTTTTATGCCCCTCGCCTTCATTAAGGAAATGTCGTATCGCCATAGCTCAAGTGTGCACTTCCACTTCCGCCCGCCACTCCGCCGCACGTCCTTTAATGTCCTTTCCCCGGCATGTGTCTAAATTAGTCATTAAAGTGCAATTTTGAAGTGCTTTGCGGCGCGAACGCATAACAATAAAATATCTGCCTGCCTGTCCTCTGCTGTCCTGTCGCCAGCAACCACTTTAGTTCGGTTTGCCCCGGCGGCTAATAGCGAGTGCAATTAGCGGGTTGATTAGCCCAATTAAAGGTAAATGAAAATGAAATAGTAAGTCCCTGTGCTTGGTGGCCTGTCATTTTGGTTTGCATTTTTGCCACTTGTGTAGCTGAGAAATGCCACGAAACTAATTTCACTAAGTAGTGGAAAGTTGCGGGTTTAAGGTTTGATTTATTATATATTGTAGTTTCAAATTTCAGTTACAAATATTAAATGATTAAAGTTTACCTTTCCAATATCTTGCTTTCTACAATTTTCAAAGAATTTTCCAAGGTGCATAAAAGTATGCTACATTATTTTTTAGCTCAAAATCTAACTTTTTCTTTTTTCACTGCATATTTTTAGGCACTCTTATAAGTGATATTAAATCACTAGTAATTTCTGCACTTTTTGCAATCAATTCTATTTTCTTTTTCCACGTAAATAATAGAAACGAAAGACTTTCAAGGCCCCGAACAACCGTTTAACCCACTTGGTGGGCACCTTGAAAAAATCCCCGTTCTTTGTGTGCAATTTAAGTAATTTTATTTTGGGCTTAGGTTGCAATTAGACTTTGGCGTAAACGCAAATGCTTCTAGCCAGCCAAGAACAAAGCGAATGGAATGGCTTTGCGCCCATGGAATACATTTAAATATTTAACAACGCAGCCTTCAAAATCACATTTCTCTCTCTCTTCTGTGAAACACCAAACTCACACATGCACACAACTTAATTATCACCCTCACCCATACAGTGGCATTTTTGCTAATGGTTTGCCATTAGCATGACTCATTTGCAGTTGGAAAAACGAAAAAAAAAAGGAATAAAGCTGGCAACAGAAAAAAAACACAAAAAGGACGAGTGACGATGAAACGTCGGAATGGCTGAGCGCATTGCCAAACAAATGTATTTGTATGTGTGTGTTTGAGTGAGCAACTGTAATTGCATTGGCACACACACACATGCGCAGACTGTTCGCAAATTGGCTACAAATGACTTCAAATTGCTTTAAACTACAAAATATTTTCGCATTCGCCACCCCGAAAACTTTTTAATTCATATGCAGTGATTATCCCCGCACTCTCTCTCGCACATTTTCCGGCCTTTAATGCTAAAAGCTGAATGCTGAATGCTTCATTAGGGCCAAAAGCCTAAAGTTCAAATATTTACATACGATTTTCTGATTTCCTGATTAAATTTGCACAACTTTTTGCGTACAAGTTAGTAGAGCCGCCTAATGAGGCTAAATGTTCTGTCACACTTCAAACGGAATCTGAGGGAAATGTGTATGAGTTTTTTTCCCCAGATTGAATTGAGGGAAAAATGCTGCTCAATTTAGCGAGTAAGAGATGGCCAAATGTCGAAGGTGGCAGGAGCTTCAGGGGGCTGTGTGCCAACTCAAGTGCATACAAGCACATAAAAATTGCAACAAAATGGCCAAGGACATGGGAGGACTCACGAGGACTCGACTCGCAACAGACGTTGACGCTGTCGGCCAAAGATAAACTCGCCCTGGCAGCCATAAAACGTGACATGTGGGTGAGGGTGGGGGTGCCACTCCTTCTTCCACTGGCCACATTCCACTGACAGGCGGCATTCCCATTCCCGTTCCCCTAGTGGAAAGTATTTGCTTCGCCGGCAAACGACTAATCGATCAGCTGATGGAATTCCTCGGCAGCCCGGCTATCCAGGGATTTGCCATCAAGGTGAGCGGCAGTTGGCAAAACTATTTGCCAAAATGCTCGGCTCTGCTCCGCTCGTCACACGATTTTCCGGGCGGTTAGGGGGGATTTTCCGGGGATCCCTGGACAAATGATCAGCATGTACTCGCCTCTGAAATTGCTGCACATGCATCAAGCTCTAACTGAGGAGGAACGTCTACCATCGAGAGGTCGATAGTTGACTCTTCATTTCGCGCCGTGATTTGTGCCAGCCACTTGAGCTCTGCACCCGCTCGTAATTGGCATTGACAGGCGGCATCTAAGCAGCTTGGCCAAGAAGATTCTGGGGACATGTTGGTCGGAGCATCAATGCAGGCAAAGAAAATGTAGTCCTGTAAGTTGAATTGTGTTTTTTCAAGGATTTTTACACAAGGGTTTTCTATGTCCCGGTATTTAAACCAATTTAATTCTCAAACAGTTAGAAAATGTAATTTTTTTTGTGGGTTGTGAAAAAGTACTTTCTTAATATGTTAAATCAATTTTTTTTAAACTTTATAATTACTTATAGAAGAAGTTGGGAATTATAGGGTGTGCCACAGAAATAGCTACGCTTTTAAAATCACTTTTAAACGTCAATATATTTGCCTAAAAGTATGCAGTGAATAAAGAATAGTGGCCTTTTTGAATGAACTCATATCACTTTTTGCCTTAATATATATTGTTGCATACTTTTAGACACTATCTTTTATGAATTTAATTCGATTTAATCACACGTGTATGTTTTATATTTTTTTAAAAATAATAATTTTGTAGTGTAAATGGTAATTTTCACTTGCTTATCTATCATTCATATTAAATCTAGCTTTCTAGAAACCTTTAGAAAATAATAGAAAACCCTTAAAAAAATATTTTTTCTGCCTTTGGATGACGCATTTTTTTGAGTGTTTGATTGAGGAGTGACATCAACCGCCGGCCAAGCCTGCTTTGCATTCAAATGTTGTCCGTGTGCGGGCAGTTGAGCGCCGGCCCCTAAACAATGCCCCAGTTGGCCATTTCACGGACCTTTTGAGCCCCGTGAACCACACCCACTCATGCTGGTAGATCCGAACTATCCACCCACCCACTGAACCACCCACACATTGCTATTGCAACTGCAACTGCACCTATGGCCAATGTATTTGGTGAAAAATTTATAGGCACGCCCTGCACTGTGGCATTTGTTTCAATTCCGAGGCCCCAAAGGGTCAGTGTTGTGTGTGCCTGTGTGGGTGGTGGTGGGAATGGTATCCTTTGTATCCTTGTTTATTTGTATGCGAATCACGTTTTGTTTGTGTCGTCGCGCCTGTGGTGTCCTGTTGGTCTCGTCTACCGCCCAATGTCCTGTGTCCCATGTCCTTTTCCGCTTTAAAGGCTGGTTGTTGGGGGTATTTTTGTACAGAAGGCGCCGCCATAGCAATTGCTAATAAATGCCGCTCCCTCTTACCGCCCCACCGCCCCCCAAAGGATCGTGGCCGGCTCAATTGGTTCGTTATGCTCGCCGGTGGCCAGCGTCCAGCGTTCAGCGCCCCAGTCGTTAGATGGAATTGAATGGTTATTGTTTCGAAATATAAATAGGATTTCTAACAGATTTTTTTCGAAGCTCTCTGTGTTTTTGCCGGTCTGCCAAGAGAAAATAACCGAAAAACATGAATGTAAAAACTGACAGCTGGAAACTGCAATTTGATTATTTGGTCCACCCCATTTCGGCTTTCTGTTTCTGTTTTCTGTTTTCCTGGCAGGCAGCACTTAATGGAGTATTGTAAAATGCCAGAGTTCATAAATTTTCATGAGGCCAAACCGAAAAAAGAGGGGACATCAAATAATATTTGTTTTAACCGAGGTTAAAATGGTTCAGGTTACTTATTGATTTGCAAGTAACGAAAGTTTAAAGGCTAGTTGGATTATAATATATCCTGAATTTAACCTTGCCAAAAAAATAATTAGTAGGGAAACTAAATGCCACAAGGTCCCAGTTTCTGCATTATTAAATCAAGTTTTCTCCTAAGGGCTTACTAAACATGTTTACCTCGTTGTAAAATTTCAATAATTAGTCAACTGATTAATTTGCCAGCACTAAATAGAGGTGATTATCACCCGAATATACACCTCTTTAAGGCTCTCAATAGAGAAAATTCCCCTGGCTTAGGCCTGATATTATGCAACACTGACCCTTCGGCAGTTAAATTGCCCAGCAAGGCAGCAAATTAAACTTTCAACTTTGAAACGGCCGAAGCTCATTTGTAATGCAGCATCAGCAGCCTTGTAAACACACAGCGTTCAGTTTTCACTGGGAAACTGCAACAATAAACAGGTATTAGGGATATTTAGGGGGTTTTTCCGAATGCCGGAAGCGGGAATTTATTGGAACGCATAAAAGGCGTTTGCGCCTCATTGGCAAAAATGGCGAAAACAAATGATGTTGGCCATAAACTGGACAAATGAGCGTGTGGCACGCACCCGAAATTGACTTTCAATAGTCAATGTCAGGATAGCAGCAGCAGTTGCTCCATGTCCCGAAAGTCCTCCATGTCCTGCATGTCCTGGCTGCAAATCCCGATGATTGCCGGCCATAAATCTATGGCTCAGCATTGTGTAACATGTGTCCAGCCAGACTAATAAGTGGGTCTCCGATTTGATGTGACTAGACCAGCTCTACACTGAAGGAAAAACCCAAGTCTACATTTATGAACATAATTCATAATTTTTAAGAACAATTTGTTCTTTGAAATAAACGAAAATATAATTTAAAAACAACATCTTTTATTTTAAATGGTTCTTTATACATAAAAATTAATTTAAAAAGGGTTCTTCATTCAGACACCCATTTTTCTTGACTTAAAATCATTTTGTTCTTTATAAAAAAAAAAATTAAATACAAAATATAAAATCTTTTATTTTTTATTGTTTTTATATCATACAAAATAGTCTAAAATTAAGAAACAAATTTTCTTAAATTAAGACACTATTTTTTTTTTGATTTAAGAAAGTATTGTTCTTAAAAAAAATGAAAATAAAATAAAAAAAATTCTTTCATTTTTAAAGGTTCTTATGACATGAACAAATGTTCTTCAAAAACTTTTTCTTAATTTAGATTGTTTTTTCTCTGTGTATATATATAGATTTCTATATTTGGCGGATGGCTGTGTGTGTTTATGTGGCGAACATGCATGCATAAGTAGTAATTCATTCCGTTTCGATTCGTTTCATTGCGTTTCATTTGCAATTTGCTGCTGAGCACTGCATAAATCACTCGCAAAGTAGAAGCCAAAAGGATGGAGCCATGCTATAAATATTTTAGAATTCAATTTCCGCACTTTCTTGGCCACCCACCCATCCTTTCTGTGAGCTTCCGAAATTCACGCATCATAAATTAAAATCTCCGCCGCCTGTCCACGTAATTAAACGCAAACTCATCGCTCATCTTTTGTTCGACAGTGCGCGGCATGCATTTAATTGTCTTTCGCCCGGGCACCGTTTTAATTACGCACCTTTTTTTCCACAGCCGCAGGCAACAATTCGATTGAATGAAAACTGAAAACTATGCACTCCAGCACCGCCGCCTGGCATACTTTTAAAACAAACAATGAACGAATGCCGGGGGAAATTGCGGAAAATTCCGGTAGTAGAGGGGGCATCCGTCAGTCAGTCAGTTGGTTTTCCTGGGAGCTAATGGACATATTCATGCAATTTCCCCCACACACTTACTTTCAAAGCCGTCGGCCACATTAAGTAGTTCAATTATAACTTAAATGCATATTATTAATGAGTTTTTATTGTATAATGTTGGACAAGTTTTTGCGCCTCGGGGGAAGCTTTCCACTCTCACATGTGTTCCATTTCCCCCATTTTCAGCTGCATGTATTTTATAGTGATTTTTTAAAGGACAAACTTTAAGCGAAAGAAAAGCGCTTGAGTCGGTATTAAGTGGTTCCGTTGACTGGCACTTGGCCTTAGTTGGCCAACCAATTATTATACTACACTGACAAAAAATTGTATTCAAATTAAATATTATTCACTGTTTTTTATAAATTATGATTTATAAATTAATCATTTAAAGTTAATTTAAAATTTTAATATAATTTTAAAAATAGAAATAATAACATAACTAAAATGTTCCAACTTGATTAATTTATTCTCAAGTTTAAACTATAAAATGAAATATGAGTTGTATTTAACTATTAAGTCTTTGTATTTATTGTATTTATTTTTATTAATTGTTATTTATTTTAGTTATTTTTATTTCTTTATCAGTGTACCGAAAAACTTAATCCAATCTCTGGCTCAGCTGACAATAAAGTCGGAAACTTTTAGCCTCTGTCCGTGTCATTTGGCCCAGGCGGCAATTAAGCCTTTGCATATGCCAGGCCATAGATATAGATACATAGATACGCAGATATAGATACAGCTGGAGATTAGTGCCAGGGCTCTGGGTCTCTGCTTCTGCTGATGGCTGATCATTAACGCGCTTTATTAACTGAATTTATTATAATTGTCAGCGGCGGCAAAGTCGCATAGTTGGCGGGCCGAGAGGCCTTAAAGTTTGACGACGACATTTCGACGGCATTTCAGCGGTGGGATAATGAAGCTTGTTTATAATTTATGCGCACTTCAAGGTGCCCGGGCATTAGGCGTGTTAATTTCCCGCATAAAGCCGCCAGGATTCCGAGGGATCCTTTGGCTTTAGCTCTGCTTTTAATGCGAATTGGGGGCTGTCATTGGAGCACTTATGCGCCGACATGTGTGTGAGTGAGGTAATCTATCTTAATATATGCACGCCTCCAGAATTTTCCACCCCCCACTGAATTTTCCAACTACCTAGGGGTAATATTTTGCCTGTGGTTTTTCGTCAGTAGTTGATGTACTGGAATGTGTTGTTGCCTCTCGTTGGCTTTGCCTAATTTGCCGGTTTGTGTTTGGTTTAGTACAACCTCCGATGGATGAATCACCGAAGCATACCAGGTCCTCCTCCCAGCTCGCAGGATGTGTGCTCTGAGCAAACACCTTCATCAATACTCGTTTCGGCTTTGACAGTAAACAGCTAAGCCTGGGGAAAGGCATCATTAAAATTGGAATGCACAGGGGAAAACATTTAAATTGAACCGAGTATTTGCTAGAGAGTCTGTAATTGTAAAGTAAACTGTGGGAAAATAAGAGAGTTTTAGGTAGAGATGATAAATTATTATACAAACCAAAAGTCGTTCTGATTTTCATTAAATCTAATTTAATTACTAGACATTGTATCTCATGCAAAACCTTCGATTTCTAGCAAACTAAGTAAAGATAAAATTATTAAAAGAAAATCAAAATTAGTTGAAGCTAAAATCTAATTTTGAATTTTTAAGAACAATTTATCTTTAATCAGAAATCGCTAGAAAATAAATGTTTAGAATACATTTTAGCTCATAATCCAATGTCCATTAATTACTATTATCTATTTCACTTAAATTCGCATAAAATAAATCGAACCAATAGCCATTTTGCATTCAAAACTAATTAATAGGCTATAAATCATTGGTATGCTTTTTATTTACCGTGTACCTGCAACACGAGACACTGTCTGTTGGCTCACACACATAACTCCAGTCCAGGTTTATTTATTTGCATAGTTTCCCATCCGATATTAACAGGGGCCAGAACTCATTAGGCCGGCGCACTGGGCAAACATAAATTGTGACCCAACGACTAGCATTTAATTGAATATTTTGGCCAACTTATGCCGCATTCGATAAAATATATGGAGTGTCGCATAACTCTGGGACCGTCGGCCATTGCATCGATTAGCAGTGCCGTTTGGCCATAAATAAACAGATGGCAAGAAACTGCTTGCCAGAGTTTACACTATGTAATAATTTCAATTTGCAATATATCCGCCTGTATATCGAGGAGGAGGCGAAGAGACTACAGTCTAGTGAAACGATATATCGGGGATGGCAGGCGATGCGGACATGAGAGTGTTGGCATTGATGGATGGCCAACTGCACGGTGCACCGGGCTATAGAGGTCATAGTATCCCCCCAATCTCACCCCCAATCCCCTCGATCAAGCGGACAATTTATGTCAGTTTGATGCTTGATATATGGCCAGTGTCGCCTCCGCCCATATAATGCATATCTCCCAACCGATAATAGACTGCTAAAAAAACAGGGACCATCCTTGCAGGGATGAGCCATATCCACTTGACTTGGCAAATCACAGAGCAATGACAATGGATTCATTACTTATTTATACTTATTTCTACCCCGGGGATAGGCCACCCTCGCTGTATATTTTATTAAATACAATTCAATTTCGAAGAGGGGAATGATTTTGGGGGGCTATTTTGGCAAACATTAGGCCGGCAATCGCCAGTGGATCTGGGGTAACAAGTTGTTACTGTTATGACCATATATAACTACCCCCTATGAGTTGTCTGTATTTTTTATGCGATTTACCATATAACAAACACATTACTCGCGTACCCTCTTCCTGTACAGACAACCCCTGCTCCTCCCCAGAAAATCCAACCCCCAGCTGTGCAAATATTTTGGCAAAGATGCTCGAGGGCTAATGTTTGACTCTCAACGCGGTTGAGTGGTCATATTTGATCGCCGCCCTCGATTTCTGATTTAAGCCTCCCCCTAAGTTCGTTTTTTCCCCTGTTTTTTTTTTTTTTTGGAAAGTGATTTTCCTTCTGTGATTCGTCTTTGATTTGTTTATGCGATTTCATAAAATATTTATCCCCGGGCATAGTTGTTAAATCGCCTGCAATGGCTTTCCCTTTTGCCAGTCAGTCGCTCATCGTTTGATCTGGCCGACTGTTTATTTGACTTCACGCTCGATTGCCGAAAATAATTTGATGTGAAAGAAATAAAGTGTAATTTTTTCCTGATTCTGATTGAAAAATCCTGGCGGAAAAAACCCCAGAATGTTATTAAAATTACAAACTACAAAACACTGAGGGAAACTCAAATATATATATTTTTACAACCTTTCACACAGCTAAAATAAAATAAGAAGGGCACAAAAAAGAGGACTTCCAGTTTAGTCCACTTCCTGTAGCGGCTCGCATTCATTTGGCCTAATAAAAAACATTCAATGAGCGGCGCATTCACTTGGCCAAATAAAGAAAATTGGCGAGAAAAGCGACGGCCATTCAAATGGCTTTCAATGGCTTCTCCTACCGCTGCTTCGCCTTCCTTCCGCCACTTTTGGCCCCAACTTAGTGGAACCCCATTTGATTTTGAATGAACTTGGTGAAAATTGCTGGGAAACGCTCCAAAAGGGACGAACAAAATTAAATACACGCAATGCGAATGAGCCGGCAAAATCACACACAGCCCATAACAAGCCAGAAAACAAGAAGCAACTGAAAAAAAATATAAAACGACCGAAGGAAAAACTCTGAAAATGAAGCTCATTAAAAAAAAGGCGGCACGAAGAAGGTCCACAAATTTGAGGGCTTCCCCTCGGATGGACAAATAAAAGAACTTGCCGAAAAGTTGGAGGGAATTCGAGGGGCGATAGAAAGTATCGCAACGACTAACTTGGACACTCAGATGGATAAACTTCAAATTAGAATGTGATGGGAATGTCAGGGAGTGAATATTGCACAAATAAAATGTTGCTAATTAACAAGGATAGCAGGGATGAAGGTTTAACTCCTAACTGAGATCAAAGATTGATTTGATTTTTATTTTATATATTTCTACAAAATAATTTGAGTCTATATAATATATTTGAAAATGTTAGACGAATTTCGGCAAATAAATAATAATGCATTTGAATTTTCATTTCAAGATTAGTTAATTTTTTTTTTAAGCAAATTGGGAAGATAAGACAAAAATATTTCCTATTTACAATTTTAGCATTTGTAGTATAGTTATGGCATTTATATTGATTTTTAAGTAAAATTAAATTAGCGAAATATTTTCTAGAAAAACTGAAAAATTACCTTTTAACATTTTAAAATATAATTTATCTACAATTTTAACATTAATTATATTTTTTATATTGAACTAAAATCTCACTTTTTCCCCAAACAAATGTGTAAAACCCATAAATATTCTTCAAAAATTGAACTGCCCTCTTTTCTGGTCTCTGCATCAATAACTTTCCCTTCGAAGCTGGGTATACATCAACCGAACAAAAGAGTATCCAAAGCCAATGAGTGGAATCGCTCCCCTTCACGCCTTCCAGCTTGCCCTTATCACCAGCTCTACAACTCGGGAGCTCTGGACCTCCCCTACTCATCCGCCAACAACAAAAGCAACTAGCAACTATACAAAGCGAAACTTTCGACTTCATTTGCATACATAGCGCTCTCGAGAAATGTAATAAAAAATGATAAAATCCTCAGGAGAGCACGGTCTGTCCTACCCACACACACACACACATTCACATAGAGAATGGCGAATGCCACGCCCCCTTGACCTCAGTCCCCCGCCCCGCAGCCCCCTTGCAACTTGGTAACTGGCAACTGTGCGTGCTGTCCCCTGGTGGCAGCCAAAGGCGGTCCACGGTCCAAAGCCGAGCACCGCAAACGAAGCCAGCTCCTGGTAACTGGTTACTACCAACTACAGCTACCAGTTTTCCCAGTTGGCCAAAAGCCCGGCGTTGGCCAGTTGGCCAGGCCGCCGAAAAATGAGCTGATTTCAAACAAAGCTGCGCGGCATTCATGGATTCCTGGTGACCCCGACGTTGGGTTAGAGTAAAGAGGGGGTTTTAAGAAGAGGAGTCCGAGAACCGTAGGTCCAGAGTGAAACAAAGGCCTTAAAACTAGGCCAGCAGCTGTGCTGATTTGGGGGCGTTTGTGTTGATATTTCCACCCCTCAACCAAGAAAAGGGAGTAAAAAAGGGGAGAAATTTCTTTGCGCTTTTCAATATATGTAGGGAAGGTAGTGGGGAAATGCGGGGTCCCGGCCCCTAAAACCAACCAATTAAAGCAAATTTTCGGTCTTTCCTTTTGAAACTTTTTTCGGGATCTTCAGTTTTAGTGTATTAAATGTAAAATAAATGTTAATGAAAGGCCATTTGGAGGGTTCGCACTCCCAAAAAATGGGAACAGAGGCTGCTGTCAGGAGTCATAATGATGAGGGATTGCTGCTATTTTAGCCAGTGTAAAATAATACCCTTTAAAAGCCAAACATCATGTTCAAACAAAGCCAATCAAAGGAGTCCAGTCCTCACATTCTCCGGCCTCCGAGTCAGAACTGCTCCGAACTGACAACTAATTATGAATATGTTTCAACACATGAAATGCCTCACAGACACATTGCCATTAAAACTGACCAAACAAAGTTCCACTGGAGTCTAATTTGGCTGCACCACATACAGACACACACTCACACACTCACTGAACTTATGCAAATAGAGCTGACCGAATAGTTACGGGCGGGAAAATGGCAAGGAAAGGAAAGGGGGTCCGAGTTCGAGTCCCAGTCCGAATCCAACCGACCGACCGACGACGCCATGAAAATGACAATAATAAAATTTAATGTACACAGACGCATGTGTGTGGAGCAGGTCCTCTCACTTGTGTGTGTGCCAGTTGTCAGTGTGTATGTAAATGTCCTTTGCTAACCGTAAAAACGTTTCCGACAGTTTCCTGTCCCCCTTCACCAAATTTTCAACCCGAAATGGAAGAAAAGCTAAAGCGTCATCATGCACTTGAAGAAATACTAAGGGGTTCTTAATTTATATTTTAAATACATTTAAATGTTTAAAATATCATAAAATAAATCAGAATACATAAAAATTGATTGCGTTTACTAAGATCTATTATATAAAAAAGAAAGTTTTTTTAAATACAATTTTTTTCTTCTATATGATTGACCTAAAGTACAATAGATATCTGATTCTTTTTATTTTTTTGGTATTAGAACTAAGGAACTTTTCAAAGAAATTATAGAACTAGACTGTACATAATATATTATTTCTCATTTATTTTTGTTCAATATAAGTATTTTCTTACAGTGTTTTATAACAGGGATGAGGATGAGGAGCCGGAGCTGTTAAAGTTGAAAGTCATCTAGTTGACTAACAGCCGCAGTTCTCTGGCCATGCATATACATATATAGCAATAAGGGGGCGTGGTCGTCGGGGGTTGAGGGTTGAGGGAGTTCATTGCAGGCCAAAAGAGGGGAGGGGGTGTACGATGTGTGTGTGCCGGAGTGTGTGCAGCAGACCAAAACACTTCCTACCGCTTTGGCCAAGTATCATTAAAAATATAAAAGTATTTTATGGCACACAAAGTACGACAGTCTAGTGTCCTCGCCATCGCACTCGCCCTCCTCATTTTATATTTTATATGTATTTTTTGTAATTTCTATTTTTTTAAGCACTTTTATGGAACGAACGAACGTTGTCTGTGGGGGCAAGTCATTGTCATTTGGTCAGCTGCGAACAGCTGCAACAGCCACCCACCCACCCATTTCCACTTCCTAAGCATTTTCCGACCCAACTGGGGTCACTTCATTATCATGTTAATTTTGTTGTAATTTGCTTGCTAAATGTTGCCAAGTCGTTGGCCATTTTTCCAGCATTTTTCCGGACCGGCTTCCAAGTGTAGTTCTCCTCTTCCTCCTCCTTCCCCCTTCGTCTGTGCATATTTAACTTTATTTATGGTTTTTGCATGCTTTCATATGGAAAATTAGAATTTTTGACTGGCTTTTCCCCTTCACCCCTCTCCTCACCCCATCCCTTCACTAATTTGCCAACTATTTTGCAAAGCAAAGTTTTCTTTTGTCGTCGTTTTGGGGCAGCAAGTTTTGGCCGGACTACAAAAATATGCCTGGGATTATTATTGTCACTTGGAGAGGAGAAAGGAAAGGACTCCCTTTTTGGCCCGGAAAACTCATATGCCAACTCAATTGGCTGACTGACTTTTCCACTCCTCCTCCTCCCCATTTTTCCTCGATAATGATGTCGTATGTGCTTGCCAGTTAGTCAATATTTTTCGTAACGCTTATGCTAATTATGCGACATGTTGACAGGGCAAACTGTGTCACACAGTGTTCGGGCCTAATTATACCCACGGGGGTAGCCTGCCTTTCAGGACCGAAGTTTCTTCGGGAAAGGCAGCCCATTGAAACGTAATTTGATTTATTCATTAGACCATTGTCGGCGATTAGATCCACTCTGGCACTTGTTTATCCGCTCAATTTGGAGCCCATGTCCTCTAACCAAACAGCAAATTGAAAGGGGTTTCCAATGGAAGGGCAGAGATTAGGGCCACGCATGGCCAGGCGGACTGCAAAATAATTGACAACAGTCGGTTGGGGGTGGAGTAGGAAGAGGAGGATAAGTTTGGAGTTCGAGGAGTAAGAGGAGCTGGCTGTCCAACTGACTGACAGACGCTGGCCAACAGACGGGCCTGGTCAAAACCCCGGCTGCAATCGCTCCCGAATGAGAGGAGGAGGCTGCTGTCCAAATTGGAAATGTCATTGAGGCGTTTAACGTGAGGAGCAGCCCCAATGACAACGACATCGACATCCGACTCCTGCTCCTGCTCCTGCTCCTAATCCAACTCCGTCTGCAACTTCGAGTCCGGACTGAAACGTGGGCAAAATCATTTAAAGCGGCTGGCAGGACTCAGCCAAGCTGAAGCCGGAGTTTAGAGCCGTGCACTAAGAAAATTCAGGGATATATTAATTATTTTATAATAATAATTTAAGTTTATATATAATCCTTGATTTTATAAGAATAATTTAATATTTCAATATCTGAAAATTCAATACTTATTAGGATATTTAATATTTATTGAACTTGAAGAAATATGAGTTTTAGAATAGAAAAACATTTTATAAAAGTTCAAAGCATATTTATGAAAATTCGGGAAAATATATTATCTTGATTTTAAAGATTAATTATGCTAGTGATATTTGGAAAATAAAAATGTTACCTTAATTAAGAAGAGAAGATAATAAAAAGAAATATTAACAAAAATGCAAATTATAACTTAAGTATTGAGTTTTTAAATGGAATAACATTTTGGGGTTCATAAAAAATGTATTTACTCTTCACATTATTTTCTACATTTCTATGCATCATTTCAAAAATGTGGTTGTCAAATTAGAAAAGTTTTCTAATATCAATAAATATATATCGATTTTTTTCGGTGCACCTTCGAGCTGAAGTGGCAATCGGCCATCAAATGACAGCCAATTGTTGCAGTCGGCCACTTAGCAGCTGAGGGGGAAATCATTCGCTTACCTGGGCATTCAGACATTCGGGCACACAGACATTCAGACGGGCATTCAGACTTGGACAATCGGTTTTCCGGGCGACGATTTGACAAAAGCAATTTCAGGGATAACCCGCCAGCCTGAAAGTTATATTAAACCTCCTCTTTTCTCCTCTTCCACCTGTCTTCCGCAGACAACAAATTCATTTGCGACTGTCGTCTGCAGTGGATCTTCGAATTGAAAAATCGCACACGTCACCTGCAGCTGCGTGACTCGCTGGAGGAGCTGCACTGCACGCTGCAGGACCCGAAGCTGTCGCACTTTGTGGACCCCGTCCCCTCGAGCATCCTGGACGAGCTGAATGTGGGTGGCTTCACGGCGATTGGCAGCAATAGCGCCAGCATGGGCGGCGTGGGCAACAGTGTGGTGGGCAGCAGCTACAGTGGCTTGACCAGCCTCGATGAGGCCAGGAAGCATTCGTCTGCGAGCAGATCACGACAGGCGCTGCGAGGACAAAGGCAGTTCGCCGAGAATGTGGTGGAGACGAAGAGGAGGAAGCGTCAGCAGGAGGATCTTAAGTCGAAGGACCTGGCGGCAGTGGCTCCAACTCACAAGCGTTACGATTACTACGATGATAACAACAGCAATGGAGGAATGTCCTTGGGCCATGGCCTCGACTTCGATGACAATCTCAGCCTGCACAAGCAGGGATTCTATGGAGCCGGTTCACCCGTGGTAGTGGGAAGTAATCACAACGATGTGGATGTCCTGATGACGCCGTCGCACTCGGCGTCCGGCGATGCCCTGGATATGCTGGGCAAGAAGAACGCGATCTATATCAAGTTGTTCCTGCTGAAACCGGAAATGCTGCCCTGCCACGATGAACTGAGCGATCCCACCGAGCTGCCCCTGTCCCGAGATCTCATGGATGTGCGCAGCAACGTGGGTCAGGATATGTCGACAGCGGGATCGGATCATATAAACCAGGGTATCGGTATGATCATAGCAACCCTACTACTCACACTGACACTCAGCCGGGGTTGAATACTCCACCGCCTAAATGGTGACCCCAACGTTTGGTTCTACATTAGAGCTTGAAAACTATCGATGTTCTCGACATATCGATGTTTTCAATGGGAAAGAATATTAAATATCAAAAAATCGAAATTTCGATATTTTTTCAAGCTCTGTTCTACATTGTACATAATGTCTTGGAGATGTGGTGCCCTTGGGAAACGAGCTTCAGAACACGATAAATACACACGAAAGATACCAGCTACCAGAGTCCTGTAAATATGTAAAAAGGGGTAACGAAATTCGATAAATTTACTACTATAAACCTAGCTGATAGCTGTAATGATAGACTCTCGACTTCTCACCAACAACTTCAGCAGCAGATTCAGATTGAAATTAAAGATATAGAAACCAAAGCCCAAAACGAACCCAAAAAAGAGAACCTCCGAGCAAACTGGCGTTTCATTTAAAACAAGAGATACTCTACTCAACCGCAGGATGACGACTACCACACTACACTCTACTACATAGAATTAGTTTAAACGGTTAGCCATAGTGACACATTTGGTTTACTTGAGCAAGGTACATACTACAGTAAAACTTGGAAAGCGCTAAACGTCTTAGGTGGACAGACAGAGCTGGCCAAAAAACCACTAAAAAGAGGCATGCCTGTAAGATAAACACAAAAGCAAACGCAGAAAATGACACACAATCGCTGAAAGTTGCAACGATAGCCGATAGTCGATAGGCAAATAGACGATAGCAGATAGTCGATAAATGATAAAAGATAAATGTAATAGGTAAACGTAATATTCCCGGCCACCCCGCAGTTCTCTTTAGATTTTAAGTCTGCTTTTTAGTTTATAAGACTATTTGCTACCCTCTACAACTGTCGCCTGAATTTCCCTCACACAAGTCCCACGGAAAAATAGAGTTTTTCGCCACGGGAAAAACGCTTTTCTGCTTTTCTCCTACTTTCGCCGCACCAGAAAATGTAAACGAAAAAAACAAGAAATAAAAACATGAATACATTGCGAATTTATATAACTTATTTGAATAGATTCAAATTATAGCAAACAAAGGCATAAAGAGGATAAAATAATAATACGAAAAACAAAACAGAAAACAGAAATATGCATAACGATTTTTGTAGCTTAAGACTGAATATATAAAGGTAAATTATGCTAATATATACAAAATATTTATATGGAAAAAAGGAAAATACTGTATGTTTAATTGTATTGTAATGAATGCGCAAGCTGGGGGAAAGGGTAATGTCACTTTTAGAGAAAAACCAAAAAACCAAAGCCGACGATTCGTGCATTCAAATTACGGCGGATGCATATTACACTTTATTTGGCAATTTATTACGTATTTAATTATGCACAAAACTATGATTTATAAAAAAGAAAAAACACAAAAAAATACTGTTTGATTAATGTGTTTAACAATTCATATACAAAAAGAAGTTTAAAGTAAGCGAAAAACCAAATGCAAATTTATTGTGTAAAAAACAAGGGGCAAAAGCTTACACACAGAAATCCCCGGAAAAGAAAGGGAAAGCCAGAAAAGTAGAGCGCCGAGCATAAGGAGCAAGCATAGTTTTAGTGGACAATCAGCAGATAAGTGAAGTGAAAGCAAACAGCAGGAAAAGCTGGGAGGAAGCGCGGAAAAGCGTCGGGAAAAATAAAGGCGAGGCGAACTCAAAGCACTTGAGACAAGCGAAATAATGAAATGGACGTGAGCAAAACAGAAAACACGATTCTATTTTAAGTAAATGGATATAAGCTAAATGTATTTAGTGTTTTGACTAGCCACTAAGAACTTAAAAACACAACCAAGAAAAACCCAAAAAAACCAAGAATTATTAATGTGAAAATGATGAAAAAACAGTGAAATCTAAGAAAACTTCTATCTAAGCAGGGCACTAATTTCATTATATCGTTGATACTCAGCCACTTTACACTCAGTTCGTTTCTCGATTGTCACGAAGTTACTATGCCAGAGATTGTGAAGGGATTTTCAGTTGCCTCTAGGAGTCGGGCGAAATTCAATTGATTTCTGTCCACTCTGTCTAATGCATTAAATGCTTGTAATAAATTAATGATTTAAATAAATATTTAGCCTTAAGAATTGAGAAATTTCAACCAAAGATTTTGCGTTCCTCTTGTTGCCTAAGATATTATCAAAGTTTAGTTGTTTTGTTTGCCATTTTCACATAATTTGTATTTCCTCTACTTTGTAACTGTAGCTAAGCAGCGCATGGAAGTAGGCAGCGAGTAAAGTAATTTTTAAATATTAACAACTAAATGTAGCTTACTTAATTATTTTAACTTAAATGTACACAGAGCGAACGGCAAGCAGCAAATAATTATAACCGAAATATAAATGTACTTGATGTAAGAAGTTTGCTAAATTGAAACCGAAAACCGAAACCGAAACCGAAATGTCAACCCCAGCCCACAAAAAAAAGAGACCATGAATGCAAGGGGACCTTTTAGGGCGTAAGGATGGCAAAGAAGGGGCGTGGCTCTATAAAAAAAAAGTAGAAAAAAATGCCTCAAACCAGAACACATTCCAACTGCAATATTTTGTTTAACTTTTACTTTTCGCTCGAGCCTCAGCCCCCCCTTAAAGTCCCAAACGCCATTTTGAGGTCGCCGCCCATGGAAAACCAGAAAACAATTTTGACAGAAAAACCATCTAAATATATTTAATGTAAAAAAAATAAACCAAAACACAGTGTTTCTCTTCTCTTGATTTTATTTTATTGTCTTCTTGCTTTTGCTGTGCTCGCAAAGCACAAAGCATCTTCTGCCGCTGCCTCGAGTAAAACTTGAAATATTAAAATGCTTCCTGGACCGGAGCCGCCTGTTTATCACTTCCGCAATTTAAGCGCGCACAAAACATTTCGGCACATGGCTCGATGGCGCCGTAAAATATGCAAAGCTTCCCCCTCGAAAAAAATTCGGAAAATTCAACGCCGCAGGACTCGCGATTCTTTTGTGCGCCAGGATATTTTGCTAAATTTCATTATTGACTGAGGCATACGTTTCACCAAAATTCGCTCGTTCGTTGCGCCATTTTGCCATTATTCAGGTGGGCATAAGAAATTGCCAGCCCATTAGTGCCGCTCCCCCTTCCAACCCACATCACTCATACGCCGCGTTGCCCTAATAATAAAGTTGTATGCACATCGTTTCGCGGATAAGCCCCAGCCGCATGTCTGTGGGCGTGGCACTGCACACGGGAAAGTGGAAAATGGGGAAAGGAAAACCCCTGCTGCAAAGTGATAAATTGGATCCAAACGGTGGAGCAGATTTATTGATTTCATTGGGCTGCTGCTGAGCAACCGAGCGGCACGTCAAATTGAATAGACGCCACCGGCGACAAAAATCAAAAACAGATATGCAAATAAAGCACACACACATTTACAACTACTATGTGTGAGTGTGTGTGTGAGTGAGGAAAATGGCGTAGGAAAAATGGCGAACGCGCTTTTTGCCCCGTTTTACTCGACGGCGTGTCAAATTTTTGCAACTGATTATGCCAAAGGCGACAACGCTGGAGTTCACAATGCATGCATGAGTGGGTGGGTAGGTAGTCCTGGAAAAGTGCTGGGCTTACGTCACACGGGTGGCCAGACACGTTGCTAGACGATGTTATCAAACAAAACGACGGCGACAACAGCAACGGCAGCTAAGTGCGGCCTGCCAAGTGCCCCGCAGCCCAATCTGAAGTGGGTGGTTGGGTGGCTTATAGGAGCTCCATTATTCCGCGATATGCCAAGCAGCGACAGGGCGGGCAGGCGGTGAAAAAAATCAATCAAGCGCCCCGATCGGAAATGCAAAAATGCCAGGAGGAACCTCCTCTGCTGTTTGCTTTCGCTTTGAGCTTTGAGCAGTTCCTTTTCCATTACCAGAAATGCGCTTTGAGATCAACCTTAGCCGCGTTGAGTGAACTTCACCACCGCCACAGTTTAGCTGGCTTACCCCTTATGTTTCCTTTTTTTTTTCGAAACCATTTCCACAGAACGAACTGCAGGGCACGTGATTGACATCTGTCTATGGATATGGACTGGGGCCAATATGGCGTGCGATTTACGTGGCTTTATTATTACCTTCGCTACATATGTAATTTTTATGCCAAAACCCGCCACTCGAAGAGTGCAAGGGTTGTGAGTTGGGGTAGTAAATGGACGAATGTGGTCCTTAGTCACTCATAAATAATACATTTGAGGCATTAGTCAGAGTGTCGATTTGGCAGGGTAATTGCCTGAGTAGTATTTGTATTTACAAAGTGCAAGAGAAAATCTGAAATAAATGTAGTCCAGAATACTTGATGTTTTTATTTAGTTTAATTTTTTAGTTTTTATTATTTTCGTCACCTATAAATCTTCATTAATTTTAAAGTAATTTCCTAAATTTACAAAATGGACGGAATATTGCCTCAATTTTGGTCGAAAAGTAAGATGCGTGACGTATGGCAAAAACAGGAACTTTTCTCTGTGAATTTTTGGTGTAATTTTGTTAAATAGAGTGCCTCAGCTAAAATAAAACCTGTTTTCAACAGCTAACAATCTAAACTAACTATCTCCAACACTTTCGGATAAATTAAAAATTTTCACATTTTTGCCAATTTTCACATTTTCGATAAGGGGTTACATCACATTTTTTGCGAAAAATTTCATAAAATTAAAATTTTTAGGTATGAATTCCAATTGATTGCAAATTTTATTACGAGTTCAAAAAGGCATGACAGTCCATATTTAGGCAACAACTTTCCTTGTTACGACCAAAAGATTGAAAATTGTTGGTTGAAAAACAGATTTCTGGTTTTTTGGTAAAATAGGTTTTAAAGGTTGAAGAGTGGTTCCTAGGACCCTTCAAAGCCCACATTTTGTTAAAATTATTAATTTTTGGTAGTCAATAAAACCGAAAACCAGCTTATGACAGTCCACCGGTGTCTATGTGCAGGCAACTTCATTATAATATTTACGATTCCACATGCGCTGGCTGCGGGCAAATTGCATTTCACGGCGGCTAAAGGAAACTTGCCGATCCAAGCCGGCGTTTGGCGCTCGGCTAATGAAATACAGCAGGCTGGCGTATCAATAACGCAAATGAAGCACTCTCCGAGGGAGCAGGAATCGTGGCAACCAGGATGCGGGATCCAGGAGCAGGAGCAGGAGCCGTGCACACTAATAAAGTTAACATGGCAAACAACTCGGCAATGATGTGAACTTTATGCGCAAGCTAAATGTCGTTTGATGCAGCGACACGATGACGACGTCGCCACGCTCCGTCGGCTGCGATGCGTCCAGCTAAAAGCTTTTGGCAAAAAAGCAAAAATTCCAACAAAAAACCCAGCGCACGAATAGCAGAATAGATGCGCAGGTAGAGCAGGTAGAGGCAGAGCTATTGGTAAAAGGTTTCCAGCCAAGTGAACCGTGCACTTGAACGGAAAAAAGAAGAGATGACACGAGTGTGGGATCGACTACGAAATACCTGCTAGTAGATGGGGGTCTTAAAGGATTTATTAATAATTTTAGACACATAAATATAATATAACAGGGAACTTACCCCACAACTCGACCCCAAAATACCGACTAATAAAATGGGAGTCTTAAAGTATTTATTAAAAATTTGGTACCCCTAAAATCTTAAATTAATATAATTTAATAGGAAACTTACACCTAAAAGCTTTTTCATCACTTTAAACCCCACTAAAACAACTCATTATACCCCCATAACTTTTTGAGCACTGGGTAAGATTGCATCAGCGTGCATCAAAATGCCAGCTTGAAATTTAGTTTCGGGATGCGCAACGTTTATTATTCAATTATGACAGCGGAGATGGTCAACGTTTTTTATGGACAAAATCCCCTCTGGAGGTAATAAAGATAGCTAGCGAAACAGGTTCGATTTCGGTTAAGTTGAGTGTCTTGAATTTAAAAGGAAATATCCAATTTACTGATGGTAATAAAACGATAATTTCATGGTAAAGTATTAAAAATATACAATTTCTATATTTTTAATCAGAATATTTATGTTTACCAATATTATTTTTATATTATATTCATAGATTTAAAAAATCTATAAAATTCATATCCCCAACTAATAGCATTCATCACACTCATTAAAGTGATAAAAGGATTGTTTTTTTTTTGTGTTTTTCGGCCAACTTTGCTGAGCCAACTTTGTCCGCCGGCTTTTTTTCACTTTCCTCACCTATTCACTATTCACAATGTGACTGAACTGATGTTTACTGCCTTTCGGCCATTGTCACAAAGTTTGCTCATCGGACTTATGACTTAGAGCAGGCCATAAACCGATTTGTGAATGCGTTTTTATGCAGAATTCCTGGTATTTTTGAGCGTCTGAACGGAAACCTCAAAACTGTTTGGCAACAGACGAGTTGTTCGTGTTTACCCAATAAAGGACAAGACAGGCCAAAGGTGGATGCGGAGAAATGACAACTTGACCACAATTCTAGTTCGAAATGTGGCCACAGTTCTGGCAGAAGGATCCGACTCATCCTAGTCCTTTTTTATTACCCAACACAAAAAACAATTTCACTCCTTGAAGGGTAAGGAGAAAATCGAAGAAGCGGCATTATTAATAACCTTTTCGGGATGCCCACCAATCGAAGTGAGGCGTCTTAATTAGCCCACAACAACTGACAGGACAGCTGTCCTGCGACCACATCTGCACATCTCGGAACATCCCGGCACAGCCGAACATGAAATGTGTCTAATGAAGTTCTCCGGTGATTTATGGCCCCAAACATTTCCGCCATCCCGAATGGAGCCTCCATTCGAAGCGTTCGAGGCTCCTGCAGGACCTGCGACGATTAATAGATGTCACTCAATACAAGGACGAGAGAGCGGGCGCCAATTTCCGAAAACTAGCGGGCCTCCCGAACTCCTTGCAAGTTTAATGGCCTCGCTGGATGGCCAGGACAACACGGGCCCAGTTTATTACTTTAAAATCGCTAAATGCGGGCCGCTGTAAGTTGCCAGCTCATAAAAGTGCTTTAAAGGGTCGTAAATATAAATGGAAACTGCGTTGACAACTTGCCAAACGAGAAATAAAATCACAAGGCTTTATCAGGATTTTGGTAACAAAAAAGAAGAAAAAGCTAAGCTTGTCCGCCTGGCTTTTCCATTAATTTAACTAAATTAAATAGAGGTACTACTGGGCAAGCCTCTTGTTCACCTGCAATTGCACTAAATAATCTTTTGACCGGCGTGAACCCACCAACACCTTAAGAATATGCCAAAGCGTCAATCCCATTCTAAGGAAAAGTTCTGAGAAAAATTATATAAAGTAAGAAAAAAATTTCTAAATATTACAGTTCAATATAATCAAATATTCTGCATTTTTTAAATATTTTTCATAAAGTAGTTTAAAGAATTTCTTTAATGTCTTTTATAAAATAATTTTAAGAATTTCTCAAACTAGCAGAAAATGACAAAATAACATTTTGCATATTTATAATGTTTATATTTAAATATTAAAAATACATTTCTTGACAAATTATGTTATTTTCCAGTCAGTAAATTATCATAAAAATTATTTCTTTATAATCTCACACAACAAATTGGATTTATTTAATTTTAAGTAAATAATTCGATTCTTTTCTAATGATTTTTCATTTATTATTTGTTTTTTTTTCAGTGAACCTGAGCCCATAAAACGGCAGATATTCCTGCCCCGGTTCGTTGCCTTCTCTTGGCCAACTCTTTAAGCCGCCTTTCACGCAATTTCTTTTATTATGTCGTGGACTCTGGCATTGCAGTTTGATTTTATTTTTAGCAAATAAGCCGAGGCAAATAACAACAGCGCCTGGCGTTGGAAGGCTTTGTGGCCCCATCGCCGAACTCCACCTCCACCATTTTCCTTATCCAGCTCCCACGCTTTTCACTCAACGAATGACCCTTGTTGTTGCCGCTCCGGAGTTGCCTGGTTACGCAACCGGCTGTATAGGGCACCCACCTCCCACATTGGCAATCATTTCTACGGTCATTTGGCGTTCGCCGTGCGCGCTACTCAGCCTTAAAATTGGAAAAATGTGCTGGCCAGGATGCGAGATGGAACTATAGCGGCCCGGAGATGCTGGGAGATCCTGGGAGTTTGGAGCTGGAAGTGAAGCTGAAGCTGAAGCTGAAGCCTCGTCGGATTTTATGACTGGCGCTAAAAATGTGCAGCGCCCGGCGGCTCGAGTGCAATAAAAGTAAAACACATTGCCAAAGCAACTTACTGCAATATTTGCGCAATGTGGCAGGAGGAGGAGGAGAGGGCAGGGGCTCATCCGTGGGTGCTAGACCGTATTGGCAAAGTCTGGCCGGACTGCCACTGCTGCGTTCATTATTTATTTTATTTTATTAGAAATTATTTAGTGCTGCTGCTGCTGCCGAGAGAATGGAGCGAGAGGGAGGCCGATGCCCTGGACCCGATTCCATTTATTGTTATCTCAGTCATTCAACATTTGCTCGGCAGCTGCAGGACGGAGAACTGCAGGATGGAATGGGGCCAGGATGGAGGCTACGAGGCTGCCAGGCTGCAAGGACAACGGCAGTGCATTAAAGTTGATTAATTTTATTAGTCCTGCGACACAGAAGAGGAAGTCGCCCGGATTTAAGGAGTTTCACGAACGCCAATTGTTTCTTTATCAGCAGGCTTTCGCTTACGGCCAGCCAGCTGCAAATTGCAAATTGCGTACATTGTCGAATGCCTTTGAGGCATATTAAAAATGCCCCTTCGGAGCGGAGGAGGAGGCAATGCGATTTCCGTGCGATTTTCACTTTACGTCCGCAAATCAGACACCGCATCATAAAAATGCATCAAGAAGAGAGGCAGCCGCCGATGCGTCTGGCCGGGATGCATTGTTGGTGCACTGCGATAAAAATAATTAAATAAAATAACAATAATTCAAAGTATAAAAAAGAAAATTTAATAATTTTGAGATTTTTTTATTATTTTAGCAGTAAAATGTTGGTTAAATAATTGTAAATCCTCTTAACTAAGGTCTATAGCTTTTTAAAAATATAATGCAGAATTTTGATTAAATTCTAATGATATCTACATGAATTTTTAGTGTATAAATTTAATTGAAAATTAATTGTTACAACCTTTTGACTTATGTATTTTATACAGATATCCATAGTTTTTTTAAAGCTTTAATTTCTAAATAATTATAAGTATAACTAAAGAATTAAGCTTTTCAAAAAATAAGACTAAATCTATTGAAAATAGGTTGGGTTTTCAATGCTAAAATGTAATTTAAAAACTAATTTGTATTTTTTTTATAAAAAACCTTTTGACTGGTTTATTTTAAACAGTTTTTATTTTTTTTAGTTTTTATTTGTACTTACATATATGTTAAACTCTTAATTTTTCTCAGTGCTTTGTTGGTGGCTGTGCATTTGGCAGGCCAATTGTCGATTGTCATCGATATTGATACGGATGTGCATTATGCCGGACGACGGAGGACGGGCTGCGTTTCCATATCCATTCGACGGTGTAGCCAATGAGCCGCCGGAAGCGCCAATTGCCAGTTGCCAATTGGGCGCCATTTTGCAGTTTACAGTGCCGCCGACAACAACAACGGTTATTGTAATGGCAAGTGAAGTCGCCGAAAAACCTCATCATTTGTTTTAATTCGGGGCTTTTGGAGGGGTCGGTTGAGGGGGTTTTCAGGGGTCAGAGGTCACAGATCGGAGTTCCCCCGTTTATGCGCTTGTTTGCGCGCATTTTCACCGCTCTTTAGGCGGCCTCCCTATTTTTGGTAGGTATTTACCCCCTCCGAAAACCCCAGAAAAGTATGCAACAGTCATTCGGGCTTTGTTATTTTGCTGCTATTCGTTTGATGACTGGAACTGCGAATGCAACTGCAGTTGAAATGGCCAGACGACTGTCTGTTGTGTGCACCTGGAAATGACCATAATTAATGGCATGTACCTACGGCCAGGCGACCGGGGGTCATCCTCCTCCTGAAACCTCCTGAACCATCCCGTCAATTAGACTCCGCTTGGCTCTTTTGCCGCATTCCGCATTGATTGACGCACCACTGAGGCACAAAGAGCGGGCCAACTAGTCATTCCCCTCGACGATATCTCTTTGTTTTACAAGTTAATAACACTTGATGGCGACGCACTTCATTTGGCGCCCATTTTCATTTAGCAAGTGGAACTTTTCCGCCCGAACCCCAACCACACAACCCCACCCCTTCCACTGCCCCATCAGCAATCCACTTGGCACTCGGACATCGCTCACTCCGCCGCAGAAAGGCTCTCTCTTATCCGCCACTGGACCCCACTTGAGAGCATTGTTGGCCATTATAATCGACGGCGGCAAATCGGTTTCGCATGAAACGCAATTGTCTATAATTACATTATCCAAACTATCAATTAAACCAAATTGTCTGACGGCCGCGCCGGGCCGAGAGTCCGGAACTCTGCCAGACACACGCATCCCAGGCACACATATATGAGCGTGCACTGGGAGAATAATATGGTGTGGTTAGCTAAAAATAATTATGGCAAAAGTAAGTGAAGGAAACTGTGTATAAATTATGTTCCAAAAATTATCTCAACGAAGAATTATTATCATCCAAGTTTACTAATTGGTGACCCCGATTCCTAAATTTCTTCTGCCTTAAACTATAAAATGTTAAACTATTAAAACCTCTCCTTGGACTGCTTATATTCTGCAAAGATTCATAAATATATAGAAACCTATAAATTAAGTAATTGGTGTTCCCGATTCTTAAATTTCTTCTTTAAAACAATCGACTATTAAACTTTGACATTTTTCTTTAAGTTATATTCTTTACATTCCTTTGAATTCCATAAAAACAAAAACATATGACAAAATAAATATTAAAACAAGAGAGAACGCTATAGTCGGGTTGGTGTCCCGACTATCTAATACCCGTCACTCAGCTAAAGGGAGTGCGAACGCTGTACTCGGGTTGGTGTCCCGACTATCTATTGGGGCTAAAGGGAGTGCGAGGGAGATAGATATATAAACAATTTTGATTGCGTATAACTTTTTAATGAATGGTCCGATTTGAAAAATGTCTTCTACATTTCGATAGGTATTAATAAACACTATAAAATGGCGTTTATATATTTTTAAAATCTTAAAAGATGTGGCCTCCAGACACATTTGAAAATCGTTTATGGCGATTGTGGGCGTTAGGGGGGCGTGGCACCTCGATGAAACAAACTTGCGCTGCGTAGGAAGCCCAAGAATATGTGTGTGAAATCTCAACCTTCTAGCTTTTATAGTTTCCGAGATCTCAGCGTTCATACAGACAGACAGACGGACAGACAGACAGACGGACAGACAGACGGACAGACGGACATGGCTAGATCGACTCGGCTAGTGATCCTGATCAAGAATATATATACTTTATGGGGTCGGAAACGCTTCCTTCTCCCTGTTACATACTTTTGCACGAATACAATATACCCTTTTACTCTACGAGTAACGGGTATAATCAGCTAAAAGAAGTACTTGGTGACCCCGATTTTTAAAATTCTACTCGGTTAAAAGTATATAGTGACATTTCTCTTAAAGTTTATGGATAAATGGCACTCTTTTAAACCCCTTAGTTTAACAAAAACATGTGGTAAAATAGCTCAACTATATTTTGCTTTCTCCCTAATGAGACCTGGACTTTTCCTCTCGGTGCATACGTACTCCTCTCGCACCTCTCTGAAACTCTGACGGCAGCATAATGGGATCTCTTGTATGTTTTTGTGATTGTTTAACAAGGCTCCTGAGTGGATGGAAGTGTGAGTGAGTTTGTGTGTGCGGATGACGGTGTGTGTGTTTATCCCCGCACCCACACAATCGCACAGTTCCCAATCCCAAATCCCCACTGTGCACTCGTAATCCCCGAACAGCCAAGCATTTAAATAATTTCGCTGGCACTGTCGACGCTGCCGCCTGATATCGGAGTATTTTTCAAGTAATTGTTATTATAACAAACGCAAAAACAGCAAAAAAAACAACAACAAGCCGGTGGCAGTGGCAATTACATGGCAGCACACACACATTCAGACGCAGTGAAATATGGAATTCACAATTACATTTAGGCACACGAGTACTCTCTGCAAATAAGTCCCAGTTTTGGGTTTACGCGTGCGAAAATAACAGGATTACCGACTTTTGTTATGCAAAGACATTGAATCAACGTTATTTCAGGCGAAAGCTGCGCGGAATAAATAGTAATGGTTAGTTAACTGCGGAGATTTTAGTTGTAAATATTATTAAATATTGAGAAAATTAAGCTTTCTTTTTGTAAATTGATTTAAATATTATTGAAATGCTGTACAATATAGAATTCATTTCAAAACTTTTGAAAAGAATAAGCTAAATATTAGTTTACCCTTTCCTTTCGCTTGAGCATTAATATGAAATCAAAACATTTTTCTTTCCTAATGTTTACTACTGTAGTATCTAAGTGCCCAATGAGGTAATTTATAAGATTTTACCTACAAATTCTAGAAAATAGTTTAGGTAAATATCATAATTATTGTTGTAATATTTCAGGTAATTATTTCAAAGTATTTTTAATATTTTAGGTAAATATCTTATAGCCCAAAAAAGTTTCTTCTTAATCTGGTTTCTCTTCTAGATCATATTTAAGGAAATTCATTCCCGATCTCCCACTGTATAAACAACCGATACCGGTATGAACTTTCGGGGCAGAGTGCGAGTAAAGTTAAAATTTGTTTTGCTTTCACATTTAATTGAAATTTACGCCGCTTTGTCGGCGTCTCGCTGTCGCGACAAGCGGCGACTTTTATCATTTTAAAAGCCGCCCGATCCGCCCAACTACCTCCCATCAAACCACCCACTTTACCACCCAACCAGAAGGCCGCCCGCTGTTAAGGCCGCTTGCGATGACGGTGCCGAGGCGACTGGAGCCAGGCAGAAAGGACCTCCGCCTCCTTTTCGTCCTGGGCCACTTTGCTGCAAATTAAATGCATTTTGCAGCGCTCGCACGAAAGTTATTTATGTGTGTTTGTCATTTAATTTTAAAAAGTTTTCCCTGCATGAGATTTACAGCGCCTGAAATGAAAGGCAAGGCAAGCAGAAAAGGCGGGGAAAATGCCCACTTTCATTTCATTTAATTGAGAAGTTCGCAAAATGACTTAGTCGAGAGAGAGAGAGCTGCAGGTGAGCAAATGGGAATGCAATCAATAAGGAATTTGTTTACCCCAAGCCGAGCATTAATCGAAGTCACTGCCAGCGGCATTGAGTGGCATATCGCCACAGCAATATGTGTTGCATTTGGTTGTATTTATATGCAGAGAATATCTGTTGTGGTCAGGTGATCCGGAGATCCAGAAGGTGGTTATGATGCGGTGCATCTCCAAGTCAGAGCCAAAGAGTCAAGCCGAGACCACAAGTGCTCTCGGAGCATGAAGCAAAAGTATTATGTCAGCTGCACACCCGTACGGATTTGGCCAAGAAGTGTTCTGGGTGTGGGTCTCAAAAGGGCTCTAAAAGGGCTCGAAAAGGGCAACGGCGACAAAAGACGACAAACACAAAAATGCAACAAAAGAAAAGAGCAATGTTTGTGGTCAAACACAAAGAGACAGACAAAGTCCGGGGCAAACACACTCGGAGCCCCATCATACATTCAAAGCACAAAATCAAACTGGCACTGGAAAAAGGGGAATTTTATGAGAGAAATATTAAAAAGTTGGCAGCCCTAAAATCGTTAGTAAATTAAATACTGATTTACAAAATACAGGAGTTGTTGATTAAAAGACTGTGAAAAATCCTGAAATGTCTAGAGCTTAGAAAATAATCAATAAATTGAATAGTGAATTTAAAAATTTTGGAGTGGATGAAAAACATAGTCAGAAATTTTCTAAAAAATTTTACAAATCATTTTCCTAAAATGTAAAGAATTTAGAATATATTTCATAAATGGAATTTTCGTTTGGAAAATATAGGAGTGCTTGTTAAAAATACTTTTTATTTTATTTTTAGAAATACAGAAAATTTTTCCATGAAATGTAAAAATTTTGATTAAATTTATAACGTATTCCACTTTGTTAAATTTTGATTTTAACTAAAATTTAAGTGTATACAATTAAGTAATAAATTTATCTTTAATTTTGTATGCTTTCTTTACAGCTAGTAAATATTTTTCTCAGTGCTTTTCAGTACAAAGGCCCCGGCTCAGTTTGTTTGGTCAATTGCCATGCGACGATCGGGGCCCTCTGGCCACATTTTACGCATTTTGCACGGAAATTTATGAAATTTCAAAGAAGCAGCGAGGCCAATCATTGGCCACTCCCACTCCTGATTCAGACCCAGGTCCTGGTTCAGGTCCTGGTCCAGAGATCCCAATGCCCAATTCCAGCTGCAGTTCCAGTTAAGGGTAAGTCCAAACAAAAGGGCTGAAAGCGAACTGTGGACTGGGCCAAACAAAAATGCCATTTATTTGTTAATTTACGCACACAGCATCAAATATGTGGACTCAACAAAGGCATCCCTTCTTTTGGTTTGGTTTCTGGCCCAGGTGTGTTACTCCGGCCCCAAAAAAGGGAGTGGGGATCGGAAGCTGGGAATCTGGAAGGGGAACCAGGAACCAGAAATCCATGGAAACTCCTGGGCCGGGTTTTTAAGCTGCTTGTTTGTCGGTTTGTGTAATCCGCTGCGGATGACTGCCCGTATTGGACTGTAGTGGGGGCCACGGACTTATTTGCCTCGGCCAAAGGACCGTTTTTGGTCCGAATGCTCAGTTTATTAGTCCCACAGACAGGCGGCTAATGATGCCTGGCCAAGGATGGCATGCACTCAAAAAATTAAAAAACCTGAAAATCCGAAAAGAGTGAGAGTTTGTTTGATTTAAATGTTTGGACCAGAGCGGCGATGAATTAATAATGAACTGCCTGTCATTCCAAACTGAGTATACAAAAAATTACAACAGGTAAAAACAATTAAAGTCATTGCAAAGGATAATTTATTTTATTTCATAGCACAAATTAATACAAAACTAAATTGCAATTAAAAACAAAAGGTAAAATCAATTTTATTATTTTACAAGAAATCATATTAAAATTCAAAGTTTTTTTACTGTTTACTTAAGATATCTAAATTAAAAAATCAAAAATTAATATAAACATCATTATACTTACTATAACAAATATTAAGGCCTCATAAATGTACCATTCATATTTGATATTTAATTTAGACTAGGAAATTTAGTTAAATAATCACTAATCAAAATACTTTAGCAAGTTATTTATTTTAGCATGTATATGACTAAAACTCAAATTAAAATTCTTCAAATAAGCTAGAAAATTATTCACTTTTTGTTCAGATTTTATAAATTTTCTTGGTAATATTCATAATATTCCATATTTTTCCCCGGTGTAAATCGCTGTTCGTTTGATATTAGGCCTGTCTGTATTAGCTTCATCCTTTGGTTAACGCTCCAGTGGATATCTCCAGCCATGTCTACGCAATAATTTGCATTTGCATACGGCAACCGAAAGTCATTTTGGGTAATGGAAATACTGTATTTGGATTTGGACTTCAAGTGGAAAGATATTTCGGGCATTTTAGTGTATTCGCAGTTCATCTCCGCTTCTGTTTTCCTGTTGGCAACGCAACCGAGTTATTGTTTTCGCCGTATTTCGCCTGTATTGTGTAGTCAACTTGTTGCCCGCTGTCTGTTTTTTAATTTACATTGGCATTGTGTAAATATTTAGACAGCGCGGAGAGCAGCTGCTGTTTACCCTCGCCGCCCACACTTAACCCCCTTTTATTTTAGCCAGTGATTTATGCAGGGGGTTGTTGCCATCCCCCTCCCCCCATCTAATGTTGATTTTGCGTTTTTTTACTGGCCACCGAACCACGAGTGCCGCAGTAAAAGGCAAGTTTGGCTGGCTGTTCACTTTGTTTGGCCAAATGCTTTTTAAACAATTGCATGCCAGGGCTGGCAGGCTGGAAGGCAGGTAGAATCCCCGGGGATTAACGTGAGCCACACACACGCATTCCTAAGCGGTGGGGCGCCTTCCAGATAATCCAATTAATATGCACACAAAAACGCAGCTAGACAACAATAACAAGCCGCCCACCTGACGCCATGTTTAATTTTCGCCAAGCCGGAAGCGAAAAGCAGGAAGGCAGAAGGGAAGTTGGGGAAAGGCGGAGGGAAAAGGCGGGAAAAGCCCGGGAAACGTCGCAGCCGCAGAGCTCGGGCTCTTCAAACATTCATGAGCTGGGCAGCGGTTTTAGGTGGAGACCCTCTAGCCGGAGACCCAACAGGAGCAGAAGGCGGAGCAGCGGAGCAGTTGGTGGCACGGGTTATTGGCTGCACAAACAACTGGCTGAGCCAACTCGGAGTCGCAGTTAATATCCTTGGGGGCGAAAAGCAGGCAGACACCGGTGCAAGCCAAGGACGAAATGGGGACAGCACTGCACTGCCAGGAATCTCAGCCAGAGCCAGACTTAAAACTTAAAACACTAGTTTGTTTATTTTTGACCCTGTTTGTTTATTAGGAAGGGACCACTTTCAGTTTAAAAGTTTCCATTAAGACAGTGCACTTAACAGAGGTCATTTAATATCAATTTATCAATTTACTAATTTAAATTTGAAATTAAATATTATATATTGAAGTAATTTTGAATCTAATAAAAACACTTTTAAAATAATAATAATGCAACTCAACAAAATATAAATTAAGTTGTAATAAATCCCGTTAAAATAATGATAGTTTAACAACTGTAATTGTGTTGTTAAAAAAAATATATTTTTAAAAACCGAATAGAAGTAATTCAATATCCATTTATCTATTTTCCATCAGATTCTGTAGTTAAAAATTAAATAATAAATCGATTTTAAAACAAATAAAAATACATTTAAATTAATAAATAAAGACAGTGGATATAAAGGCCTTTATACAACTTATATTCCACAGAATATAAATAAAACTGTGATAAACAATGAAAAAATCTTAAAATAATTATAATTGTGCTGTAAATCAATAAATATTTGGGACAATTTAAATCAAATCATCCATTATTTTTCCCAGTGATGCACTTAAGCCGCCGCGGCATTGCATAAAACTAATTTGCGGCTTGGCAATTATGAATCTGGGCGTGGGTGGTGGTGGCCATTTTCCAGGAACCAGGACAGACCTGGCCACCTGCTAATGTCTTCATTTAGCCATATATGAAGTTGTGCGAACAGCGAACAGGTGACCAGGACTACATGCTCCAGCAAATATTGAAAATTGTTAATGGTAGACCAGCGTTTGCCAAGCAGCAAAATAAATGGAATATTTTCTCCAACAGGATTCATTTCCTTCTGGGGGAATACAAGATTGCCGCTGTTGATTCCTACTTCATTAGCCTTGACACCGGACTTGACTCGCACTTAACCCGACTTGATCATCCCAAAAAAAAACGAGAAAAATAAAGAAGTAGCTGCTCTCCAGTCAGCAGAAAAACTTTGCTTATTATAACTATGCGAAAGTGAGGGCGCCATCTCATCTCGTTTTCAGTCGGCTACGCGACTCTTCATATTCTAATAGTGGCAGGCAGACTGGGGAATCAGTTCCAACCCCCCAAAAGCCGCACACGTATTGCCGTCGAAACTTTTTATTAGTGTCTAAAATGATATCTACCCGAGGAGAGTAGAGAAAGGAGATGGAGGAAAATTGCTGGGTGAAAAGACTGGAAAAGAAATCACAGGCACGACACTCGGCTGGGACAACGCTGCGTATGATTAATATGCCGCACACGTATCACCGCAAATATTGATTTTTAAATAAGATGACGCCACGAAAGTGGGCCAGACCCACTCCATTTCCTCCTCCCCCATCCATCTCCCCCCAACGGATGTCAAAACTTTCTTTGGCCAAAAATCAACAACGAAATTATATAATTTGCAATGTAATCAGGAAACTTTAAATGTGCGCTAGAGGGATGGAATGGGGGAGCCATCGTGATTTGAGCGTATGAGTAATGCCCGCCTATAAGATTACCCATACGTAAAAGCCACAAAAAGCGGCAGTCATGCCGCTGAGAAGCACCGTGAGCCGCCGAAGCACTTTGACAAATGAAACACGGCGTCGTCCTGCCCGAAAAAAAAACACTGAAGAGAAGCGCCGAATAAGGCGGCAAATATCCTGACGGGATTCGAAGGGGGTGGAGCGGGCGGAGGGGGCGTGGCACATGATGAGCGCTGTAAAAGGGCTGTGTCGCCAGCAGCAGCAGGGGTTTTAATGCCATTGATGGCTTATTTCAGGTTTACGACTTTATTTTCGCTACCTAGTCAATGTCTGTTTTCCCCGGCATTCACTCACGGCCCCGATTTCGTAACTTTTGACTACGGCCAGGGATTCCCATTCCGATTTCCTCTTTCCAAATACCCTAGCCCCACTGCCCAGACCCTAGTGTATGCTTGAGTGGTTTTTAGGCACGGCTGTTTCTATTTTATTGCACTGGCGAATTCCGCGCTTTTTATTGCAACTCCATTGAAGTCCGCCAGCCATTGAACTGTGAGACTCTCTCCAATGATCTTGTGAGGACAGGATGCCGCAGATTACTCTTCTGGCTGAACTAATGGTGTTTGGGAATGAAAGAGGGTTTTTCTGGCACGTAGAACGTTGTTTAAATTATTGTGATAGTTGGGAAATTAATGATTAAATTCTAGCTGAAATTTAAGTTAGATGTACAAACATTTAAAGTAAGACTTTCTTCTTTATATAGCAAGTAGATAAGAATTAATATTAAACCCATACAATACCATTTAAAATAATCTTGTAATCAAAGAAAATATTTTAAAATAGGAAAAAGGATATTTTTAAAAAATTATATAAATAATATCTGAACTTGATTTTCTTAAACATTTAAAAAATTTTATACCTATATTATTTTCAAGATATAAGTATGATAATATAATAAGTCCACATCAACTATTTAACTTATGTTAAAATTAATAAGGTATTTTAAAATATTTTAATACGACATTTAATAATAATATTTTTAACGAATAATTTAATTTAATTTTTATTTTCCTAAATATTTCAAAGGTCTATAATTTTTCAGAGAATATTAAATAATATAAAAATTATTTTATTTGACTATTTACAACTTTTTAACAATTTAAAGAAAAAGGTACCTACTTTCAGGGTAGCCTGTGTTCGTTACCCCGCTGCCCCCACAAATCCCTCATCCGTTTTTTCCCTCATATGTAGGTGAACCGTGTGGGTGACTTCCGTCTGACCTGCTGGCGGCGGCGTGCAACAGCGTGTTGCATGCTGCTGAGCCGCTCAACAAATTTTTATTGTCAGCATATTTTTTATATTTTTATGCCGGCTCAGAGCCGAGTCCCCATCTAAAGTCCCCTGGGCGATGATGAACGCGGCCTGTGCATTGACATTGTCTGTCTGGATGGCTCGATGGTGGGATGGGTTGGTTTGGTTGGTTGGGTTGCTGGGCATGAGGTCCTGGAGCCCCGTCTGTCTAGCTGCTGGCGTTAAATAAAATATCGTTCTATATAAAACACAGAGGCTGCATCGATTAAAGGGGGCTTCGGTGGCGGAAAATCCCAATCCCTTTCCCCCTGCTGCATCCACACAACGCCAGAATGTTTTACATTTCGTTTATTTTCCATATTTTTTCGCATGCCCGGGCTACACGTGTTGGTAACATATTTTTGGACATTATTACAATGGTTCCTTTTTTCCAGCTTTTTGTTTGTGCAGAAAAGGAAGCAAACTGAAACGAACCCATGCCCCTTCAGTATGGATTTTATGGGTCTGCTTTTTTATGAACACTCGAGCGTATTCAAGTTCGCAGCGTGTTTTGAATGTGTTTTGGGGCGGACCAAGTCCACATGGCAAGTAAACAAACGACTGGGACAAGTGGCAAATGCATTTTATTTGCAACATGTTTTATGCGCAAAAATTTCCAGAGCTAAAAGGTGAAGTCAAGTGCAAAGCGATGCTCTCGACCGTCTTCAAGTGGGTCACCGAAAATTTTTGTCAACTAGAAAATGGAAATATATTCGAAAAGAGACGAAGGGCTGCCAATTTAGAAATAACTCTTCAAACAGTTGGTATAAATATAAATATAAATAAATTTATTATATAGAAAAATGATAGTTTAACAGAAGAATATACGTGTGCCCAATGCAAGATAGTCGTGTGACCGCAGGCATGCTTTCTGGATTTATGGGTTGAGCACCCCTGTTTTAAAATCTTAAAATCCCCTCATGGTAATCAGATTTAAGGTCGGCCAAATTATGCATAAATTCCAAAAGGTCAAAATAATGCAAGGTGAATAACTTTTCATATTTTTCAATAAAAGCCTCGGTGTATTAAAAATTGGTTTTTATTTATAGGAAGCATTTGAAAGCCCTCCACCGGCATATTTAAGCCACCTTTTCGCCAGGTGAGTCGGTGGCAAAGAAATGAGCTCTCGTGAGCCTGAAAAGTGAGCTGCCAATAAAAAAGATTAAAATGCAGCTATAAAATACGCAATTTTATACACATTGCCTTAATGAAAAGCAGCCGTGGAAGCAGAAGTGGGTCCCCCAACCAATCCTCAAACCATCCCCATCTCCGCCGGATAAAACCGAATTTCATGCTTAAGCTCTGTAAAATTAACATTTAATTGAAGCCTACAATTCAGCGCTTTCGGCAGTGCCAAAAAATTGGTGGTGGGCGAAAAGCAGGATACTGCAGGTCCCAAAATACAGCCAGGATATATGTGTGTATACTATATGTTTAAACACACCGACAAGTGCAGTGGTCCGGGGGGCGCCAGGGGAGTGCATGTTTTGATAGCGTAAATTATGTTATAAAATTTATTTAATTTCACTTTTCTGAACGTTTTGTTGCCCTGACACTGGCCCACGAAATGTGCGCCGGGCATGCAAAAGGGAGAAGTGCCACTACCTCGACTGCCACCACCACCCCGATTTTCATCCACCTGACGCACTCAGCACTCCCATATGTACTTGTACTTCCCCCTCTGAAAACCCCCTGCAAAAGCCAGCACAGACATATCCATATCAACTGCCACAGCGGAGTGAAAAGTCCCTGGAGTATTGCAAATTGTGCAGGGTCGCCTTCGCCTCAGACCCCTTGGTCCCCTTTTTTTTGGGCGCCGCCCATCCACTTCCCCAGTGGGAAGTTGCGTGCCCAGTGCGCATATTTATGTAAGCAAGCCAAGGAACACGCTCAAATTTTCGGTAGTCGTTTGGCCATGCACTGAGAAAAGAACATTTTCCTAAAGTTAAATATTTCCAACGAGCGGTTTTGGATGGATCTAAAAGAATTGTAATATGAAACCCAGAAGAAAATATGAATACTTTTTAAGATGCATAAGATATTAGAATTAAAATTCATAAGCAATACTATTTATTTAAACAGGTAAAATAATTAATTTATATGCAGATCTTCGGACATCAATCTTAACAACATAAAAATAATAAATATCATTATGTTAAAAATTATTTGATTATATTAAATTAGAGATTTATATATGCTTCAATTCTAGTTGTAAAAAATTTGACTATGATATTATAAAGATTATTTTACTATCTTAAATACAAGTTTTTCTTACAAGCTTTTATTCTTTGTGTTATTTTACTCGCTAACTTGTTGTTTTAACTCTAATACTGTTGCTTCTATTTATTAAAGTATGTTTCTAATTTATTTTTTCTAAGTGCACCCCTCGAAATGAAATGGAAAGCGCGACCAGGAGCAGCAGAAGTCCGGAGTCAACCGTAGTGAGTCCACGACCCCGGCGACCCAGGCAAATACAACTCGCACGTGTGTGCTGCTCGCATCGTGGATTTCTTGGGGCACCTGCAGCGCAGTCGATTCCCCGGTTGACAGGCGGCTTAAACGACCCGTGGCTGGTTAAATAATTAAGCACCAATGACACTTAAACGTAAATCATGAATTTTGCAAGCGGCCCACAGGGCAGCCGAAGCAGAAGCAGAAGCCGTCGTCCTCCGATCCTCGATGAAACATTAACCAAATGGCGACCCTTTCAAATCGGGCCAGGACCAGACCATTTGTCGGGCCATCAAAAGGAGTGGAGCGTAGAGGAATGGGGAAACTGTCAGCGCCGGCGGAAACAACACCCGAAAAATTACTGTTGCAAAATGCTGTACAAGCTTCCGTCTCCAAATCCGAGAACTCGTCCGAGGCTTCCTGCAACAACAAGGAGAACAAGGAGCAAGGAGCTCTCAAACTAACACTAACGCCAACAAATCCCCAGCTGCTCAGCTCGTCCAACATTCCGGAGCGAAAGCAGCAGCTAGAGAGCTACAATGGAAAGAACTATGGCCAACAATTTGTTGCAGTGAACGGGGGATAAAGGGGAAAGCGGGGCTAAAAGGAAGTACAAAGTCAATGTCGGGATGCCGGCAGAGTTGTCAACGCGCTTAAAGTTGCCTTAATTGCACTCCTTGTTGTTGTTCCTGTTCCTGCACTTTTTATGGCAGCCGTGTCACAGGCGACAGTCCACAGTCGACAGTTGTCCTTTGGCGGCGGGCATGCATAAAATATGCTGCATACTTCGTGGCGCAGGAACATACGAAACTCAAAGGCAGCCAGGGGGATTCGGAAGGATTCGACGGGAGGAGGGGGAAAATGAATACGGGACGAAATTGGGACTGACGACATATTTTCCTTTCAGTTTCAGGCTGTTAATTATTATTATAGACGTGTGAGTGTCTGGACGGGCAATCGGCAAACGGCACACGACCATCGAAGGCAGCGCAATGAAGGCCAGGAGGCGGGCGACCAGTCAACCACATGCAATAAAACAGCACTTAGACATGGACAGAGGCACAGACGTGCACAGCGAGAAAATCTTATAGCTATTAAAATTATCTAAAATATATTAAAGCAATTTTTGGCAATCTCTAGAACTTAAAAACTCCTAAGATAAATATTTCGAATAATAGATTAGAATTATAACACATTTTAGTCAATAATTCAATTTAAAATATTATGATTTAAATCAAAAATATTTGGTTAAAAAATTTTTGTTAATTCTTGTATATGGATTTACTATATGAATATATATATAATTTACTATGAATAATTTACTATGAATAATTTACTATAAATATTTAATATTTAAAACCTTCGATTTTTGTATAAATCTAAATTTCTCTCAGTGCAATCACGAGCACAACCGCAAATGGGGAGACAGAGACGTCAACGTCGACCCCCTCCAATGAGTGGAACGGTGCACCGGGTAATACTTTGCCAAATTGCACAATCTACTCAGTCTCCTGTCGCCTGTCCCCCGAACTGTGCCCAACCCTGTCTGTCCGAGACCTTTCCGTCCGAGGTCCTGGTCCTGGCCAGACTGGTCTGGCAGACAGAAAGTGGCAGCAGTTCTGGCCACTCATTTGACTACTCGGCCTTGTCGTCGTCGTGGAACCGCCTAGTCCACCTAGTCATAGTCCGTAAAACAGTAGGCTTGAATCGTATTTTTCGGTCCTCATAGATCTGAAGGCAAGATACTTTCAACAGTGCCAAATGGCCAAACAAAATGAGAAAGCCAATTATGGGAATTTTATATCGACCACTTCTCACTGGAAAATCGCTCTTTATTGCAGTCGACAACTTTTATTGACAGTCGTAAAAAGTCATTGATTTCCGGGAAACTAAAGATATGTTCTGATTTTCACATTCACTAAGTGGGATTTTTTCAGTCCCGTTATATATGGAAAAGGAAAGTATTTATGACTCATAAAAAGTTTAAAAAATAAATTAACCCATTAGGTTATTAATTTTCACTGGTAACTAAAAATGGGGCAAATTATTATAAAGTGAAGCTAAAAAAATAGTTCAAATTTTTGTTTTTTAAATACCTTAAAATAAATTTTGAGAAAATTAAATTCCAATTAAAACGCTCTTTATATTTCTTTAACTTTTGCAGAAAATGTTTAATTTGAAATTTGTGAATTTAAAAACGGGAACCAATCCCAATCTTAATAGCTTATCTTCACTGCTGTAAATGAGTTAAAACCAAAGCCGAGAAACGAAACGCAAGACATTGGCTGACAATTTTTATTGAAACTTGTTGAACTTTTTGCCGGTAATTGTTTGCCTTTTGGGCTTTGTTTGTGCGTCTGTGGGTGTGGTGACAATGCCAACTTAAGTAGTTGGCCGCCAGCTTATCGCTTGGTTTCCCAGTGGAGGTGAGACTCGGGAGTCGTTTGAAAGACATTATTCCTGGTTCGCCTTTGTCCGGCGATTACGGGCCTTCGGCGCCAGGTGCGCTAATCGCCGGCTGAGCTGTCCAGCTGGGAAAACTGGAAAAGCCAAGAAAAGCCAAGAAAGCTGACCAGATCGGATTGGATTGGATTGGCTGGGATCGCGAAGGTGGTTGGGCTTTCCTTGTCTTGTCTTGGCCAAAAGTCGCCTAATTAGCTGGCACTTTGTCCTGGGCCACTTAATTAGCCGGGTAGTCCGGGTAGCTGGGTTGTCCTAGTGCAGAGCTCCTCGCACATACAAATTGTTGGCGGGGACAATTGCATTCCAGTTGCGCAACAGAAATGGGCGCCAATTAAAGTTGGCGGCAGACTGGGAATTCAGAGAGTTGGCGGCAACGGCGGCAGAGGCATCGTCATCCAAAAGTTTGGCGAGCATATTTAAACTTTTTGCGCCATTCGTTCGTTGTTGGATTTTATGTGTATGATTTTAATTCCATTAAAAATTGCGACCGGCATGCGAAACATACAAAGGGGTGGAGTTGGAGGGCAAAATGTCACATTTAAAATATTTTTATTGCTAGTACTTTTTTTTTTGCTTTTTCGGTGCTCGTCGCTAATTAAATGTGTAAATTGTTGGAGTTTTTAATTAAATGCGACAAATGTCTACAAAAATTAAGCGAAGCGAAGCAAGGACAACAAAAGGATTGGCCGGAACCCATTGTCCTTTCCTTATGGAAATGCTGCACAGTTGCATTTGTTTCGGGTGTTTTTTGGCTTACTTGGCTTACAGCAAAAGCTCGTCAACTTTCTCTAGTTCACTGCAAAAAAGGCGGCAAATCAAATCAGCGAAATGCAAATGCAAAGCGAGGCAAACGGAAATGGCAAACAATTTGGCAAACTTATTCTGTCTTTTTTTTGTTGCTTTTTTGATGAGGGCAGGCACAATGGCAAATGCGTGCATTTCGTACAATAAGGTAATGTAAATAAAATAAAATGAAAATAATAATAAGTAGTCGTAAGTAGTTAGACAAGGCACATTAGAGACGCGTGAACTTTGATCAATCTGGCAGGCACAACACTTAACTATTCCTCCTTGTTCTCGACAGCTGGCACCTCCCAGTAGTGCTCGTCCTCGTGCTGCTCGTCCTTCTTCAGGTTCCGGAAGTTGGTGTACTTCAGGACGGCCCCTGTTTTGGGATTAAAGAGAAAATAAATAATAAAATTATATTATTTAAATTATTTTATGAGTTTTAGGCGAGATTTATTGCTTACTTTAGGATATTTGAAGTTTAAATTTTAAAACAAAATCTTTAGCTTGGTTTTAGTATCTGATTGTCATTTCAAAACTATTTTTAATGTCCCTAAATATTTTAAAATATTTAAACTTGCCTTGCAAAATCACATTATAAAATGTATAACTTATAAAATATTTATAAACATTATACCAAGTTTCAAAAAATCGATAATATTTTTAAAAATATTTCATCTTGCCTTTACAAAATTTATAATAGAACGTAGAATTTTTAAAATATTTATAAAATAAGGAAATCAAAATATTTGAAATTAAAATAATTATAAAAACCACAACTTGTACTGGGGAGATCCTTTCTTTTGTAGTTCGAATTTCGTTTAGTTAACTATGGTACACAGGAACTCTATCTTATTTAAATTTGTGGTTATTTTTCCTATTTTGAAAAACATGGCCCATACAAACCTGTCAAAATACCACCGCCGATGGCAATGAGCAGTGTGACAGCGATGCCGAACAATTGGTAGCCCGCCTGTGAAGTTGCGTTCCGGCCCAGACCCTGCGGGAAACGAGTACAAAAAGGATTAACACCCACCGCTTCGGAACAGCCGGACACGCGGATACTCACGCCCATGATTTTGGTATCGGTTCCGTTGGTGCCCACCATGGCCGGGAAAATGTCCTGCAGCTCCGACTGGTAATCGCCCACGGTGGCCATCGAGGCGTAAATGGCCGAGGCAATGGCCGAAATCAGGGCAGGCATTCCGTGAAGGTTGTGCACGCCACAGGTGTCGTGCAGCCTCAGATTGGCCGTCATCCAGGGCTGTAAGACAGAACAAAGGATTATAAATGGACAGCAGAAAAAAATATTTTAGAATTAAGAATACGAGTCAACTCTTCAACAAAAAGTGAATATATTTCCAGCATTTTTAAAGTACGAATTGAAATAGTTGTATCTAAAATATGCCATTAAAATAATAATATAAAAATAATTTTTAAATGATAGGTGCCTTTTTAAAAAAGAGATACATGCATATAATCTAAATTTTATTATCTCTTATGTGGCTTTTAAGATTTATTATCAATTATTCAATTTATGAGTTAAGTAATTCATATGACTTATTACTAATAAATCCTCTTTAAATTGAAACCCCAAAAACTTCACTTAAAACACACTCGAAACTGAAAGCAATTAATTTCCCTTCAACTTTCAGCAAGTTAGATTACAAGATGTGTGTTTCTGTATTTAAAATAATTAATGGCCAGTCCAGGATTTAAATTGAATAAAAGTGAAACATGGCCAGGGAGTCAGTGTGTCATTTGAAAAGTGCAAATTTATTTACTGCTCCAGCGAGCGGGAACGGAAAATAGAAAATGAAGCTGGGAATCCGGGAAACCGGAGGGAACCCCATGGATTTTCGTGCTCTGTGGTCGTAATGCAAATGGAAGTCCGGCGGAATCCGGCGGGCAACAAACTTTACTCATTAGCGTCGCATTTTTCCTAGGCGCACTAATTAAAGCGAAGCCACCGCCAGCTAGCAGTTCTAGTTCTACAGTCCAGGTTTTGCGATTTGAATAGCGGGTTTATGCTTGTATGTCGGGGCGGGCATATAGAAAATGCCCCTTTTGGGAACTGATTTTTCTCCTTTTTTTTGCAGTTTCTGGCTGCTAAAACTTACGGTTAAATAGCGATAGCCGAGCACCGAGACCGTGCCGGCGATAATGCCAATTAAGACAGCTCCGTGGGCGCCGAGCAGCAAGTTGCACACCGTTCCAACGGCCACGCCGCCGGCGAGGGTCGAGTTCTGCACGTGCACCATGTCCAATTTATTCTCGTGGCTGACAAGCGCGGATACAACGAAGGTGGTCACTGTGAAATATACCAAAAATGGTGGAGAGAGATGGGTTATTCCCAGAAATAGAGGATAAAAAAGCGGGGAGGCTGCGGCTCGCATTTATGGTTGCCGGGCAGCAGATTGAATGCAGCGAGCAGCGGACTTCGAATGGCCCCGGCTTAATTACATGATTTTAATGCATTTTTGAATGAGTCCCGGGTTGGTTCATTAGAGTGCGGAAAAGCACAGGGAATGGCTCTTAAAAATGTGGGATGAATAGGATAGAGACTCTCTATTAGAGAGTTATTTAAGGACTGCTTGGCAAGATTTATTAGTTACATTTTAAAGTGATTTTACATTTATAAAGGGCAATTATTTTCCTACCAATTGTATTCTAAAAATATTGAAAAATGCTATATCTAGTATTTACAGCAACATAAAAGGATAACTGATTTTACAGTGATTTTATATTTAGTACAGGGAATTTATTTCAGTTTTTTTTATAATTTTTTTATATTATTTTCCCCTCCTATAATATTCTATTTATTCCACAAATATTTAAAAATATATATATCTGTGTATTTAGCTCTAGTAGACTAAAAGTTTTTTTTTAATGAAACAATTAACTTAGCAAAGATTTTTAAAATGCAACTTTTGTAACATGAAATCTTTCCCAATTAATTTATCTAGTATAACTCAATTCGAAGTCTTTCTAACATTATTATCACATTTTCAAAGCTGTAACTGAGCTACATCTCTAAATTACTCAATCTATTGCAAATGATACACAAATCAGAAAAATCACGTATACGACTTGTTGGACAGCCAAAGTCTCTGGTCTTCCTTTCCTATTTATTCACTGCTACTCTGCTGTTTCTGTAGAAAGCAAACTCTGTTCCGTGATAAAATCCTTTGCATTCATAAACCCTCCTTTTTAAGTTCACTAAGACCACCAAGCAGCTATCGCTAATCACTCGAGCAGCAGGAATGACACACCCAGCACAGAACACACTTTTGCAATAAACACAAAACTAATAAAAATGTAAACACGACAGTGGCCAGATCCCTTCGGATTTCCCGGGGTTTTTCCGACTAAACAGCAAAACAACAAGGACGCTTCGGTTTATGACCGGCAGCCAGCATAAATCTCGGCTGAATAACACTAAATACTTAAAAATCTCCATTTTATGGCGGAGCATATGTTGCAGCCATAATAATTTGCATAAATTAGTTGGGGCCACTGGCGTCGGTTGGCCACTGCAAATAAGTAAGGCAAATCTCAACCGACGTGTTGGGTAAACAGGGGACAGTTTCCCGGAGGAGGGAAGAGGGCAACTTCAACCGCAACAATTTCAAAACAGCTTTTGACGTTGTCCGGGCGACGCAAAACAACGAGAACAGCAAATTCTGGCTTAAAAATCAATTAAACAGCTTTTTTACAGCCGCTCCTCATCCTCGTCGTCCTCGTCCTGCTCGAGGACTAAACCAAAGCCAAGCCAACGGCATCCGAGATTCAGGATTCAGGACATCAGCTGCCGTTGCTTTAGCTGTTGCTGTTGTTTCTGTTGTTGCTGCTTTGTTGTTTTCTCCTGCTCTCGAACATTAAACAATTTAAATTAACGCCAATGGTGTCACTTGCGACTGTAAAATGTGTTCTGTGCTTAGCGTTGTTGGCCAATGCGGGCAGCCTCCCTCCCCCTCCCTCCCTCTCTCTTTATCGCCCCCGAAAAACCCACCCTGCTGACCAGACTGGAGTTCTAAACCGACCCAAACCCGAAACCAAACCCAAAAGCGCACAGGAAAAAATAAATAAATGTTCCTGTCTATTTAAATATGAAAATATTTAATTCATATTTATTTTTTGATATGACTATTTATCTAACACTAATAATATGAATTAATTTTTTTAATTTCTCGATTTTATAGTGCAACCACATTTTATCATTTTTTGACACCTAATAATATTCATCAATGAAAAAAATATTTAAAAGTGCATTATGGTTAGAATTGATTACTTTTAATAATTTTGATAAAATTAATAGACAGTCCATAATTTAATTTTATAAATAAAAACTTGTCTATAAAATATTTTATTTAAAAATTGTATTACTTTTTCTGAATAACTGCTATTAATTTTGTTACATTAACATATAATTTGTTTAAATAAGTATCTTTAATTTTTTCTCTGTGCATTTCTAGGAGAAGGTCCAGACGACGTTTCGGCTCATTTTGTGCCTGGTGTGAAAACAACAACTGGGGCGTATTTTTGCAGTTGGCGCCGCATTTGGACACCAAATGGCGTCGTCTGATCCGCTACCCTTCTGCTCCTGCTCCTGCCGCTCCTTCTTCCCTCCCAAAAACCAATCCTGCTGGCCAGGCCATGCATGTCCGCCCGCCCGCATGGCCAACAACATGAAGCAACGTGGGCCACACCCACCAGACCGCCTCTAATTTCAGCATTGAACTGAACCCCAGCTTTAGTTTAATTAAGGCAACAACTAGTGAGCCAAGCAACCGGCCACCGAATGGACAAGGACACGAAGGACATGCGGGAAAGGGTGGGGGTTTAGGCCACTGCAACGGACGGAGGCGCACGTTGACTTAACTAATCGCACATCCTTCCGCATAAAATGCCCAACCAGACTCCCATTTTCCTCTCCAGGATACTCTATGAAGTCTATTTATGGGATGGGTCATTCGGCTGCCCAGATTGGAATTCATTGATTAAGTTTCCTCTTCGGCCAGATATGAATTGCAACTAAATTTGAATATGCACTTTATTGAGACGAGAATTTTTAACTCAAATTAAGATGTACTCTTCTGGCGGCAGCTAAAAGTGCTTTTCAAAGAGCAAAGAAATGATGGTCAGAAAAGCAAAATGAAATACTAACAAGAGGTGTGCTCTTGAAAATATGAAAATACAATACGATTCATTTATACTTTATGCGGTGCGTACGTACGCATTCCATTCGGGCAATTAAAAATGCGAAAAATCCGAGTGAAGTGTTCTTTGTTCAGTACATATAAAGTTAATGAACTTTGTCAGAAGAATATTTAAGTTGGCAAAATATTTAATAACCAATATATGGGAAAATACTTCATTTAATTGCTGGCATGACATCAATTATTTCAATCGTCAATTCAAACAAAAGAAGTATTTGATTCGGAAATTGAACCAAAAGAAGTGGTGGGTTTCATTGTGTAAATGAAGAGTTTTTTTCTTTTAAACTTATTTCATTGTTGCAAAACAACTATTTAAAACAAAAGAGAAATTAATTAGGGAAAAATCACTTTCGAATAAAATATTTAAATCATTTAAACAGTGTTCTAGGATAGTAAAAAAATTAAAGGAATGTATTCCAGTATCATATTTAGAGTTCATATCATATTTAGAATTTATTTATAATCATTTTTGAATATTTTAAATATTTTTAAAAATGTAAATCATTTTCTAGGGTATTTATTTTAACGACTTAATTTAATTCATTGTTGCAAAACTGGAAAAACCAAAGAGAAATCAATGAAGGGAAAATAAAGTACATAAGTTCAGTTAATTATATTATTTTAAAATAATGTATAGTAATATTTTAAATATTTTAAAAAATATAAATCATTTTCTAGAGTATTTATTTATACGACTTGCACAACCTGCACTTTCTGGCCAACTCATGTCCCTTGGTTAGGTGTTACCTCCGCCGCTGTAACGTGAGGGCTTTAATACCATGGCCAGAAGAGCCGCAGCAGAAAGCCGGCGAGACTCTGGCCACAGTTAGCCAAGTGTCTCGCCCATTCCAAGTTGGCTTATCTCAGCTGCTGGCCCTCTACTACCACTATTATTACGGCCCTTGTTGTTGCTGCTGCCGGGCGAACGTCCTTTGTATACATTTAATTTGTGTTTTGTTATTTACATTAACCGAGCGAGCGAGTCAGCCCAGGCAAAGCCAAAGCCCGACCCCGGGCTGCTGCTTTTAGCACATTTTCTATATGTGGGCCGGGACTGGTCCAGAACCTAAACCTGAATGGGATTTGCCCACTACTGACCCACCCATCGGACTAAGCAAATGCCGGACAGGCTGGCTGGTTGGTTTTTATGTGCGCTACGTGCTCAAAATAAATTTTCAAATGTGTTAACGAAACTATTTGACATTTAATTAGTTTGTGAGCGGCATGCACAAGGACCTAAAAAGGGTGGTGGGGCGAAGGGTTGGGAAGAGAGAGCTGCCTGCGAGCCTTTTCAATTTCATCGGGTGCCGTGCTAATAGGCCCGCCAACATTATAATTAACAAGGCCTAAGGAATGACCCAGCCAGGCGTGAAGATATGTCCGAGTGGGCGAAGATGGCCGGAAGATATGTCAGGAGATGGACACTGGAATGCCCTACAGCTGCCCTCCACTTGAGCCGGCTAATTGCCGGGGCACGTGACTCACCTGTTGCCGCGGCTAATGACAGGAACGTGTTCAAAATGGCCCGCTCGCCGCCGGCTCCCTCGGCCAGCACCGAGTTGAAGCTGGGCCAGTACACCCACAGGAAGGTGGTGCCGATCATGGCGAAGATGTCCGAGGTGTAGCTGGCGCCCTCCAGCTTTCCAGCCTCATTTTGGTCGCTGGCCGGTCGCAGCATCAGGGCCACCGCCAGTCCGAAGTAGGCGCCGAAGGCGTGGACAGTGATGGAACCACCGCAGTCGCAGATCTGTCAGGAATAAAGCATTAGGAAAAAAGACAAAAAATGTTACAAACCACTTTCGGGTAGGCTTTAAAAATTAAATGTTGGAAAATTTCTACATATTTCTTTTCCAACAATCGTCAAAAGAGTTTGGTTTTTATGTTTAAACGCTAATCGATTTTGGATTTTATTAGGAACTATTTGGACAAATGTTTGCTTTTTTTAAACAAAATACATCAAATTTTTGGGGGTAAAAAATAGGATTTTGAATAGTGTCTTTTAGCTGTAACTTTGCAACAAATTTGTCTTACATCAGAAAACCGCACTGTTTTAAACAGCTTACAAACCAACTCATGACTTATAAAAAATAATTGTTATCCAATTTTTCAATATTTTTATAGTTACATGGCAATTATTTACTTAAAATTGACAAAAACTTAAATTTTTTAGATTTAAATGCCAAACGATTGGTAATTTTATTACGAGATCAACGGTGTATGAAATTCCATATGACGACATTTTTTGACATTGCTCTGAAGAAAATACTTATTTTCTTTAGATAAAATAAAATTTTCTTGTTATAAACAGGGTCTACACATTTAATATCTGTTCTTAAATTACATCAACAAAATAATAAAAGTCAAAGTAATTAAAATATACCAAAATAAAGCTAATTCCATTTTCAAATGATGCCATTCAAGGTATTAGCAAAATGTCATTCTATTCCGTAATAAGTATTATGCACGTTTGTTTTTAATATTTATTACATTGCTCTGATTAAGCTTATGGAAATCATCGATTCGTTTTTCCAACATCCTGAACTGAATAAAATTATCACCAAATTTTGGCAAGAATTTTAATTCGGTTTGCATATGATATGACCCATTTGTCACGACCTGTTTAAACCTATTTTCATAAATAAGTTTTTTGGCAAAATATACATATTAGTTCGACGAAATTGTGACTGTTATATGCAAATTCCTGACTACCAGCTGCTGAATAATAAATATTTAGCACATATAAAGCTATTAACTTTTACTCACACTGAAAACATGCAGGGCCAGGTACTCGTTGGCCGCGAAAAGAGCCACCTCAAAGACGGACATGCACAGGAGTTGGATGGGCGTGGTCCTGCCCAGCAGAGCGCCCATGCTAATCAGGGGCACGGCGGCGGCAATATCCGCATCAATGATGTTCTCCAGGGAGAGGCTGTGGGCGCAAGAGGGAAGGGAATACGATGAGCAGGAAGTGCGACAGGTGACACGCCCCGAGCCGCATAAAAAATGGCTACATCTCCATCAAGATGAAATGGCCGCCAAATGAAATGGAATACATTTTAAAGCATTTCAAGACAGTTTATATTTCTACACAGGAAAAATATACAATGAATTTAGGAATTCAGATGAAAAGAAAAGGTCTGAAAAGATATTTTTAAGTTGCTTAAAAATGTTAAACAATTTACTAATTAAATTTAAAAATTTTACTTTACATTTAATTATGACAAATTATATCTTTTATATTCTTTGTTATTGTATTTTTACTCAGGAAAATAAGAAAAGAAATTTAGGAATTCAGCTAGCTAGAAAATAATTAGCATTACCTCTTTAAGTTGATTAAAAATTAACAACAAAAGAATTTACGGATACAATTACAAATTGTACTTTAAATTAAATTAATTCCTCATAACAAAAAATATTTATTTTGAACCAATACATTTTTTCCACATTATTAATTTTAAAATTTTTTTCAGTACATTTTCCTGTCAGCTCCATTGGTTCTTTTTACAGCTGCTTGTCCCTTTGTTTGCCATTTGACTTGGGATTGTTGCCCATTTCACTTAGCATAAGTAGAGGACTCCACCCGAACCCTCCGTCTCCTTCTCAACTCAGGTTGACTTCTTCATTTAAAGTAATTGCTAGAATTCATTTTCAGCTTCGGGGTATTTTTCTTCATTTCACATCGCAAACTTATTTGCTTTGTGGCCTGTCTGTCAGTTTGGCTCTTTGACCCGAAGTCAAGCAATTAATAAATTGGAGCTCACCTGATCTTGCCGCCCTCCATGTGGAGGAATCCCTTCATCAGGACGGCCCACTGTACCACCAAGGCGGCCATAAACAGGGTGAAGCCGGTGGCACTGTAGCCGTATTTCCGCAGGAAGGTCATCAGGAAGCCGAAACCGATGAAGATCATCACCTGGATGTCCTGGAACTCTATGGGGAATGGAGGAGGGTTAGTCTTGGCCAGCTGGGATGCCAATTAATAGAGTCAAGTCGTTTCAATTAACCGCCCAATTGTCTGCTGCCAAAAGTCAATTGCATTGAGATTGATGTCACCAGGGCACCAAGAAGCTGCCTTATAGTAGGGTGTGGATACCAATACCACCCAATTTTACGCCCACTTTTACACCCCCTCACAAACACATCCCCTGTGTGCGTATGTGTGTGCCCGCGCGGGTGCAATTAGTGTGAAATACGGTTTAATTTATTTATTATGAATTGCAACAAGTTGTTTACAGACGCATTTGCATAAATTGAAATTAATGACTTTAATTATTCATTTGTGCGCGTGTGTGTGTCGCATTGTTCGGTTTCGCCTCAGTTCGTTTTCGGTTCGGTTCGGTAAAATGTACCATGTACCCTGTACAGTGGCTGAAGTAATTAATGGAATTGGTGCCACGGGACCCCAAAAAGACAGCGGAGACTGTGTGCGAAAAAGAACTTCATTTATTTATGACCCGCCAACACTTGGCAAACAATGCGGGTCCTGCTCTTGGTTCTCGTCCTGACTTCATCTCATTCCCCTCCCCCCGAAAATAGAACAGGACTAGAGTTTACATTTATATATGGTGGGTAGCATGGGTAATAGCTTTATGTGGGCTTTGATTTAGAGCTTCGACTTGGTGTCCTTTTAATTGTTTTCGACCATTTTGCATTGAATTTGCCTTGATGGTGATTCTGCCATTTTAATTACTCGGTTATGAATGGAATATATAAAAAGTTTTCAAGTGAGTAATTCATTTGTTGATACATTTTTGTTTTTGGATCTTGTCTATTCACTACTAATTCACAAACATTGAAACGGCACGAGATCAAACGATTTTTCAATGAATTAATAAACTTTTTAATTGATCATCGCAAAATATATTTTGTGTGAGTCATAGGCAAAAAAAGCATATATGAAAAATTAAACTGTTGCCAAGTTCCCTCAGGTTTAAAGCCTTTTATTAGCCCTATATAGCTAATTAACCAAAAGAAAAATCAAAATAAAAAACAGAGCTAAAAATAACAGCCTTTCGCACACTTGCGGTTAATTTTAAAGAGCAAATCTAAAAATAATTCAGATGATATTTAAATATTTATTTAAGGTAGCTGTTCAGATTGAGTAGTTGAAGAGAATGCAGTGACATTTATTGCACTAAAAACTATCAAAAGCAAATAAACCAACGATAATATGGAAATAATGTATACAAATACTAGAAATGATATTTTTGCACGTTTGCTATTATTTTAGAGCGGCAAATCTAAATATATAACAAGTTTCCGCACACAAGAGGTGATCACTTCGTGGGGGTTCCATGTAAATTAGTTCCCCAACGTATTAAAAAACTTTATATTTGATTTGTCAGTAGGAAAATGTTTGCGCTGTTGCCATGCACATTTAGTTTCAGTGACTTTTATTAGACAAAGCGGGCTAATTAACGAACAGAGAAAAATATTTGAAAAATGCAAACAATAAAATGATATCTCGACTAAAGTCGTAAATAAATAATAATTTGATTAGCAAAAGTGTTTGAGCTCCTGCCGAGCAGATTTAAATTTAGTGGCAGTTTAGCTCATGCTGGCTAATTAAACAAGAAAATAATACTTGAAATGCATGGCCTATAAAAAACAGTTTGGTCAACAAATATTTTCGCACATCTACGGTCATTTTCAGGGGCAAATTGAAGGGTTATAAAAAAAGTGGGGCGTTTCTCGAGAAATTTGCTGTTATAAACTAGAAGTTAGCTTAGTCATTTCTGTAGGGTTCTGCTAATCGATTTTTAATTGTTCACAATAAGGTAAAAAAAACTATTTATCCAAAAGCGAAAAAATTATAAAAATATTGCAAGTATCAAAAAATTTATATATATATTTGTGTTAAATATAAAAATTACTTATTAATAGATTTAAATATTTAAAAAAATAAAAATATATATTTTCAATATAAAAGTCATTAAAGGAAAAGCTGGTTCAAACAAATAATTCTCTAAATTAGTTATTATATAATATTTTAAATGCAATTAAATACTTAATATAAATATAATGAAATGTTAATATTGTATAAATAAGTCTTGAGAAAATCAATTAAATACTATGCCTTTACTTCACCCATATAAAATAGGTTCCTACACATTTATGGTTAATTTTAGAGACTTGCTTCACTGAAGACGTTTTATTCAAGGCTAGCAAAAAAAGATGTGGGGGGATGGGTGGAAAATCCCAGCTACTCACGCGGATATTTGGAAACGTGTTCGTTTGCTGATCCAGCGTCTTCGTCGCCGATTGCCCGGGGCAGCGCCGTCTTTTCGTAACGCACGAACAGCCAGAATAGAACCAGGAAGATTATTTGCACAATCATCAGGACGACGTAGCCCGACACTTTGGCAGCCGGCGAATGCATGGCGGTGCTGCTGGAACTCGGGCAAAAAATACGACAAAAAAAGGAAAAGCTAGACGGAACGGCTCCTGATTGGAGTTCGAGTAAAAAAGTCGGAGTTTTTGCCTTTGCAGATCCCGGCCGCAGACGTTGCAGCACGTGTACGAGGAATTTACTACGGACAGGAAGTGTTTTCTCCCCCTTTTCTGGGGATGTGCAAATATTTGTGTGCTTCTGCTGCTCTATCTCCCAGACATCGGGATGCACACACTATCTCTCTATATATATAGATATATATATATATCCGTTCACATTCACGATCTGCTGCGGCTGAGCACTGGGCGCGTACTGATGCCCCGGAGCGATGAGCGCGGCGTGTAAGTAGCTGTGCGAGCAGCGGTCAACGGGGCGTATGTGCGATATCCACAGCGATTTACTCGCATGATATAACTATTTGATTTAATTTGCAGTCCGCCGCTGATGGTCTGAATTATTCACATTGAACCCCTTCCGAAGAGACCGAGTCGTTGTGGTTCCATTATATTTAAATTGTTTTTGTTTTAGTTTTAGTTGCATTGCAATTTCAATTCCATTTCCCAATTCCGAATCCAAATCGTTTTACAAGGCAGCCCAGACCTCCTTTGCGGTCTCTCCACCCAGAAGTCTGGCTTCTGTTCGCTTCGGTTTCGGTTTGTTTGTTTCGTTGGTCAATTGATTGGTAATTCGTTACAAATTTATCCTCAGACTGCTGCATTTTAGAGCTGTCGGAGCAGCCGGACAATTTGCATAAACGCCATTGAATGGCTAGCCTAGAAGGTGAAAGTGAAGCTTAAACTTTAACGAATTCTCCCCCATTCAGAGTGTTGTTATTGACTCTGGGCCAATCGGTTAAACCACTTAGAGGGGCTTTCTTGTTGACTGATAAGCCGCAATCTCAGTGTCTGGTCAAGTGGCAGTTGTGAGTGTGGGGATATGTCCACAGAGGCGTTCTGTCTATAACCAATTAATCACACATACCCAGTAGTTGCCTCAAAGTAATTAACATGCTGACTGCCGAAATGAACGGTCGTAAAATAAACAACCGCTCAAGTGGAGCAGCTGACTCGATCGCAGATCGCAGATGAGCCCCTTCATTCGGCTTTTTTATACCGTTTGTTCAAGCAATTTCAGCTGATTAACAGCCTTTTTTAGTGGTTTAGTGCGAACTTAATGGGCATATAAGAGCGCGGCGAGTCGCACACAAGTGCCAAAAGCTTCCAGTTGCAAATGTTTGAAGTGGCTACAGATCAGATGCCTAAATCGCACTATTTTGGGGGAACGGGACAAATTATTGCAAAAATTAAAAATTAAAATTGACAAATTTTATTTGGTTTTTTGACCCAACATTCTTCTATTCTTAATAATTTATTTCCGTCTGAAGTACAGAAATCTCCTCCGAGACAATGTAAATTAAAGGAAAAAATATTTTGTAAAAATAAAATAAAACAAAATAAAACAAGCGGAAAATGATATCATAACAATAATTATATTCTACAGACATGTAACTCGTGTTTAAGTTCAAGAAAATAACTTTACGCCTGAAATATATTCTACATCGATCTACTGGCATATAGAACGAGTTGAAGTTAAAATTCTTGCGAACATTCTACTAATTGTTAAAGCAAATATCCCTATCAAATTAAACAGAACTCATAAAAGCGGTTAGTGGGGGGCCAGAACTCAAGCTCACAGAGGCCACTGGGGCGTATGATTGATATTTATTTTTTCAACAAACACAAGCGCACCTGTGTGAAAATTGAAATTCTCATGGCGCTGGCAACAATAAAAAAGGTAAGGCCCCACATAAGAAAATGTGTGAAGTTTGCGCAAAAACCACAAATGTTGCCAGGCACGCGCTCAGATCTTGAAAATCCACACACACTCACTCACTCACTTACGCCGACAAAGAAGGAAAGAAAGCAGGCAGTGAAAGCACAGCAAAGAAAGCAGGCAACCGAAAGAAAGGAAAAGCAAGGCAAAAGCAAAGGCATCCATGAGGTCGAAAGGGAAGCGATTTCGTGCTGCCTACTTGGGAGGGAAATTTGCATCCGCAATCACTTTAAATGTTTCCGTTTGAATACGCAAATAAATCGAAAAGGATTTCCAATGAATGCTTATGAGTGTCCCGGCGAAAACCCTTGTTAATGTTGTTGTTTACAACAAGTGTACATGTCTAAAGCCCCAGAAAAGCGTCGGTAAAAATGCGAGATAACACTGCCAAACTGTCAGGATTGCGTCCAAACTCCGACCGCAAGTGCTGCTCCATCCATCCATCCATCCATCCATCCAACGGCCAGTCTGGGTCATGTGGAAGTAGGAGTGCCGGCTGAGCCATAAATAAATATGAGCCACTGTTGTCAGACATTTCACCCAACAACAGCACAACAACGTTGACGATATGTTGATAAACTTTAACACCCCACAAACACTCGCCTAAAACCCGGCCAAGTGTCCAGTGGAGTAGTGCAACTGAACCAGGATTCCTGCTCGTCCAAGGACCTCCGGCTACAACTACTACTCCTTCAACAGCTTCTGCTCCAGCTGACCCACAACAATTGCAGGAGTGCCGCTCTCTCTGGCCATATGCACCGTGTTTGCATTCCCATTCGGGGCGAAAGTCCATTCGGTAGCATATAGCTATTTGGCAGGACTATTTTGTGTGTGGCTTTCCTGCGAAAGCCCAAGTATCTGGCGAGGAATCCTTGCTGGCTCACCAGCACTAAAAAAAAAAAAAATAAAATATTAGAGGAATACAAAAATATATTCCTTTTCAGAAATAGAGTGCTGGAATTTTACTAAACTAATTTTGTAAAATTTTAGAAAATATTATATAACTTATTTCGAGACAAATGTCATTTAGTAATTTACTTATTTATCATAATAAAAAGACTAATATAAAAAGATCTTGCATAAGTGATTCATACGTTATAGTACAGTTAAAGTTACTTATTTTAATATCTATTTAAACACAATTTTAATATAAAAATTCAAAGTAAAAGAAATGTTGAATATTTAAGTATTTGAATTTTTCTTAAGTAATTAAGTAAAAATAATGTTTTATCAAATAATTTTATTTCATTTATTATTTTAGATTTTATTGCAAGAGTTAAACATCAAAGGAAGGTTAAAAAATTATTTAGATAAAATAAAAAAATGTTGATCACTATAATTGTGATCTTAAGAAGATCATAACCCTATGAATGCCTTGAAAATAAATATTAAGATATTTCTTCAAGTGCATCATTCCAGTGTCGCTCCAGTTGCACAATTTTTGGCTGCTGCTGCACTCGTGTCTGAAAGTGGGGGTCTGGATAGTAAGGGGATGGAATGGGGATGGTAACTCCTCGGTTGCGGGTGGTTGCGCCTAAGCGATTCGCTTTTTGTCTGTTTTGTGTCAATTTTGGAATCCGCTTTGGTTACCGCCCCCTCACCTCACCCTCACCCCCTGCGCGACGCTTCGGAAAAGCTTTCGGTTGCGCCAATTGTTGGCATTTACAGCTACTTGGCTGCCGGGCTCTTGACTTGGCCGGGATTTCGGATTCCGATTCCCCGGCATGGGATCTTCTCCACTGTGTAGCAGCTTAGAGATCCAGCTCAAGTGGCGCACTGGGGATTTTTCAATTGCGTTTATAATAAATTTCGATTTGTCAGCGGCAAAAACGAGAGAGAGCGGCATCGGCATCGGCATCAAGTGGCCGCCGCATCCCAAGTGGCAACAAAATCAGTCAGCGATATAGCCTCGGATACAAAAAACACAGCTCAAAGCGAGGACAGCTCAATTCCCGAATCTAGAGTAAAATTTTTCGGCTAAGAGCTAGATAATCAAATGCAATCTTGGGCACTATACGAAACTAGGAACCTTTTATATATTAGAGAATTCTTTACAAAAAAATCTATTAATTTAAATTTCAGGCTTTGACTTATTGGAGACAATTGAACGAATTAAACGTAATGCTTAAATATTTAATAAATTATTTAATTAAACGATCTAGCTAGAAAAAAAGCTGTGATTTTTTAAAAATTGCCCAAAATTATGCCTAATATTTTGTTCAATTGCCTGCAGATCTTTGATACCTATCCCGAAAGTAGACTATACCAATCTCAGCCTATCCAAACCAGTTTAATTTAATTAGAAATAAATTAGTGCTGCGTGTGATGCAGACAATCAGTAGACAAACTGGATCGATATTGGGCGGATATATTGGTCCGCATAGCCGGTGCAATAAAATGTTAAAAGCCAGCGAATCGAATCGAATCGATCGTTTGAAAAACGTTTAGATCGTATACAAAATGTGAACTGAGTAGTTTGGCGCCAGCAAAGTGACAAATGAATTTATTTTATTCGAAAACAAAGGCAAACAAAGGGCACAAAACTCGCATATGTTGACTCATTGGCAATAAAGCTAGTTAATGGCGGAATATAAAGGGGATCTATAAAGGGGTTATGAATAAGGTATCTTTTGAACTGAAAAACCCTCCTCCTTAAGCGATGGCAGTGGCATGAGTGGGCGTGGGCGTCACATTGGCCGTCTCATGATTTATGGCGGGAGTATAGGTTGCAGTTCCCGTCTCATGGGTCTGGGCAGGAGTATAAGGAGTGGCGGCTGTCGCATGTCCCTGGGCAGGAGTGTAAGAGGTGGCCGTATCCTCGGGTTCCTTGTCCAGGATCACCTTCTTCAGGATGAAGTACAAAGCTCCTCCCACCAGCAGTTCAGCTAGGGCCACACAAACGATCAGGGCCCAACCGGGAATGGCAAGGCCATCTGCAAAAAACAACCATGCGGATGAGTGATATTTTCTAGAATCTATCAAGTATACGCCACCACTTACTGAAGTACCGGCGGGTGAGGGTGCGACGACCGCGGTTCACACGTCGCGTGGCCTCCGTTTCCTGCAAAAAGCAAGCCAGCAGAACTGCAAAGAAAATTAAAAATAAAATATATTAGGTATAGGGGCACTCGAGCATGCTTTTGGGAGTGATGTATATATTTTTTTAACGATCTAGCACCGCGTGTGGTCGAAGGTGGCCCGCTGCTTTCGCGGCATTGGCTTTGAAGCATCAACCATCAACCCCACAAGCCATAAAGCGAGCCAAACGGAACTCATTGAAACAACACCAAGACCATTCATCATATAGATCTTCAGCTGCCGCGAAGACTTGTTAAGATATTAACAATTAATTATTGAGAAAATGTTTAACAACAGAGAGAGCCAAGCCAAAATCAACAAAAAACTTCGAGCGCGCGCCAACTTGGAATGATAAATGTGAGATGGCTGGCACATTCTTCCTCCATTGTTCGTTCCATTGCGGATGTCGGACTCGATTTCACGTAAAAATTATCAAAATGTATTTTTAATTAATAATATTTTATGTGTGTGCTCATCTGTTTGTTTTGGTTCAGCTCATTCGGCATATTTTGCGCATGAAATATTAAATGGATTTAGTTGTCGATATGGAAAACGCAGTATTGATTTCCCCCTCGATTCGATTAGGCGGTGATTCATGGAGATTTGTGGAGGGGGAACTGTGACAGAAAGCAATCCGCCAAATGGATGTGGCTAAGAGTGCGACCGAGTTTCGTTGGCCAGCCGCTAACCGAAATTAATTGTTTTCATCCATTTTTTGTGCGTTTAACATATTTCATAATTTATACGCGAAATAATTACCGAGCTTTGGCCACTTCCGGTTTTTAGGGCATTGTACTTTTGGCCTAATCAAAATTGCATGAAATGGAAATGATGCGGGATTTATTTGTTTAATTTTCTATAAGCTCACTGATTCACCACGCCCTGAAACTAAAGTGATGGGGCAACAATGAGTAAACACAGTGCTTATCTGAATCGCACTGATAAGCATACAGAACACACATTTCTGTAGAGTTTTCTTGTGGGCGATTGTGACGCACACTTGGCCCAGTTACTCATCGTTAAAGTCTCCAATTGCTGAAGTTGGGCCGTTAAAACGCAACCACACCTCCGAGATTCTTTGGTTGCAACAGCACCAGCACATTAAAATGCAGCTTAGTCTCACATAGATACACAGTACACCCACACTATAGCCACATATCCAACAGATACGCTGCGTATCTCACGCTGGCACTCAAAACTCAACAGATTCAAACGAGCATGCAGAACTTTACCCAGGCATATCACCAAGTAGGTGGAGCACTTCTTAGCCAACTTCATTTCCGTCGCTTTCGTTCGGTTCGGTTCGTTCGTTTGGTTCTTCCAAAAAACTTCTCTTCGCTGCTTCAGCTGTTAGCCAAGTTTGTAACGCGCACGTCGTCAACTCCAAAGTGGAACTAAAAACCTGTGCGTGATTGCATTCGACGGCAGGTGCGAGTATCTTATCGCAGCGCTCCTTATCGGCAGCAGATAAGATTAGAGGGCTCTCTTTTTCTCTCGATATATGAAAAGTCTGAGGTCAGCAACACTGGGAAAAAATATACTTATATTTTAAGGATTGTTAAAACTAAGAAATAAATTATAGTACTTATATATTTCCAGGTCTTGTATAGAAATAATATTTCTCCAAAATAAATATATGATCATTTATATTATTCCAACAACTATTTTTGTTTCTCATAAATATACTTAACTATACAAATAAAAGTAAGATTTTCAGCAATGGCTCTATTTATTTGTTCGAAACAAATATATTATAAATTCTATTATTCCCTGGTTCCATCCTAAACTATTCTTTTCATTAAATAGTTTTCGCTGCTACACTATCTCAATAAAAGCAATACGGGTTTGTTTTACCTTTAGACAGCTCCTAACAAATATTTATCTAAACGCGTTTGTTCTAAATTGATACGTCTATCTAAGCCCGATGCGAGTTTTTGACTTCATTGTTTGGTAAGAACTAAAGGTAATATTTTAGAAACAGGTATGCTTAGATCGCAACAAATGTTGTGGCCTAATCAAATGCTATAAGATATGTTAGGACTTGTAGACAACATTTGATGTGCCATAAATGTTTTTGGCAAAAAGAAAAGAGTATCAAAGTTTTTTGTTTAAAAATGTTTATTAATGTTAATTCGGGTTTGTACTCGGGTTGTTCATAACGGATTCAAATTGACTAATACGCTCGACTTATGGTTAGTTTCATCGTGAGACTTTCAAAGGCAGGACTTCTTCTTCTAGCAAAAGCATCCTCGACAATCTCAAATGCTGCGGTGGGAGTGGGCACAAGCGGCGGCTTAGTGGCGACGGAGCTTCAGACGACGGACGGTCTTGTAGCGGTAGCCATCGGCAGCCAGGACGGTCTGCTCGGCGGGCACATCGATGATGGCAGAGGCGGCGGCCTCCTCCACGGGGGGCAGGTACTCAGCGGAGGGCAGCTCGTTGACATCACGACGACGACGGATCACACGACGGACGGTCTTGTAACGGTAGCCATCATCGGCCAGGGGAGTCTCCACGGCGATGGCCTCGGAAGCCTCCTGCACAGGGGGCAGGTACTCAGCAGAGGGCAGCTCATTCACATCACGACGACGACGGATCACTCGGCGGACGGTCTTGTAACGGTATCCATCATCAGCAAGAGGAGTCTCCACAGCAACGGCCTCGGAGGCGGACTCCACAACAGGGGGCAGGTACTCGGCGGACAGTTCGTTGACGTCACGACGACGACGGATCACACGGCGGACAGTCTTGTAACGGTAACCATCATCGGCCAGGGGAGTCTCGACGGCAATAGCCTCGGAAGCCTCCTCAGCTGGGGGCAGGTATTCACCGGAGGGCAGCTCGTTGACATCACGACGACGACGGATGACACGACGGACGGTCTTGTAGCGGTATCCATCGGCAGCCAGGGGAGTCTCCACAACCTCGGAGGCGACTTCCTCAGCTGGGGGCAGGTATTCACCGGAGGGCAGCTCGTTGACATCACGACGACGACGGATGACACGACGGACGGTCTTGTAACGGTAGCCATCATCAGCCAGGGGAGTCTCAACGGCCACAGCCTCGGGGGCGGACTCCGCAACTGGGGGCAGGTACTCAGCAGAAAGCTCGTTGACATCACGACGACGACGGATCACACGGCGGACGGTCTTGTAACGGTAGCCATCATCGGCCAGGGGAGTCTCCACACCAACAACCTCAGAGGCGGCTTCCTGCACAGGGGGCAGATATTCTCCAGAGGGCAGCTCACTCACATCACGACGGTGGCGGAGCTTGAGGCGACGGACGGTCTTGTAGCGGTAGCCATCATCGGCCAGGGGAGTCTCCACAGCGATGGCCTCGGAGGCTTCTTCCAGGTTGTTGTCCACCGGCGGCAGGTAATCCGTGGCAATGGAGGCCGCCGAGGCAGCTGCGATCACAGCAAAGGCAATGACGAAGAATTTCTGTAATAGAAATAGGAAATGGGGTTGGTTAGTCCTGATCCAAGGATCGCCTCTGCTAAAGAACTAACCATTTTTCCAGAAGATCCAAGACGATGTCTGCTAGATTAATCCAAAGTTGATTCTGTTTCCAAACCAGACCCAACGACACTATTTATACACAAACTGAGGGGAAAAGTTCTCAACTGGCCGATGTCCATTCACTTTGAGATCTGTAGAGATGAGATGAGCTACGATGATCGCAGAGGAAACCGGTTGGTAAGCGATGAACGGACTACCGCATCGATCGATGGCTTCTTCTTCTTGGGGTCTGAAGCTCCGATCTTGGATCTTGTCTAGTTGCTATTGTCAAAAAGTGTCTCAAGCACCAATTGAACTCTAGCTGGCCGCAAAAGATGATTAGCGCGGCCAGCTGCCAGCGGACAAAACGAAAGTAAACAAAGAGTCCGTAGATTTGTATATTGGTATTCTTCGTAGATTCGTAGACTTTTTTGTAGATTCATCGATTCGTAGGCATTTCGAACAATGGTCGAGGGCTCTTCGATTGTCTCGATTATTTGCATCGGTTTATGTCCAACATATATGATATGTGGTATATGGTATCTGGTATTGAATAGATCGGATACATTTGTGACAATCCATTACCATTGGTAATTGCAAGCGGAAGTCGTGTATTTTTGGAGGCTCTCGATCGAACGTTTAAGGCCAAGATCTCTCGATTGATATGCTTTGATACTTGATGGACTAGAGACTTGAGATTTAAGTTTTTTGAGACTTGAGAATGGAGTGTTGCTATTTTCGGCTATTTCGCTCGCCACGCTCCATTAGGAGGCTATTAATAGAGGCATGATTTAAGAGTTCGCCATCGACTTTTCCATTTTTCGATTTATAATTTTAAATTTAAATGGCGTAGATGCTCCAATTGAGCGGCAGGCAGGCCATAAATCTCGCGGATAAGCTTAACAATCTCCCACTCACAGCGGTCGATATCTTAGAGGAATATGGATTCCCATAGTAAATCCATTCTGGCGATGAGAATGAGTTTGAGAATGGATGATGGAGCACCTCTCGACGAATGGCAATGGAACCTCGAGTGGTCTGTCTGTCTAAAAAGCGTTTTGATATGTAGATGGGTTATAAGAATAGAATGGAATGTGCTTTTTATATTCCCCCATACGTTATATCATTCGTGTATTACATCCTGTTGTGTGTAACTGAGTGTACGAAAACGTTCTTGTAATTCAGATTTAAACTGCGCACGAAACACCAGAAATCTTTCTTTCATTAACTTTATTTCCTGGTCAGCGAGAAAAAAACGGGGCTCAATTTCAAATATATTCACACAGCATTCGGGGGGCTTTATTCTTTCGTTTATTCATTCGTAAATGGCGCACATAAAAAATATATATCTGTATGTATATCCTCAGCCAGGCTGTATAGTGCTGTGCATATTTAATTTATATCTGGCAATCAGCATCATCATCCTCATGAAAATGCCCCACCATCTTGCCACATTGCCCCCTGGGTGAAACACACAAAACAAATACGACAGTTCGCTTTTGGGGCTTCCTGGGATGCGGCGGAATCAAACGGAACCAAATCAAAATGTACATCTGCATATAGATGGAACGACAGGAGGCCCGGTCCTTTGAGCCGCCGAAAAAAAGGTATAGAGGCACAGTTTCAGGATCTGGATCCCTATCAGTCGTCCAGTTGGCAGAGGCAGGCGGTGCCCCGGTTAATCCAATGCATCGGCTTCCGGGAACACCTCAGCTGCAGGTACATCACGAAATTGGTCGAATGGCCGGTGGTCGAGAGGACGCCCCTCCGTTCGCTGGTCTTGTAAACGGGACAATCGTAGATGGTCTCCGGCTCAGCAGCGCCGCCGGTGGATCGAGGCAGATCCTCCAGGGCTTTCAGCACGGGGCGCAGGTAAATAACCGGCAGGGTGTCGAACAGGATCTTTGAGAAGGATTCGTCCACTTCCTTGGTCTTGCGATTCCAGCGGGCGCCCTCTATGAAAATTCCCTGCAGAAAAATATGTTATTAGTTTAGGAAAGATAATACTACTTAATTTACAAAACTAACACAATTTTTAAAGTAAATATTTTCACCAACTCATTGAAGAAAAGTTCGAAGAATATTTTAAATTCTATAATAAAACAAGAGAGAACGCTATAGTCGGGTGCCCCGACTATCAGATACCCGTTACTCAGGTAAAGGGAGTGCGTTGAAGATGGAGACAGAAACTTTGATCACGCATAACTTTTTAACGAATGGTCCGATTTGAAAAATTTCTTCTACATTTCGATAGGTATTGATAAACACAATAAAACTGCATTTTTACTTTTCCGAAATATTAAAATTTTTAAAACCGTATATAAGCGATTGTGGGCGTTAGAGGGGGCGTGGCACCCTTTTAAAACAAACTTGCGCTGCGTAGGAACTCCAAGAATATTCATGCCAAATACCAATCCTCTAGCTTTTATAGTTTCCGAGATCTCAGCGTTCATACAGACAGACAGACAGACAGACAGACAGACAGACAGACAGACAGACAGACAGACAATATACCCTTTTACTCTACGAGTAACGGGTATAAAAATGGATTTCAGAAAACATTTTCAAGTTTTTACAATATTTAACTTTATTTAATATGCAAAATTATAAAAAAAATTTAAAAATAAATATTTTAAAAATATGTGAAGAAAAGTTTTATCAATATCTTAAATTTAATTATTAAAAAAAATAACTTCAGAAAACATTTTAAATTTGTATAACATTTTTATCTTGAAAATGTTATATTAAATTTAACAAGAGTTCTAAAACAAAAGCTTCATTAAAACCTTCAAAGAAACAAAAGAGTACTAAAACCTTCATCTGACAGAACAATTTTAATGTTATTCAACTGATAAAGTGGGTTATATTCTAACAAAATAAATTATTTATAGCTTATGTCCAATTAGCCGACAGTACAGGAAATGTGTGTGTTTATAAATAGTCTTACTTGAATAAACTTGGTCTCATCGTTGACCTCTTTTTGTTCCTGTTGCGTGTGTGGGAATTAAATAAAATTATAAACTCGTTTCAGCAGAGTTCTATTCATATCTGTTTTCGTTTGCATAATAAGTTGGCCAATAAGCACTCACCCGGATGTAGGCTCCCACCTCGGGAGTTCCAGGGACCTGCACCTCGAACTTGGTCACCGCAAACTCAATTACGATCATGTCAATCTGGAAGCGATTCTTTCGCGAGTAATTCTGCAGGACGCCGGTGATGAAGGACTGGGTGAAGTAGAAGCCGGATATCCAATACACCATCGGTTCGCCGTTGTCTATCCAATCCTGGAAGAAGGCCAGCCTGCGGAATGGTTATGCGAAGAGAGTTATCTTATTTTTCAATTTATTAATAAATATTAAACATGCGACAACAATGGGCCGAGGGTATTGGGCATTGGAAAAGGGACTGAGAATGGGAATGCACACAAAGCAGGAGCAGGAGCACACAAACAGCATTCGTCCTTTGATGTCAAAAGCAAATAAGATTTTTGCCATGAATGGCAGTGGCAGTGGCAACCACAGGAGGAAGAGCATCGGATGTGTGTGCCGTATACATTTATTATATTTGCACAATTGAGGCAAAGAACGAAAGGAACGAAAACGAAAAGAACTCGTAGCAGGGCGCACGCGGCATTACTGGCAGCTCAGCTCAATACACAATGCCATTGATGGCCGTCCGAATGTCTAGGAATACTACAAGTGCACTCGAAAAAAATTGAATTAGCCTGAGGAAAATATAAAATAATATATTTTTAAAACTAGCCCTAAGTTTGAACTAAAATAAATAGAAATAAATCTTAAAAACTCAGAAGAACTCTAAAAAAATGTATCATAATATTTGAAAGCCATAGGGCTTAAAAATTAAATAGAAATAATTCTCGAAAATATTTATAAACCTCTTAGAATTTCTAGGAATACTATTCGTGAATTTGAAGAAAATACAAAATAATATTTAGAGACCATGGACCGAAAAAAATAAAATAAATCACCAAAAATTATTAGAAATGTTAAAAAAATTATTAGAACTACATTAAATCCTAGGAATATTATTGGTAAACACAAAAAAAAATTGCTATTAGCCTTTAGAAACTATTAAAGAATATTGGGAAATTATACGTTTACAAAATGTAACTTAATCAGTTCTCAGAAATATTTCTGCCTTCCAAAAGCTTTCCAAATCGTATAATATAAGTAATTTTAAATTTTTTTTCAGTGCACATGAACATGACTGAACCAAAGGGCTGGGGAACTGGGAACTGGAGGACTCACCGGGCCAGAAGGTCGCTCACGTAGCTGCCCAATGGCTTAAGCGACGGATAGCTTTTCTTCAGCCAGTCCGCCGGCAGCTTGCCAATGACCATCGAGGCGTGTGTTCGCTCCAGCTCGGGTATCATCGCAATCTGACCGACCACCGCCTTGCCCACGTTGACCAGACTCTTGCGGATGTACGAGAGCAGGCGGTTGAAGCGAATCAGTTCCTGGCGGAGAACGGTATTCATCGAATTGGTGTAGATCACGGGATACGTCTTGGAGACCTCATCGATGTCAAACTCCTCGGGCAGCTGGCTCAGCACCTGCTTGCAAATGGCTATGGCCGGATCCTCCTTGGCTCCGCCCGTGGAACTGGCCTTCACCGAGGCCATCAGATCCGTTTGGGTCAGCAAAACGCCACTGATGAGCTGTGGAAATAAAATAACTATAAAGAGATTTTAAAATTAAACTTCGTAAGGACTTACCGCATTGGTTTCCTTGACATTACGGTTGATGTCCGCATTTTCATGCAGTCCATAGACCTCGGGATGAGGACTCAACGGAAAACTGGACACATACTCTATGGAGTTCAAACGAGTGGGACTCAAGGGAACCAGATAGTTTCCAGATTGAGATAAGGCATAGCTGAGAAAATAATTAATTAACAATGCATATAATCCTTAGGAACTCGACTTACTTATCCACTTCTATGGTATTGGGATTATATATCATGTTAAGTAGTGATAATATCAAACGACGATCCTTATCATCCGTCACCCGACCTCCATAATTGCATTCTCCGGTTAAATAAACATGTCCTCGGAAAGGAATACTCTGACTTTGCATGATGAACATCTTCAGCTGCAACAGGGAAATTCTGAAAAGAAAATTTTAAAATATTCGGTATACAAAAGACTCTAATGAAATATCAATGTCACAAGAACGAGTTTTATAAAGCTAATTTGTATAATTAAAATTGCTATTAGTATTCAGTTTACATTTCACCGAATGACGTATATGTTAGGTGATAAAAATTAACCGTATAAAGCGAGCAATAAAAAGTATACTCAGGTTTTATGTATAGGCAATAAATGTAAGAGGTATACCTCTGCCTAAAATTCAATTAAAAATAGTTATATTCATACCAATCAACTAATCATAGTCTAAGCAGGTTTTCGTAATACCACAGGTTATTTTTGCTTACTTCAAGTCCGACTCATTGAACTCGTAGGGGATGTTCCACCCCAAGGGACCAAACTCCCTCCTCTCCTGGACGACGGCATGGAAGAAGACCAAGGCGAAGACGCCCCTCAGCCAGCACTTGTTGGCGCTGTCGGAGAAAAGGAAGGCATTCGTGAAGAACTTATCCCTCATCAGCGGATCTGAAGTAAACGAGCGATGCATATTGGCCCTCAGTCCCTTGGGCGGTTCGTTGGTCATCTTCACCGAGTTCTGGAGCACGGAAACGGGGAAGACGGCACTCGGGTACGAGGTGCACCACAGTCGGTAGTCGTGATGCGCGCCATCCGTCAAGGTGGTGTCGTTGCAAATCCTCTCCAAATCGCCCATCCAGCTGATGGCCACATGGCAATTCTGCAGCACCACCCACTGGCCATGTCGCGCCGCCTCCGTGATCATCTTCTCCGCCCGTGGTCCTTGTCCTTGGCCCAGCGAGATGGTTTTCAATCTGTTTTCGGTACCAAAAGGTGCTTAGCATAAATTTCTTTAAAGAGATGAAGGGAATGGGGATATGGGATACATATATCGACAAGGCGCACATGTCGCGCTTAATCGAAAACAAGCCACCTTTACCACCGGCAGCATCAACATCGCCATGGCACCCACGTCCTCATCCACACCACCATCCTCGCCCACACCCATCCACATCGGACACGGAAATATGAGCCACCACTCTCGTTAATTAACTTACTTGTCGTACATGTTGCGTTGTTTGGCGAACATGAAGAGACTGGCCATGGGATCCGATCCGGCCGAGAGCAGGAACACCAGCGGAATTTTCGGCGAGCTATCCGCGAACGAGGCCGCCAAATCGAAGGGTGGCGGCTCCACAAACGAGCGGTCCAGGTTGCGCGTAATGAAAGCCTGACAAAAACCCGGTGGGGGATGGGGGATGTGATATTAAATGTGCTCTCCTCCGCCCAAGGGGCATTCGAGGGGGGTGCTTTCAGGGGGTTTTGGGGGCTCAACTTACCCGCACGGCGGGCACCAACTTGTCCGGCCGGAGAGCCTTGATGACGATCAGGAAGTACATGTCGTTCACCGCGTTGTACGGCGCCGGCAGCTGCAGCTGGTCGGGATTGCTCGCATCGTAGAAGGCGTGCCAGGCATCCGCATGGGTCTCCATCATCTGGGGCAGGTTCTTGAGGCTAAGGAGGAAAACAGAGGGAGAGAAAATTAAGGAAGATTTATAAATCTGCACAGAGGAAAACTTTCTGGGAGGTTAAATAATATTTAAATACGCTTACAGGAAAACTAAAAACTTTACCATGATAAAAAAATAAGTATTTTAAATATTTTTTCAAACTCCGAATTTAAAAGTATAATTTTCTTAAAATATTAAAAATTTAAATAATGAAAAATTATTTCTTTTCAAGATAACAATGTATGAGACAATAAAATGTAAATCATAAACCCAGATTTGTTGTGCATTTATATTCCACACAATAACCTTAAGAAAATTGTCTTTAAATTAAAGATGCTTTCTAAAAATGATGTATTGGCACAACACATATTTACGATAAATATTTCCTTAAATGTTTTTTAATTTTCTAGAAATAAATCAATTGCTGAATTTAAGATGCATCCTTTCAGTGCATTTATGTTCCCCATCTTACCCTTCCAGATCTGCCGACCTGGAGATGGCTGCCCAGGATTTATCGGGCAGCCAGGCTCCCAAGGGATTCGCCGGAATTTTCTTGTATCCAATGCCTCCCGTGAGGAAGAAAAGCAACGCTGCCTTCTCCACGCGACCCTGGGAGACGAGGATGCCCAGGCACATGACCAAGGAGATGACCAGCTTGTCCTTCTCAAACAAAGAGCGACACACATTCGTATAGATGGACTTGGTAAAATAATCATTGAGGTTCTTCAAACGTTCGCTCAATTGATCGGATTTCGGTGCCTTCAGGATCGTGTTGACAAAGAGATTGAGGAACCAGGACAAAGAGTACTGGTACATGGGATCCACATTTGCCAGTTCGCTGATGCAGAAGAACAGGATGGCCGAGTGCTTGGACACCGGAATATATTGCTGCCGAGCGGCATCGATCTCTATTTCAGTGGCCACCGCAATAACCTGCTTTTCTTGAATGTCCTCTGAGAGGATCTTACTCGACGAAAGGATGTTGATGGCGTTCTCATCCTCCAGGACGTTGCCTTCTGAGGTGGAGAGAACCTAAGAAATAATAAAAATAAATGGAAAAATTAATATCACAATGGGAAAAAAAGAATAAACATTAAGAATGATTTAACTGCCTAAATAAATGTGTTTATGACTAATGATAATATTTTTCAATTTTTTAATTAGCCTAAATATATTTGTTTTTAAATTTAACTTCCAAATTAAAATTGTTTTTGACTTTTGATGTTTTTGGGTTTTTTAAATTAATATTGCTTTTAAGATTCTATTTTTCGCATTATTTTAATTTCTTTATGCTAGAAATTGTTGAAAAGAAGTCAAATTTGCATAATTTTGAGGTTGTAAAGATCTTATTATTATAATTATAATTATTGCAAGCTAAAGCTATGAGTTTATGTAGAAAACAGCGCTATAGTTGCGATTTAAGCGTCCTGCTTCCAGTTAATTGAATTGTCATTGGCCAGGCACAAAAGCATAAATTGCTAGCCGGTTCTCTAATTGAATCTGTGGAGCATGGCCAACGGATTGGAATGGAAACTGCCGAAGTGCTCAAAGAGCATGTGAGGAGGGAATAAAAACATTTATTATGCCAACAGCAGTAGCAGCAGCATCAGCAGAAGGAGCAGAATCAGCAGGACGAACAGGAACAGGAGCAGCACAAGCCAAGCCAAAGAGCCTTACCTCTAATATCTTCGATTCGATGGTGTACAATGCATCACGATTCCTTGCGGACTCAATAATCAATTGTTCCTTCTTCTCTTGCAAATCGGGACGCTCGTGAGCCACCACAATCGCCAGCAATTGTTCGCGTAATCCCTGTTCCGTTATCATGAAATTTAATACTGTTACCTAAACAGAGGAGACAAAATGGAGAAGGCAGGCACGAAAGGATCAGTATGGAATGGTTTATGTAGTATGGGTAGTGGTGGCACGTAAAATGGAAGGAAAACTCAAAATAAACACACAATGTGCCACAAAAAAAGACAGAAAAACTGGTGGCAGTGGGTGGCTAAAATATAGAGATGGTTAAAAGGAAAACTGCTGACAACAGTTGCAGCATAAAAAACGGCAGCAGCAGGAGCGAAAAGCTGGAAAAATTTTATAAACACGTCGAGAAGGAGGAGCAGTAGGATGAGCAGGAGCATTGGGATAGATGTCCTCGATGTTGGGGCTTTGGCTGCTAGTTATGCAGACACGTACATCGCCATTCCACATCCAGAGCCACATCCACATCCACATCATCGTCAATGCCAACGAAAATTTGCATATTCCCCGCCGCCTGCTGCATCTCGCTTCGTCCCAAAAATATCAATTTAAGTTGGTCGTTTTATTACACAACTAACGTCATCATTGCCGCAGACTGAAGACTGCAGACTGGAGTTCCCCATTATCCCATACCATCTCTATTTTTTCCATTTTTTTTTAGTACAACTTACCATAACCATCACTTCCGGCGGATAACGCGGATTGCGGAGACAGGTCGTTATGTAAAGACGAAAGTTGGGATTGTATTCTATCATTTGGTCGCCGCTCTTGATAAACAGACCGCCCTTGTGCTTGATGATGTTCTTCTCCAGAATGGGCGTCAGATTCGAGTCGAGCTTTTCACCTGTTCATGGGAGAAAGATAAGGAATGAGAATTATGTTGGGCATGGAATATCTCCTAACCAGAACTCACCCACATTCTCGATGAGCACGGGTTGGCCAAAGGTTATGGCCATTTCCAGTACCTGCATATAGTTCGCATCACTCTGCTTGATCACCTTCAAGTTATTGTTCTTCTCCATGTTCTTGATCCATTTGTTGGCTTGCACTGAAAGAAATCCAAATCATATTATAAAAGGATATAATAATTAGAATTATTTATTATAAATAACCCAACAATTTTAAATTATATCAAGCAGTTGAATACTATAAAATTGTAAGTTTCAGAACAATATTTAACTCAGTAACATAATATATATTTTTACTACTATTTCATCTTTCATATTTCATATTTCAAGAAACACCTACCCTGCGGATCGATGAGCAGCGAGTAACGACTGGAGTTGGTCACTATGATGCCGTTCTCCACCGAAAAGTTATCCGCCGGCAAACCAGCCAAGGACCAGGCTCGAATGGTCATCGGATGACCCAAAGTGGTGGCCAGCGAAAAGGTCTCGCTGCTGGGAATGTGTTTGCGCAGGCACAGGGCATTCCAGTCCTCCAGAATATTAACACGGTACTAGAAACAAAGTACAGAGGTTTTTAGCTAAATATGTATGCTAAATGTATATAAAGCGAGAGGAAAATGTCCTGTCAGCCATGTTAAAAGCGGGCAAATTGAAAAGGACCAAAGCAAAATGGAGAGAAAAATCAATGTCACGTGCTCATGCATATTAAAAACCTTTATGGTAAAGCTTCCAGAGAACGGAGAACCGAGAACGTGGACCATTAGCTGTCATCGCTGGACAAGGACATATGTAAAAGCAAACCAAAAACACACCTCCGTGGTAAAATAGCCCAGATAAGCGGTGCAACCGCCGGCCAGCAGGACATCGCCCACAATGTTGCTAATGGATTCGTGCAGATTCTTGGCCGCCTCCGACCAGCGTGTCTTCTCGCCTCCAAGGCCGCCTAGAAGCTTTTCAGCTCTGCAAATAGGGTTTAAATATTAAAAGGAAATATCGAAATTATCGATGTATATACTGTATCGATATTTTAAGCAATGGTCGGCGTATAATTTGATATATGAATGTTGCGATATATTTGCGAAGAATTCCTATTAAGTCTAATATATATGAGCTTAAATTCTGAGAAATCAATACAAAAGATTATCAAAAAAATTGGTAAAAATCGATCATCGATAATATCGATCAAATTGATATTTTATAATCGATATAAAATTCGATATATTTTGATATTTAAAATTTCTGTATTCCCAATTTTACTAAATTTCCGATATGACATTGAGCTCGATATTTTGGTCGATGTACAATATAATATCGGACTTTTTCTCTCGATATATGAACATCCCTACTGAACTCACCTGTTCAACTTCTTTTCGCAATTGTCTATCTCATCCTCTAGTCGCTTCTTTTCCCGTGATTTTTCGGCAAAAAAGTCGTTGAGCTTCTGCAACTTGTCCAGAATAACCTGTAGCTCAGCCCTTTTCGCATTCAGCTTCTCCATTTGCTGGGATAGCTCTCCCTCGGCCTCGGCCAAGGCTGCCTTCTTGGGCATTACTATCCGGGCCACCTTATCATAGACATCCATGGCCCTCACCCAGCGGCAAATGCCCTCGCAGGCCATCGAAGCTGCCTTGATTTTCTCCGGCACAAAATCACGATCTGCTATGTATTTCTCACGAATCCTCTTTATAATGGGAGGTGGTATGTTATCTTTGTCAAAAGTTTTCAATGAATCCAGGAACTTCATGTCGCTGAGCATGCGCATCGAGGGTCCCCAGTAGTCCTCCACCATGTGACCACTGGGATCGGGCTTTCGATCGGGCTTAATGCCTCGGATAACACAGACTGCCTCCATGGTTAGTTTAACACCATAAGGAGGATTTTTCATGGATTTCACTATGAAAATATCAGCTGGCTTTAGGGTATTCAGCGCCTCCAAAGCTGCCTCCATGGCGGGAATGGCCTCGGCCAAGTCAGTTTCACAATCATCTTTGATGGCCTGGGCTGCGGCGGCAGCTTCATTGGCCGCCGCCTCGTCCGCACCCACCACTTCCTTCTTTTTCTCCGCCTCCGCCGTCTCACGTTCTATGTTCACCATAATCCGATCCGTTTCCTCCGAAAGAACCTTCAACTTGGGCTGCAAATCATACAGATTCGTTTGCATTTCCCCCACCTGACCGGCGGCAAAGTCGAGTTTCTCCAGACCCGTCGTATAACGATCTCTGAGACGGGTAATCTCGTCCAGCTTTCGGGTGTAGAAAGTGCGAAAGGCCTTTAGTAGCTCTAAGTAAGCAGAGGGTGTCACATAATTCCGGCGATTCAACTCCAGGTAGCACTTTTCACTGGCATCCACCACGGATTGATGGAAGTACATAACGCAGTCGACTAGGTCGGCCTCCAATCTGGTTAGCTCCCTATCCCCGTCAACCGTTTCGCGACGCACCTGCTCCTCCTGGTCAGGGTCGGCGGGGTCCTTGGCCTGCTGAGCCTGCTGCTGCTCCTGTTGCTCCTGCTCTCCATGCGGCCGATTCAGATGCATCGAGGTCACGAAGTAGACGCCCACCCGGGAAAGAGCCTCCTCCGGCCAGGGCATATACCAGTCAATGGTGCAACAGTTAATTAGCGAAGGATAGACGCGAATGCGCTCCTTGAAGGAGTCGCCGATGGGCGAGAAGGCCAGTGCTATATGCAGTTGCTCTCGAATGCGATCGATGTAGTAGGCGTACACCTCGCTGGGCAGCGTGTCCAGAATCTTGCCCTGCGGTGGTGATTACATCTGGGGTTAGTTAACACTCGTCGAAGGTTTTGTGTTGTTGTGCAAAGGGATTTGGCCAAGGGAGTTGCATTTTGAGTTCTGCCAAAAATACATTTACATTTCTCATACACAGTGTTGACCATTTCTGGCCTTTTACTAACTAAACTTAATTTTTCAAAAATTTAAAACTTTAAACATTATATTTTTGATTAAGTACCTAACATTTACTTACGAAATATTTAAAGATTTTGTAAGCACCAAAATTTTAAAAGGGAATATGAAATTGTTAATTATCTAAATTCGGTTTTTCATTTTAAATAATTTTTCAAACGATTGAATGATTTACTTTTATATATTTATTTATAAAATATTTTATGTTTCTTTTCTTATATATTTTTTAATACAAAAATTTTTACAGCAAACTATAAATTATTAATCATAAATATGATATGATAGTAACAATTTAAGGTGCACTAAAAATTCTATATCAAGAATTGTAATAGAATTAAATTTTAAATCTGTTAAAAAAAAAACAGATTTAAAAAAAATTTTTCCTTTTTATTCTTAGGTATTTTATTTGCTAACAAATCTATCTTTTGGCTACTATTTTTTCCTCTTGGCTTGACAGCACTCCCACTTCCCTTTCGCACTCACCAATTGTTTGGCTACATTTGCCATATTCTCCATGATGGTCGCCTTGTCCTCCAGCTGATAGAGATTGGGCAAATCACCGGTATTAAGTATGCCATTGATATCCTCCACGTAGCCCTCATCCGTTGCCTTCAATCGACCAGAGGTAGAGGTAGAGAAACACAGAGAAATAGAGAGACAGAAGCGGAGAATTCACAATTGTGCAATGCAAATGGGAGTGCAGTTCGAGTTGCAGTTGAAGTGGAAGTTGGCATGGCAGTTTGGTAGGTAGAATGTAGAATGGAGTATGGAGCTAGTAGAAGGTAGCTGAAGTTGAGCTATGCTGCTGGCCTAATGCATTTTTATGTAGCCGGGGCAGAAGGGCTACTGCCCTGAGATCCTGGGACATGCATTTTGCATTCGCCTAAGTGGCCTTGTCCCAGGACTCAGGACTCAGGACCCAGAACTCAGCTCCCCGTTGGTCATTTCGGTGTAATTGTTAATTAATATCTGCATTGGGGCTTTGTTGGCACAGACGACAGACTGAGGACTGAAAAGGGGTGCTAGATAAATCATTGATTGGACGGCCCAAGGATTCCGAAAACATTCTAATGCATCAAAAAGTTTTCCATCGAAAGGAAGGGTAAGAAAAGGAAGAACCCAATCCGATTGGACTTCGAATGAGGCATCGGCAAACAGAATTAAAGCAGTTTTAATCCGGTCAAATGGCTTCTTATGGATTTCTACTTTTGGTCACGCTTCATGGTCAAATGGTTTTCGGTGGACAAAGGGCGCATTAAGCGAATTTGTAGCATTATTATTATGTTTGGAAACAATGTGTAAACACACCTGCATATTGTTTTGGCCTACGTATCGATTGGCATTTCGGCCATGCTAATTTATTGACCAACAATAGATATTTATTATGGACTGGGAAGGCGACAAAACACCACATTTATTTGGTAGCCCACTCATGTGCTCTTGATTTGCCATAATTCCGAGTCGCTGCCTATGCAAATTGCTGAGCAATAATCAAGTTAGTTCAACAATTAACCTAATTATAAATGCAAATTCTCGGAAAACAATGAGTGCGGCTGTCGAGCTTCCGTATTGAAAACGGATTCGAGCCAAATTTAATTGTCCCGACGAAGCTCGTGCGACAAAATTTTCAACCATACAACGGAGCTCTGCTTTATTTCCAAGAGTGTTCAAATTAATTTCAATTTAATTTATCAATTTACATACTCAGATTACCGAGAAGTCAGAGAGACGAAGTTCGGGGCTTTATGGGTTTATTGTTCCCCGGCCTCAGTTTTGATGTCGAGCCGATTTACAACCTTATTAAAACGCCATTCTGATGGATTAGCATATCCCCATCAACCGCTTCGAACAATCTGTCTTTTTTTACGAGAATCGAGAATTGGTTTCCAGTTAACTCACCTGTGCGTCGGAGAAGAGGAACACCGTGTGGTTGAGATTGAAGCTGGCCGACATGAGTATCTTCTTCAGGTCGTCGCGCCAATCCATGATGGTGTAGCTCTTGGACACCTGCACCGTCATCAGCCGGCAGTCGGCTATGTAGGCGGCCAGGCGAGCGGAGCTGCGGCGTCCCGATCCGCCCATGCCCACCATCAGGATGTTGCCACGCGGCATTTGGAGCACCCGGGAAACTCTGGAAAAGGGGATATAAAGATGGATTAGTTTAAGTAATTTTAGAAATTTACATGATGAAGTTTTAGTGTTTTATAACCACTTAATTTTATTCTATTATTTTATTTCAGATATTTATCATGACAAATATTTAATAATTTACAAATTTTAAATATATTTTGAAAAAATTCTGGGAGTATTCGTCTTGAAATATTTATTTAAAAAAATATTTACAATTCTTCAATTTGTTAGGTTTTTTTCAGGGATTTATTATTTTAATTTAAATAATTATTTACAAGTTAATTATGCAACTTCATCAGGAAAATGTTTCTTTGTAAAAAATCATGTATTTAATTCTGAAAAAAGAACCAGCCTCAAACTAATATCCCCCTACTTACCTGCTCACATGTTCGATGGCAAACCGGAACATGACCAGATCCATGGGAGAGCTCGAGAATGAGTTGTACTCCCTGAGATAGTACTTCATCAGTTTCTCCAACTTCTCGTAGGTCTCGCCCTCATCGTAAAACTTGGGCTCGGCATCCGGTTCCATATAGTTCCCATAGAAGAGGTTGCGAAGATCGTTGTCGGTCAGTTTCTCACCCGGTTCGATGCGTTCGCCAAAGGCCTGTTCCAAAGGGAATCTCAGATTGGATTTACAGGCATCCACGGCCATCAGTAGCAGACGATCTCGATCCTTTTGGTCCACCAAACTGAAAGTACGGAGCTTTTAATATATTATCAGTTATCAGGCAGACACATTAACTCACCGGTCGTAAAACACGCGATAGGTTTCGTGGGCCCACAGGCGACCCAGCTTCTCGGGATCGGGCATTCGCTTCGGTGGCACCATCACGATGCCCTGGAAGACGCGGGTGATATCCCGCAGGGAGAAGGAGTAGTGCGACTTGGCCGGCGTGGGCAGGAAGCTGCGAATCGCCTCGCGGTACACACTGACCATGGCCTCCGATAAGCCCTGCGAAAAAGGGGAGAGCCAGTTTTTCACATAAAGGTGCAATAATAAAAACCCCACAACACAAACAGTTAAAGGAGAGCGCGAGACAGTCGAAGTTTTTCGGGGAAATGAAGCTATAAAATACGCCATTTTAATTTTATTATGTTCGCAACGCTTGGATGCCAGCCAAGCTCGGCGGACGACACATGGATGGACCATTGACTCCGCTGACCAGACAATCATCCTCCGGTCGCATTCTGCGTGCGGTTTTTACACGAATACAAATTGGCCAAGGATATGGTTAAAAAAATCATATATAAATATTTGTTACATCAAATTTGTAGTCCAACATTTTAACGAAACATTTTTGTCATAAAATTACAAAAAATGCTATATCTCGCCAAAGATGTTTCAATATTGTTCGATTACATTTAGTAAAGTAACAAATATAAGTAAAGGTAAAAAAACTTAAGTACTTAGTATTATATTACAAATTGAAGAAAATTCAATGAAAATGTGGTAATTCAAAAAGTAAAGTGCAACAACAAATTTCATCTTCAAACCCCTCCGCAAAACCATTTACCATTTTTTTTTTATAAATAATATTTAAAATCAAAATATTTTCCCTCACTGCATGCTGTTGTTTTGGGCTGGAAGAGAAAGAGATACGTACGCGGGATAGCAGAGCCACCTTTTCCGGATAACCCTTGGAAAAATGCCAATCACCAATCGTTGTGAATATTCGAACGATGGTGGAGTCCTCAAAGGAATCGACGGCCACCACGAACATGTGGCGATAGAGACGCGGGAAAATGAAGTTACTGCCACCCAAAGTGCCCATGGCGCACATCAGAGTCTGTCCAGCGATTCCGGGTGTTCATAGAGTTGGAGGAGTGGGAAAACAAGACGGGTGAACAGAGATGAAAACTTTACAGATAACTTATGGCCAGTTTATGGACGGAATAAGTTGTCAAAGTGCTGCACCTACCATATCCACAAGTTCGATTTTGGTGGTGTCCACCAGGTCCGACCAATAACCATGATCCAGCCAAGTGCGGAGAAGCTCTAGAGGGGCTTGTGAGCCATAGGTGTCCTTCGAGGGCATGGCCACATCATCGCAGAAAACAGTGCACTTTAAAGGGGGGATATTAAATTAAATACATGATTGAAAATTCATACTGTTATTACAATTGAAAAGTATCGATGTTTTACCAATATTGTATCGATAATAACGATGTAAAATGTAAAATAATTATTATACTTATATAAACATAATAAAAAGTCAGAAAATTATCGATGATTCCGATAAATATTGCGGTTTGAAAATATCGATAACGTCGATAACTAACCTTCTTGCCCAATGAGGGTCCAAAAACTCCCTTGCGCCGCCTGTCCAACTTGCTCATGATGGTGTCCTGGACCATTTGAGCCGAGGTTCGAGCCGAAAAGTTGATGACATTCACCAGGTTGGCAAATTTGGGCAAAGCCAGCAGATTGCTTGTAATAATAGCACTCTTTCCCGTTCCCGTGGGACCGACGACCAACATGGCGTATGATTTGGAGATGCAAAAGTCCTGCCAATATGAGATATAGCCCGTTTCCTTGGTGGGGACAATGAGTTCACTAATCTGGGCATTTTCGGGAAAGGTGGCCGTTGTCCCAGAACTATCGTCGCTCTTCTGCCAGGTCCACCAGTTCTCGGCCTCATCGAACCGGTAGTCCAGGAAGAGCAACTTCTCGGGGAACATTTGTCCACGATTCAGCGAGAAGTACTTGGGTTTCGGGTAGTTCTCATTCGAACCATAGATAACCTTGCGCAGCAGGGTGTCAAAGTTTCGCAGACCCTGATAGGTGAGCGCAGAGCAGTAGGCCCAGGCGAAGCAGAAGAGGAACATTTGCTGGAACCAGGCCTGATTGAACTGCTTGTGCTTCTCGAGGAAGTGTAGGAAAAACCTCGAAAGGTCTGATACTGATAGATGGGTGAGAGCTCCAGCATTTGTTTGCACTGAGGCAGAAAGTCCAGGGCCGCCGGCACCAACCACTCGGTCATGTCTTCGAAGAGGGTCATATAGATCTCGCTGAGACCCACCTGATTGACCAGAACATTGGTGAAGCTTTTGTGGAGGGCCCGCCATCCCAACTGCGATGGCTCCATGTAGATCATTCCGCAACGCGAAACGGTGGCTGGGGATGCCTGCTCCAAGTCCGCCGGCTCGAACATCATGTTCATCAGCTTGGTCATCTGCATTATTTCGCCAGACATCAGACAAAGCTTTTTGTTGTCGTCCAGCACGGTGTTCAGATTCTCGATCCACACGGCATCCACGGGTCCATCGAACATCACCCAGGCCCTTTCGCCCTTAGGTCCTTGGACCTGCTCCCTGAAGGTCTTGGCCAGCACTCCGTCGTACCACTCGTGGGAAACCGGATCGAAGCGACCGTACAGCTGGCCCATGGTGATGGCCTTCGGATTGATGATGCGGAACGTGACCGGGAACTCCTTCAGCGTCGACTCCTCATCGTTGGAAACGTTACGCAGTGTCTGGGCCAAAACCTAGACACACGGAAAGAAATATTATCAATAAAACGATAAAGTATCGATATTCTACGCAAAGATTGATAATATCGATAAAATTGATTTTCTTGAATGCGATATTTTTCGATACTTAGAATTTCGATATATTAAACTTAACAATATTTTCGATATGTTTTTGAGCTAGATATTTTTGTTGATATATCATATTGTACTTTTCCTTTCGACATACATCCCTACCACTTAGTATATTTCCTTTAATTAAAAAACACCTTTTTACTAATTGTTGATATGCATAAAAAACACGAAGTTAATAATCTGTAATTAATTTTTCCTTGTGCAGATTAAGTCGTTTGTTAACTCATTAATTCCAGCCCATTTAATTGGCTGGCCGGCAAAAGTAATAAGCGTCGCTACTGAATTTCAGGATACCCACTCACCTGGTAGGCCGTGGTCTTGCCGCCCATCGAGCCACCCACTATCATCAGGCCGTGCCGCACGAGCAGCATCTCGTATATCTGCAGAATTTTCTCCAAATACCATGGCGTCGCCTGCAGATTCCGATCCGCCAGGTTGATGTGCAGCCACTTGAGTATGTCGCCACGTTGCGGCTATCCGGCGTAAATAAAATATGAAAGGTGGAAAATGGTATGCGGTCAGTTAATAAATGTTGTATATGCACACTTTGAATGTCTATCGATATATAAAAGGTAACAAAAGATACATATTACTATAGTTCTGGATATAGAAAAATATAGGTAAATATTATAAATGGCATGGGTCGTTTAAATGACCTCTGTAAATACATTTTTTCTATTTATTTATCATTAAACCATTATCGAATTAATTGGCGGCGCTTGCAGGTCATTACATCTGAAGAATGTTAATTGATTCCAAACGAATGACAGATAATATTGCTTACCATGGGCAACTCAACGCCGGGAAAGAGATCCATGTAGATGCCGATGAAGAGGGATATGTCCTGCTCGAGGAATTTTGGCAAATTGACATCCACAATGGCACGAAGCACAATCTCCGGCTCCGGAAGGTCAGTGTAAAGCCGTCGCAGCGAGGCGGAGGCCAGCAGAACGGACTTTACGGCGCGCATTCCTGCCAAATAAAAGTACAGTGAGACATCGGTAAATATAATTGGGAAAGAATTGCATTGAAATCTAAATAATGAATTTTTAAAACATAAACAACCATAAATGGGGAAAGGAAAAACCATTAAAAACACATATATAAATAATATTACAATAAATAAAACTTTAATCAATCCATTACCATATCTAAATTATATAAATTTATATGTATAAATATGTTCTAAAAATTGATTTTTTAAAGATTTCGATATTGAAATATCTATAAATATATAATTAATATTATATTTAAAATCCACTAAAACAACCATTACCATTCCCATTTTCTTAATATAATAATGTACATGAATATTTTCTAAAAATTAATTCCGATCTTCAATTTTAAATCAATCTAACTAGTTAGAAAACTATTTCTGAATTATTTTAAATCCATTTAAAGAATAGATGTCCCTTATTTCCCTTCAATAAAGTTTAATAAATTGATAATAATTAAAGATCATTTTAGTTTGGTATTTTCGAAGTTCCACTGTATTTTCCTAAGCCCAAGAGATCTGCAGAGCTCAGGAGCGTGGGAAGTTGGAGGTTTTGGGGCATTAGCTTGACAGTTATGCGAGCGCATAACTCAACGAGGAGTCAGCAGGTTCTGGTATTTGCTATTTGGCGATGCCCGTTTGCCGATGGCGTCGACGAGACAGGGTGTCGTAATACCTGGAGTTCAGGCTCCACTCCCTTCGCATCCCAGGCTTCTTCATTACGGAGCCAGGAAAATGCTAAACTTTCGCAACGTTGCAAAAACAGCTGGACAGGCGGCAAATGCGAATGCGAGTGGTAGTGAGGGAGGGCAACTAAATGTACAAATAGTTTTTATTATTACTTGGCAGAGCGGCAAATACAATGTGTGTGTGTCTATGTGCCATTTGTCTCTCACACACGCAACATGCACAAAAGCGCAGCAGCGAAACTTGCAAGAAAGTTTTTCAATTTAAACTCAAAATAAGATACTGATCAAATGTACTTTGCACATAAACTTGCACACAGCTGCCTTCGGTTCGCCTTCCTGCAATTGCAGCCAGCGGCCGGACAAAGATGCACACGCACACCCATGGCTCCCAGATCCCAGAATACAGGAAGCTGGAAAGCTCGAACCCAAACCCGGACGGAGTGGCAAGCACAGACATGTTGTAATGTCATATGACATGTTACGTCGTAAAAGGAGCAATATCTTTGCCTTGAAACAAGCAGAAGGTTGCACGAAAGGCGATAGAGAAGGAGACACGCACGCAGGACATGAGACATCCGGAAAGTTGGATCCCCTTTGAAAACCATACCCATACTCTGTGCTCCCCCGAAGTTCTGCTGCACTTTCCACAGATGGAAGGAAAAAAACACGTGTTGTTGACTACTTTTGCGCCTTATTAGCCAGGTGGAGCAGACGCAGGACCAGGACGATGACGACCATCTTGCCCCCTGACCAGGTCATGTCTAATACCAGCTTTATGCTCCGGAGTTTTTATGCCCGAGTGCATTCAGTGCGGAGTTCCCGGAAGCGGTGGAAATAAAGTGGCCATTGATGCTGTCAGTCAGTTAAAACGAAATGGAACTTTGAAATCAGATCAATAATAATTACGAAATTTTCAAATTAAACCACAATAGAAATGTGACATTCGCAATACTATTTTATGTTGAGAACAACTTATTGAACTCTTCAAATTTTGTTGATATAATCATTAATATTTTTAAAACATTTTTAAAATAAAGAAATTAAATTTTATGTCATAAATAAATGCATTTATTTAAAAGAATATCAAAGTAACATAGAATGAATGAAAGTCAATCACCGAAAATCAAATATCACATTTTCAAGTTTAACTTGGAACATCTAATATTTTTATAAAAAATATTTGTTTTGCGACTTGTGCATAAGTTTATTAAAAAGTCATTGTAGCACCAAATATAAAAATAATAATAATAAAAAACAAATAAATAACAATATTTTATTTCTATGAATAACAAGAAACCCAATTGTCTTATGCATGAATTTATAAGAAAAATCATGAAGCACCAGGAAATAAAAATTCATTAATTTAAAGAAAAAAAATATATTTGTATGAAGATACACTTTAATCTTGATTCTGTATTAATATGAATAAAAGAATATGTGTATAATATCGGTTGTTTTGAAAATATAACCCCTTAGTGTCTTTCACTTTTCAGACTTTAATAGCATAACTCATCAGTAATAATAAATTCTTAATAAAGATTCTCTAATCCTCCACTTACCGTAATCGTAGTGGGACTGCGAGGACAGCTGCTCGGAGCACAGCTTATAGGCCTGCACAATCTTCTGGGAGAGATTCCGGGCCATATCAAATCCATTGGAGTACAGGGTGATCTCGCCAATCATGGCATAGTCCGGCACCATCATGGCCACCGTACGGAACAGGACCTTCAGATTGTCCGGCAGCTCCGTTCGTCCAGCATAGCTAAGGGGAAAAAGGGGAAAGGGATGGGTAGAAACCGGGATTAGAGCCCCTTTGGGCAATCAAATTCATCAAAGTGCAAGTGCTAATGGCATAAATACTAAACACAGGCTCTCCTCAAAGTTCTATTGGCCATTTTGCCCATTTTCCCATTCCCATTTCCCATTCCCGATGGCCAATAACCAATATGAGTGACTGCTCTTAAGAACGTCTGGTTGCGTGACAAATTGGCAGGCAGGAAGGCCGGGCAGGAAAAAGCCAAGTGGAGTGGAGTAGGTGCAAAAAAAGCAAACTTCTAGCCGGCAGGAATGGTAAAGCAAAGCATAGCAAAAGCAAAAGCGACGTCCAATCGAAATTAAGACCTTCGCTGAATGGCGCAATCAGTTATGGCTGGAAAGGACCAGGATATAGAACCAGGAACCAGGAGCACCAGGATTCCCAGAGCCTGGCTAATATGCATGTTTGTCGCAGCTGTTCCACATGCATGCCAAAGCAATAAATATCCCGATGGGAAAATCTCCAATAACGCAATAACTACCAATATCGGAACGCAGTGCGTCCACCTCTGTGTCGGTGGGTGGCTCTCTAATAGCCCTTCCCCTTTCAGCCGTTTCTCCCATATGGTAGGCTTACAAAGTAACTAAATGTATTTTCAAATGCCCACAGAACAGAACGGAACGAAAAAAACCAGGAAGTGCGGAAAAAATGCGATGCGTGAAACCGCAGCTGCTGTTCCCAGGCATCCAGGCATCCCAGAAAAACCCTCGCCACTCACCCGGGATTCATGGTTATGAATATGGAACAAGTCGGATCCAGTTTGAGCATTGTATCCTCGAAAAAGAATTTCACAACCTTGCGTCCGATGGCCCGCTGGATGGTCAGGATCTGTTGCGCCACCACGGAGAGCACCTCCAGCTCGATGCGATTGAACTCGTCGAAGCAGGCCCAGGCGCCCGATTGTGCCAAGCCCTGCAAGGAATCCAGAGAAATGGGTTAGAGATGAGTGTGGGGATGTGGAGGAGGAGGAAGCAGTCAAAACAGCACACTCTGTCCAGGAACAATCCCGAATAGGGCTGCAAAACGAAAAAAATAGCAGCACACAAATAGAAACAGAAATTCCTGGACAAACGGAGAGGGCACTCAAAAAAAAAACCAAGCCCATCGAGCTGGTTTCAATACCACCGATGAGAATAATTAAATCTTTAATTGAGGATATTTAATCCAGATTTTACTGAAATGAAGTACTTTAGTGAGCAATTTATCATGAAATTAAAACTTTTTTTCAGGTTTCAGACAATCGCACTTGTAGGGATTTGAGAATGATTTATTCTTGATTCGAAAACATTTATGGATAATTTGGGTCTTATGAATCATTTAATCTTGTTTCTAAAACATTTTCGGATAATATTGGTTTAAATAATGATTTATTCTTAATTCGTGAAATAAGATATATCCCAAATCAAGTAAAAATCTCTCATAAATGTAGGATTCGTTTTTTCTAACTGTGCAAGGGAAATATCCACACACAGAACAGTTCGATGGGGAAAAGTGGAAAAAGCAAACAGCAGCATAAACATTATTTTCTCTTTCTCATGGCTCGGTTTCTGTTTTCAGGTTCCTGATTCCAGGGTCGATATGGGTGATGGTGGTGTTCGTACTGCGACTACGACCCTTTGATATGCTTCCTTTTGCATGTTGCAATAAATATGCTGTTTTATCCCAGCTGGACCCCTGCAGATCCCACTCTCCACCACCCTTTACAGCACAAATAGAACGCCAAAGCAGCGAACTGACCCGACTGCAAGTGCCATTCCATATACCATTCCATACTACACCATATGCCGGAGTGGGCGCGGCAGGCCGGAGGGGGCGGAATCTATCAGTGATATGTCCTTATGAGCTACCAGAGTTTCCATAGTTGGAGCTGAAGAAAAAGGTTCGAGTTTCCCCTAATTAGAGAAATCCTTTGTGTAAAACTGATGCAGCAAATATGCAGCAAACTCTAACGAACTGATTTCTTTTTCGGTATTCCTTACGTTTTCAATTATTGAAAAAGCAGCTTGAATGCATTTTATCCCAAAATGATGGAAAAATATTAAAGATATAAACTTCTTTTCTTCTCCATGCTCAATACAAGACCGAGAGCGGTTTTACTAAAGTCAAGAAGAAGTGCTCTTTTTCTGAGAACACTTTAAGCTTGATTTCAAGAACACTAGTTCTCAAAAAAGTGAGTCGAAAATACTGAAATCAAGCAGAACTCCTCTCGATTTTTTCGTTCTGTAGTTTTCTCAGTGTACAAAAAAAAGGGGGAATGGTAAATTTTTATTTCTTCATTTACCGACGTCAGCATAAAAAACAATCCAGTTTTAGAGAACTGAGAGATGCAGAATGAAAAGAAGGTGATTGTATTTATACTCTCTATTGCCAATAAAACTAGTTTACTTATTAAAGACTTCCCCAAAAAAAAACCGGTCAAAAAGCTAACTAAAACCAGATATGCATTAAGTAAACTACTTACTATAGAACACATGGTTAGAAACTAAACACAGTCACCTATCAATGGAGTAGCCAGTGGGCAGCTGTTGCTCCCGACCGAAAAGTCGTGGGGCGTCCACTTGACCACCTCAGAGGTGCCTGAATGCCAAGTGGCTTCTGTTGGTCCTGCCACAAGGACTTCCTCCTTTTTTCCTACCCCCATACACCCTACTCCACCCAAAGAGTTTACATTCTGTTGCGCGTTCGCACGCTTTTTGCAGCCACTGTTGTCCCTACAACCCATGCTGTTGTTGTTGCTGCCGTTTCGCTTGGCCTGGCCATTGTACAATTAGCGCCTCTGTGCCACTGGTGGTGGTGCAGGTTCAGGAAGTGGTGTTGTAGGAGGTCCTGTAGGTGGGGCTGTTGTGTTAGGACTTGTTTGGCCAGAGCAACGCAACTCGATGGAGCTTGGCAAAAAAGGTGGCTGTTGCCTTTGCACTCTTTGAGCTCCATTGAGAGTGGTTAGCCGCCGATGGCAATAGTGATGGGAAGTATCTCTGTAGGTAAATTTAGGTACATTCTATGTAAAACTTTTCATCACAATAAATTATAGAGGTGGTGAAAACATAGATGTGATTTTCGATACAACGGTCGTCTTGTTCCTAAGAATTCGCGGTCTTTAAATAAAATATTTAAAACAAACCAACCCAAAGAAAAATATTTTTTTAATGACCGCGAATTCTTAGGATCTCCTGGTTGGAACTTTGTATTTTAAAACTTACAAAAATATTAAATAAATATTGAAATCTTACTTTCATAAAAGAGGAAGTACCTACCCTTGCCATCCCCACTGCTAACCCAGAAATGAAGCCATCCTGCTGCGATAACTTTTTAGCAACCATTGGATGCGCCTTTTGTTCGGTGCGACAACCATTGTTGTGGTGCCATTTTATTTGCATTTAATTTATTTACGATTACTTTCTGGGCAGGCAGAGAAATTGCTCCGGCACATATTTCAAATATTTTGTCAATTGCAAATTATTTTATTGTCGCTACATTCTGTTTCCCCAGACATTCATTCCCAAGCCCCCGGCAACTAGAAATCAAAAAACCGCACCGCCAAATCGACAAAGTGGGAGAGCAGCAGAGGAGCATCGTGTGCTGTGGAGATTTACGACTTCCTAGAGATTATTAGAACAAATGCCAATCCAGTTGGTGACAAAGCGCAGAACGACTTTCTAAAACCCGACTTTGCGACGATGCTGCTCTAAAAACTAGACGCAGAGACCCAAATTAAGCAATAAAAAGAATAAACAAATGTCCAAACTCAAGTGGATCCCAATCGCATAAATTCATTAATTTAAATTGAGCAAGAAGCGCGCGATGGCAATTTATGGGCTCTCCTATCGACGCAACTAAAGTTGCCGAGTCGGGTCGAATCGTTATTAATACAAATCCCATGCAAATGAACAAGAACTCTGGGTGATCACTTTACCCCTTACCTAACCACCTATCCTACCTATCAGCTCATCGAATGGCTCCCGTGTTTATGGGACCCACTGTGTTTTCGGGGGCTTAGGAACTATTATGCAATTAGCCGTGTGAGCGTATTAAGCGATTAGAGCCTATGGGCAGCAGCATAAATTTTACTACAAGATTTCAGCACCCACTTAAGATGTGCGTGTGTTTTTGGAGGATTTGGGAGTGGGATGGGGATGGATGTCCAGGAGGCTACGGTTAACGACCTGCAAATAAAAATTTGCATAAACTTAAGTGGAGGCGCACGAAAGTCGAATGTTTTGGGAAGGTAGAAGGAAGGGTCGGTGGTCGGCCGGTGGTCGGCCATTACTTTCGCAAACTGGCTAATTAGTCAACAGGGGTAAATCTCCCCTCGCCGCATAAATTTCAATAAACATATAAAGCCAGAGAGAAGGGCGCATCGAAAGTCGGCTCCAGTGTGTCTGACATGAGTCCAATTAACTATGCTCGTGCGGCGGTATTGAAAGTCACGATTGTTGCGTGTGCCGCCGCATCAAGACGGGTTCTTTGACGAGATTAATGTGCTCCACTCGACTCGCTTTTTTCGGGGGCCATCAATTAGAAAGCAGTCGGGCAGCAAATCGCAGACAGAGCGACGCTTAGAATCTCTCGTTATCTCTATCTACATATATAGTATATACTTAAATTGTAGAGCTTGAAAGATATCGACATAATCGATATTTTTTAAACATCAATGTGTATCGGAAATATCGGTATTTTTATGATAATGAATAATGAAAAATAAAAATAATGATGATGTATTAACTTTTTTAGATTTTTCTAGTTTTTCCTTGAAAACATCGATATTATCGACACGATATTGTAAAAATATCGATATTTTTTAAGTTATATTCTAATCTGGCTTTAAATGGGGGACTCACCTTAAAGAACTTGCCCAGCGCCTTGTAGTCCAGTCCATCGGAACAGTTGAAGACGACGCACTTCTTGGCCACCGCCTTGGCCAGATCCTTGCAGGTCTCCGTCTTTCCCGTTCCCGCAGGTCCTTCAGGTGCTCCACCCAGGCAGAGTTTCAAGGCGCCCATCAAAGTTCTGCATTCGCATCGAATCGCATCGGGAATTAGAGAAAAAATGGGATCTTTCTTTAGTAAAGAGTAGCAACAAAGAATTGATGGATGGGCCGAGCAAATGGAGTGGGTACGCTTTTAATATCTATTTGGTACTTTTTATTCCATTCCTCACAGCAGAGGCTTAAAAAATTGTCATTTATGGGTGGTTTTTCTGACCTAAATAAAAGCTTTGAGGGAATTTGGGAATGTGGACTAGTGAAATAAATATGCGATGGGAATTATAATGTTTAAAGAACACCATTCTACAATTTTAATTAATTGAGTTATAGGATAAACGTTGTAATATTTATTTTATAATTTTGACAAAATGAATAAATAATTATAAAGGTCTATGTTTTCTTATAAATATCTTTATTTTATCATTTTAACTTAACTAGTATAGGTATTTCCTATAAAAATCTTCACCTTATTTAAAGATACTTTCCCATTCGACTAACTATCATATCATTGCTCATTTTTTGCCGCTTGTTTTGCAAGTTCATATTTTTATCATATTGGCAGTGTCCCCACTTTGGTTGCTTGTGCATATATTTTTTAGCTTTTCCGGCATAACCATACAAATATCTATATACACTCGGTTACATTTTTTGTTTGTCTGTTTGTCCGTCCTTTTTTAACTATCCAAGCATGAGTGTTAGTGTGCCGTGTGTGTGTGTGTGTGTGAAAAACTGTCCAACATTGATTTATTTGATTAATATAAAAGTTTTATCGGAAACCCCATTAAAATGTCCTTTCTGCCGGCTTGCCAACGACGGCCTGCCTGCCATCCTGTGCTGCCAGTTTGTGTGTCCTTCCTTTAGTCCTGAAAATAACCCCTTATAGTTGTTGTTGTGTGTTTGTCGTAGGCAGCTTAAACATCAAAAAGGTTTTCAGCTCTTTTTGCGTATTTTGTTTGGAAAAATGAAAATAAATTTAAAATGCAGCGAAATAAAATAAATATTTTCCCAATAAACGCTGCTGGCTTCTCGTCTGACTTTTAGATGCACACACACAGTATACACCGTATGTGGAAAGGATGAGGGGCTTTTTGTGCCAACGGTTTGTCAATTAATATTTTCGATATTCATACATTCATACTCAGGTGCAGAGTGTGGGGTTTGTGGGATTTGTGTAAGATATATAGTATGGTATAGTATGGTATGTTATAGTACCCACCGGTAGCAGCGATCGGTGAGGGGAGTGACCACCAAACGGGGCAGATTGCCCAGGTATTCCATGCCATATTCGACATCTGTGACCACCATGCTGACGCACACCCAATCCTCGTTCTCTGTGGGAATATATTCGGGGATTTATGGTTGTGGTCTGTTTGGTAGAAAACGGTAGGCCCCCAAGTAAACTCACTCTCATTGACCTTCCAGTAGTAACGCAGCTGGGAGATCCAATCAAAGTCCTGTATGTTGGAGATCTTGCAATCTGTCAGGTATTTAACCACATCGCGGTCTGAAAATAGGGAAGAGAAAGTTTATAAAAGAAGAGATGGGATGGTTAAGTATTTTCTTGAGAATTTATGTTCATAATTTAACTGAAGAATTTTATTACCTAATAGATTTAATTACATGAGAATGACTATAAAATTATGATAAATTTTAAACTTCAATAAAAAATTAAAATAAAATAAAAAGTCATAGAAGAAGCGAATGGATGGTTTAGTATTTTCTTAAGAATATTTAACAAACTCCATTATAATTAAAATAATAATTTGTATACTTTAATAAAATAAAAAGTTAACTAATAAAAAATGTAAAACTCAAACCGAAATCTCCTGCGGTTTTGTTTTTTGGTTTTGTACTTTATTTAATTATGCAAACGTGTTCGGTTTGTGGTTAGGTTAAAGAGCGTAAAAATACGGTCAAGTTGGTTTCACTTTGAAGCTACTTTGGTCTACATTTAAAATTCCACTTATTGTTCCTCACTCACCGTGAACATCCAACACAATCAGCGCCTCGACGGCAATCCGGACGCCGGCCTGCAGATCCGTGCGCACCAATTGCACCAGGTCGGCAATCTGCAGATTGGACTTCTCCAAATAAGCCGGCAGCTCCTTCGTCTCGATGGCCTCCTCCACCTGGAAAAAAAGAAAAAAAGGAAAGGCATAAAGTGTCTGAGAAACTGCAGCGAAGCGAAAGCAAATAAAGAGCGAAATATGGTTTGCAATTTCGCGGGAAAAACTTGTTCCCTCTCAAAGTCAAAGCCCAAAAGGGAAACGTTCACAAAAAGAAGGTTTCCCCGAGGGGTAAAGGAAAGGCAAGGAGGAATGAAGGGTCGACTAATCTCACTGTCAGCGGCACAGAGAGCTCTCCTTTCTGACAACCCACTGATGGACGTTTGTTTGTCCCACCGAGGATGTCCTTGCGGTTATCGCGGTTTTTGTAGCAAAAGTCGGGGCAACTCACCTCGTAGGTCCAGGCCATGCAGGAGATGCCCTGCACCACCTGTCCCGGCCAACTGACCACCCAGGAGATGCGCTCCACCATCGCGTAGTCCTCCCAGGCCTCGCGCATCTGCTCCTTCACGCTGTCCAGCATCACCATCTCCACCTCCTTCAGCCACATCTCCACTAATCCCTATTAAAGAAAGGTCAGTCGTTTAGAGGAGACATCTAAGAGACTTAAAGGCGAGACTATCTTACATTGGCCAATTGTGGATTGATTTTGCGCACCAGCGCCACACGCTCCTCCTCATCACTGACCATCTCGACGATCTCCATGTTGTCGTCGAAGGTCAGGCTGCCAATCTGTGGGGAAATCATTAGGAGGTTTTATATGATATTACTGATGCATCTATGTATAAGGTTATGTTAGGTTATGTGTTTAAGAATATAACTCTATAAATATTATTTTCTTATTAAAACTCAAAAATGGAAATAATAATATTATTTTTCTTTGAATATAAGTCTACGAATAATGTATTCATATTGAAACGCAAAAATTATTATTTTTTCAAAATTATAACCCTATGAATGTTATTTTCCTATTAAAACTTACGCCCTCGAAACACTTTCTCAAATGTGGCTGAACCCTCATAGGATCCTTGGTCTCCGAGAGAATCTCCAACAGCTCGTCGTTGGACAAAAAGAAGAATCGCGCAAAGAACAGACGCTTCTGCTCCAGATAAGTATTCAAACCCTTGGTGACCGTCTCCAGATCCTCGATGGCCTTCGTAAAGACCTCCAGCATTTCAGGATACTCAGTGGCGGCCATCACATGTCGATCCTTAATAGTGTGCTTCATGATCTTCCGCCACAACTTATCCACCGCCTTGAAATTCCTGCCCTCTAGAGGCATCTGTCGCATAATATCTTCACTACTGAATATGGGCTCCAGATACATCCAGGTGATCTGCACCTGAGTCCAGGCATCAATGATATTCTGGATGAGCAGGAGACGGGCCTCCCAATCATCTGCCTTGGAGCCCAATGCCGTTATAAAAGGCGACCTCTTCATGGCCTGTGTTCGCATTATGTGATCATCGAGAAGCGTCTGAATATCATCCAGGCTGGCCAGGATGTGCGTGTCCGAGTCGCGATACTGCAGCACCTCGAACATCACATCCTTCCAGTCCGCCTGCATGATCCTCAGTCCATTATTCAGATCGTACTCCTTTCCAGCGGCATTCGCAATCTCCTCCAGTTGCGGCAGAATGCTCATGATATCCACATCAATCATATCTTTTAAGGTGGGATACAGCTTAGGGTTAACCTTGCGTCCCAGTATCTTGGAGATCTGATCCCAATGCCGCTTCTCCAATCCATGACGACAAATCGAGTCCAAAACGGGCAGATAAACACGGAACTTCTCGATCTTCATGCGCATCTGCTCGGCTGCTCGTTTGGCCACTGGATTGTAGGCCAACTGGCGGGACAGCTTGTACATTATCTGGGGGGAAAAACAAGAAATTTGGGGGCCTTAGAGGGTTAAGAAGGCAAATGGATAAGAGCAATGTCTGGTGTCCGGAAAAACTTTCAAGTTTCTAGGCAATTATCGGAAATTCAATTAATTAAGTCGACCTGTTTTGATACCTCTTCCTAGAGAAAGGTTTAGAAAAAAATTGAAATTTTATTTGGTTCTACTTGAAAGTCCTTGAAATAGATAATAATCTGAAAAAGTATCAGGTTTAATATATTTTATTTATTTTTTTTTTTTTTTTTTTACGTATGCATTTTATTTATTGGATCTTCTCTGAATTGAGACTAACAATAAGTATATAAAATCTTAAATTAAAAAGCTATCTAACAGTCAAGATGACTGACGCGAGATTAAAGGGCTCTAATAACTATTGCTGAGCTGGAAGGTCATTTCGTTGCAATCGGGTCCGGTATGAGACCCTGGCTAGGCCCCTGGCGAGCTGGTTTGGATGAGAAGTTAGCTTGGTGAGGTAGGACGCTTTTTGTTTTGATATTTCGTCTTTTACGGGCAGAATGCCAAGATCTCTGTGGATGTTGTCGTTCCGAACATACCAAGGTGCCCCAGTGATAGTTCTCAAGATTTTTGATTGTGCTCGCTGGATAATGTCAATGTTGCTGCTGCTCGCGTTTCCCCACAACTGGGAGCCGTATGTCCAGACGGGCTTAAGCGTTGAATTGTAGAGCAGGACCTTGAAGTCCAGGCAGAGGGGGGAGCGAGCATTTAAGAGCCAATGGAGGCCAATGGATTTAAGTTTTAGATGAATTTTCTTAGCTTCGATATGTTTCCTCCATGTAAGTCTCCTGTCTAGGTGGACGCCAAGGTACGTTACATCGTCAGCTTGTGGAAGTGGCGTGTTATTCAGAGTTAGCGGGGGACACGTTTGTCTGTTAAGAGTAAACGTTATGTGTTTACACTTTTGCGCATTTATTTTTATACGCCAGTCTGATAACCACCTCTCCACTACCACGAGGTGATCAGCTAGTAGTGCTGTTGCCTGAATTGGGCATTTGGACCGACTTATGATCGCGGTATCGTCTGCGAATGTGGAAGTAGTTAGCCGGACGTTCGTGGGAATATCTGCGGTGTAAAGGAGAAATAGAGTTGGACCAAGGGCGCTACCTTGGGGAACTCCAGCCTCTATAGTGTAATCGTCGGATGTTGTAGTGTTGCATCTCACGGCGAATTCTCTGTTGTAAAGGTACGATTCAAGTATCATGTGAGTGTTTTCCGGCAGAATAGTTCTGATTTTGTGCATAAGGCCATCAAGCCAGACTCGATCGAAAGCCTGTGCAACATCAAGAAATACCGCACTGCAGTATTCTCGATATTCGAATGCAGACCGTATTTCCGTTGTTAATCTGTTGACTTGCTCTATTGTTCCATGGCTTTCTCGAAAGCCAAATTGATGTGCCGGAATAACGTTGTGCTCTTTCAGATATGGGATTATGCGCGTCAAAAGGCATTTTTCGAGCAGTTTTGACAGACACGAGAGTAAACTTATCGGTCTGTATGAAGCTGGTATTGTGTGATCTTTTCCTGGCTTTGGGATCATTATGATTACCGATTTTTTCCATTTTTTTGGGAAGTAGCCAAGTCGTGTAATCCCGTTAAAGAGTTTACAAATGACCTTAACTGCACAGTTTGGGAGTTCAATTAGCATTTTGGGAGTTATTAGATCACCGCCTGGGGCCTTTTTTGGTTTCAATTGCTCGCTGATGACTTTTGCAACTTCGTTTGGTTGAAACTGAATTGGGTCCGTCTCAGTTTCGATTCGAATTGGCGGCGACGGTAGTGCGAATGAATTTGTTGCAGGGTTTGGCTGAAAGACATTTCGAAGGTGTAAAGCAAATGTACAAGCTCTGTCTTTGTCGCTTCTGGCCCAGCTGCCTGAAGAGTCTCTTATGGGGATTACTGTTTCGGACGGCGCACTTAGATTTGGGTGGGCCCTCCACAAGGGATGCTTGGTGCTGGTGGGTGAAAGTTTCTCAATGTACTGGCGTTGTGCTTCTACTTCTTCGTGCCTTAGGGCCCTGGTAAGTCTGCGACCAGCTTCCTTAAGACTTTGTTTCGAGGACGGCGATCTGCTGGTTTGCCAAGCACGCCTCAAACGTCTTTTCTCCAAAACAAGCTGTTCGATTTCCAAGTTAGTTTTGTGTTGGTGTGTGCGCCCATCCCTCCCTTGCGGTGTAGAGACTTTGGCTGCTGCGACGAGTACAGACTCCAGTGCATCGGCATAGCAGTCGATGTCCTCCTTGATGTTGAGCTGTGGAGTCAGTTCAATGTGGGAACTTACGTACTTTTTGAACTTCAGCCAGTTGGTTCGATGCGACGTCAGCCTCCAAGGGTGCTCGATTAATTCCGGGCTTTCAAGAAGAGTTATTAGCACTGGTGAGTGGTCCGATGATAGATCCAAAAGCGATTTTGCAGATATTAGATTGCGAGAAATATTTTTTGTCACAGCAAAATCAATTAAGTCAGGTAGTTTTCTAGGATCTGTAGGCCAGTATGTAGGGCTGCCTGGCGAAACGTAGTCCAGTTTGTTGCATGTCTTGATGAGTGCATTATATAGTTGCCTTCCTTTGGGGGTCACAAGGCGGGATCCCCAGTGTGTGTGCTTGGCGTTGTAATCTCCTGCTGCTATGAATCGCTCCCCAAGTGAATTGTAGAAGTCCATGAATTGGTCTTCGGAGACTGTAAAACGGGGTGGGCAGTAAACAGCGGCAATGGCAAGTGTTGCAGTTGCCCAACTGTAATTTTATCGATGTAGCTTGCAAATAATTTTTTGCAAACCTTTGGTGAAAGTGGTGTTTGATGCGGTCTCTTATTAAGATTCCGGTTCCGCCATGTGCTTTACCATCTGGATGATCTGTGCTGTAGAACGTGTATCCCCGTATTTGAAAATTATATTTGCTGGTGAGATGCGTTTCTGCCAGCAACATAACGTCGATGTGGTTTTCGTTCAGAAATTGACTTATTTCAGGTTTATGCCGTGAAACACCGTTGGCGTTCCACAAAGTTATTCGAAGACTAGGCATAGTTTATTTGGACTGCTGAGCTGCAAGTATTTTTAACAAGATGTTTTGGGTTTGCACAAGGGTTTGCATGGTGGTTTTCATGAAGGACATAAATTCCATCATATTATGTTGCAAAGTGATCATCATAGTTTCCACGTCACTTTGGGGATGTCCCATGGCCTGCGGGATGTTATCCATTTTCGGTTCTATGTGAGCTGTGCCTGATTTTAGAGCACTGGCGTAAGAAATGCCGTTGGTGGTAATTGAAGGGCCAAATGAAGACCTGGCTGCTTTTGCGAAGAAAACTTCCGGTGTCGTTTGTGATCTCATGTAGTTGTTCTGTGTGTTCTGGTAGCGTGCCGTTGTCGTTCGTTGCATCCGACTTTTCATCTCCTTGTAGACTGGACAGCCTCTGTAGTTTGCTGTGTGGTTTCCTTGGCAGTTTACACACTTTTTAGTGAGGGAGTCTTCCTTGTTGGCAGGGCAGGGCTCGGAGTCGTGGATGTTTCCCACAAGCTACACATACTGACCTGAGGGTGCAGTAACCCCTGGTGTGTCCGTATTCCTGACAGTTCGTGCATTGCACTGGCCCGTTCCGTTTGTGCGGCTCTTCTACTGTGATCCTACGATGCAGCAGGTACTGCAACTTGTAGATCGGGTGCACTGTGTTTTTTTTTCAAAGTTCTGCTGTCTGGCTCCAGCTCGACCTTGAATAATGGTTGCGGCTTCTTGTTTTTGTTCATAATGTTTATAACATTTTTTGCACAGAAACCGTTTTCTTTCAAAGCCTCTGTAATTTCGGAGGGGGTCACATCGGGTTCTATTCCCTTAAGCACAACTTGCAAGCCTTTGCAGCTTTTTAGCTGGTACGTGTAGTAATTCTTTTTGGCATCGTTTAAGTACTTTGACACTGCTCGGAAATCGTCTTCAGTTCTGGTTTGCAGTTTAGTTTCACTTATATTCCCTTTCATAAGCGGAATAACATGAAAGCTATCTTTTCCGACTAGCTCAACTATTTTGTTGACTAGGGCATTCGAGGTCTTCTCCCTAATAAAGATAGGTGGCGGCTTCAGTTTCCTTGGGGCTAATTGTTCAGACTCTGTTTCGTGCTCCGCCAGAATGGAAAATCTATTTTCATTTAGTGGCCCGAGATTTTCAGGGCCTTTGTTGGTACGGTTTACTTTTGGGCTTATTGCCGTCAGAATTTTTTGAGGGCGTTAGCTTGCGCTTGGAAATATTTATGTAGCGATCCATGCCTGTCTGCATGGCCGAACCCGCTTGCGGATTTGTCATTTTTGCACTTAATTGTGTTGTTGCTTTACCCGCTGCAGAAGAAGAGAGTGGAGTCGTTATTGCAGTGTTGGCGACAGAGGCCGTTGTAGTTGCTGTTGTTGTTGCACTAGGTGGCTGAAGCTCGGTTGGGGTTTTGCATTGCTCACTCCATGGCGTTTGAGCGTTGAGAAGCAGGGCGAGAGCAAGAACTAGCTCTCTGGTTTTCGGCGGTCAGTAAACTTGCATTTTCTTGCACTTTCGGTTCTAGAGTATTATTCGTAAGAAGGAAATAAGCATTGTTGCGGGCCAAAGAAAGACGACGTTTGTCTTGCTCTCTCTGAATTTTTTCACGGGCTTCGTCTTGTTGTTTTTGGCGTTGAGTGCGCTGATCCACGTTCTTAATCATTTGCTTATTGTTAGTGCGTAAAGATTAATTAATTAATTAATTAAAACTTCAGTTTACAATATGCGATTAGCATCGCGAAACGCAAGACCACACTGTTCTAAATTTTCGAACGTTTTCAACTGGGTGAATGGTTGTTTTTCTTTTGTTTTTCCGGAGCGTTAAGAAAACACGTCTACACGCGACCGACAATGA